>CM070607.1:15533600-16042202 GCA_036346395.1 Hsuehochloa calcarea
CGCCACGACCCCGTGGTCTCACTAACAAAAGACCAAGCGGCAGGCGTCGTCGCCTCGCTATGGCGACTGCGTCATACGGACCGGGCGCAAGTGGCGACTTGGGCCTAGTGCCGATGTCTATGGATGTGCTAAGGACTAGTCCCCCTTCAGCTTCCAGGCTATACGCCGAACGACCTCCGGGTCACTCACCTTGCTCCAAAGCAGGGGAAGGCTAACCTTGCCTAACATAATTCGCATCCCCACGGGAACGCTTGTCTATGAATAAAGCACTCATACAAACTAAGAACCTTTACCGGTCCTGAAAGATATCTCTCCTCAGTGGGCACGAAAGCGTGTCCTTATTACATTTGGCATACCAAAAGGCCCCGCATGCAAAGCACCTACACTTCTCTAAAGGTGCCCAAGACTCCCTGTCGCCTCGCCCGGCTAAGACCGAGGCGAAAGGGGAACCTATCTAGGGATTGAAACACCCTGCAACAGTGGTGTCGGCCCTCCACAGGCTATCCTCATGAGGCAGGGTTCGGTCGACCGGGTGCTCGGCCCCTTTGCGCGCAACGCTTATATTTGATGCCAATCACCTTCTTAAACATGTCCTGAATAAAGCCATAACATCGTTTTGTAATTTTCGTAAAAAGGTGCAAATGCAAACATAACCATGCTCTTGCATTAGAGGTTACAAAATCTCTCAGGCCTAACTCATCTACCAAAATGAGAGCGCTAAGCAAGTCTGCATGATATCCTTACGGAATCTCTACTAAGCAGAACATATTAGCAGAAGTCATACACTGGCTGGGGCATCCCGCTCGCCGTCTTCTGGTGAAGGCGCATGAGCTCTTGAGGCTAAGGATGAAGCAACGCTCTTCACGAACTCTGCTACAAGGGGTCTCAGCGCGACTCGCTCCCCCGGGGACGCCTTCTTCACCTCTAGGGTGAAGGAGCCCGCCTTGAACCATTGCGCGCGCCTCCTTGCAAGCTAGCGCGATGATGGGAAATGGCAAGAACCCCGCAGTCGAGCTAGCGTGGCAAGGGTAGCTTCATCCGCTTCACCTTGAACACCCACTTAAGGGTGATCAGCGCGGTGGCCGGCGGGAAGATCCGCCGGCTCCCACGTTGGTTCCGCTCGGCGGCGTCCATCTCACCTTCATCGCGACACGCCACGCGCGTCTCCCTCGCCTCGGTGAAGGAGGCGGGGCTCGCCATCGTCGCCACGCCAAATGCGACTCGCCTCGAAGTCGTCTTTGCGCCGATCCGAGGATGGGCGGCTCGCCGAGGATGTTGTCCATGGTGCGATAAGCGCGAGGCTCGTCGTCGTGGTAGGCGTCGGCGGTCCTCGTCGTGAGATAAGCGAGTGCGAACTCCACCATGCGTTGCTCGTCGTGGACCGAAGCTATTGGGGCGATCCGGTGGTGTGGCCTCGGTGCGGGAGAGTGGTGGCCGGTGCGGGAGGCGTGGAGTGGCGGTGGTGAAGAGTGGGGCGTGGCGGTGCGAAGGTGGTGGAGCACTCGCCGGGGTGGTGGCGAGCAAGGTGTCGAAGTGGGCGAGCTCGGTGAAGGCGAGTTGCTAGCTCCCGGGCTCTCTCGAAGTGGGCGTGAGTCGACAACAAAGTCCCCGAGTCGAAGTCGAACCGTCGTCCACCGCCTTGTCCCACGTCCGGCCTCGCCCGCCGTCGAACCTGGCGTCCGCGAGATGCGGGCCTTGTTGTGTGGCGGTCGAGGATGCGGTAGGCCTTCGAGCCCTCGCGTGGCGATGAACACTCGAGTGCTCTGTCGTCGAGCTTACCGATGTGACCAAGCTCATTGGCGAGCGCGAGGGCGAAGACCCGCAAGTGGGAGACCGCCGGCTTGCGTCCATGCCAAGCCTCGTCACGGCGTCCTGCGTCGAGCGCCTTGGTAGGCGGCGGTTGAGGATGTAGGCGGCCGTCACCGCCTCTCCCGAAGGCGGCGGCATCCCCCTGCAGCGAGGAGGGCCGAGCCATCCCCAGCCGTCGGTTGCGCCGGCTCGGCGACACCGTTCTGCTGCGGGGCATGCGGGCGGAGTAGTGGCGGCGAATGCCCTCATCGGCCAGCGATGCGGCCTTGGTGGCCGCCGTGAATTCGCCGCCGTTGTGCATGCGCGCGACCGCAGCGCGCTGCGGCGCGCCTCCGCCTCCGCGGCGACTGCGTCGCGCTGATGGCGTCCGCGACCTCTCCTTGCTTGCCGAGGACCATCACCCACATGTAGCGGGAGAGATCGTCGACGGCGGGAAGTAGCGTCGTCCTCCCGGTGTGGCGGTGTCACGCGGGCCACAGAGTCCCCGTCTGCGAGCTCGAGCCTCTCCTTGGCTCGAAAACTTCGCCCATTGGGGGAAGGAGTCGCCTGCTGCCGTCAACACGCGGAGCGTCGCAGAACTACTCCACATGGTCAAGGCACGGCGGGCCTCGCACCATTTACGTGGGCAGCCAGCCGCCGGGGCCTCGAAGTGAAGGTGCCCAAAGCGCTCGTGCCGCGCCACGCCTCGTCGTCCGACGCGGCAATGAGAGACAGAGGGGTTGTGCCACCGCACGTGAAGAATGTAGAGTCGATTTTCGCCTCTGGTTACCTTGGCAAGAAGGTGGCCAAGATCCCAAATCCGCGACACCCGTGCTCGATCTCGACACGCGAGCCGTTCTCATCCAGTATCCCAAGGCGATGATGGAGTTCGCAGTCGGGGATGTAGTAGACGCGGTGGCGGCTGTGCTCACCGGACACGGTGGTGAAGATGACGGAGCCGACGCCCTTGATTTCCACACGGGCATCCCCAAACAGCGGAGCCTCGGACGCTAGAGTCAAACTTCGGCGAAGAACTCCGTCGGCCGGTCATGTGATGGGTGGCGCCGGTGTCGAGGCACCACCCGTCGATCTTGTCGTTGCGGGCCGTGGCGAGGAGGGCATGTGCTTTTGGCTTGTCAAGGTGGAGAGAGCCACTGCGGACGGTGCCGCTGGAGGTAGTCCGATGCTCGCATGAGCAATGAAGCGAGCCGGTTGCTCCTCCTCCCTGCATGCGCGGCGTGGGCACGGCGCGTCGTGGCTATCGACAATCCACGGCCCAATGACCAAGCTTGCGCAGCTTGTGGCAAGAGTCATCTCGTCTTCGGCTTTGCTTGCCAGTAACGCGCGCCACTGGCGCCTCCACGGTCATCACCCTCGGCGCGTCCTCGCGCTCTGCTGGCGTCTTTGCGCGGCTTGCGCGCTTGCCACGCTGCGGTTACTGTCGTGAAAGAAGGCTCCCCTTCTTTTTGTCACCTTGGCCGTGACCAGCTGCTCCCAGTGAGAGGAGCTTCCGCCAATGGTAGCCGGTCCCGAAGGCTTGTGGCTCATCGTGTCGGCGACCTTGAGGCGACCGCGCCTCCTCGATCGTCATCGTGGAGAGGTCAGCGAGAGACTCGATCGGCGAGCCGTGCGCTTGTACTTCTCGGGGGCTTGGCGGAAGAGCTTTTCCGGCTCTCTCCTCGCCGTAGGTGTCGTCGCCGGCTGCACCGGCTACGCAATAGAGTGTTGAGGCGGAGAGCAAAGTCATCCACGTCCTCACGGCTTGAAGGCGGTGCTCCCTCCGTCGCGAAGTGCACGCAATGTAGACTTGCGGTCGCGGTCGGCCGCCGTCGTCTTTGCGGCGATGGCGTCCCAAGCCTCTTTGGCGATCCGCTTGTTGGTAGCGAAGCGCATCTCGGGCGGGGCTGCGGCGATGAGCATCCATCGCCCGTCGATCTGATGCGTGGTCGGCGTCGCCGTCTGCGGTGCATCCACATATGCGCGCTGGAGCTTTACCCTCATCACGCAGACCCGCTCGACATAGTTGGTCTTGGTGAGGGTAGGCCACCCGCCGGCGGGCCGACATCCCGACGGCGACTGGTACTCGTGGTGACCACGGTGCCGTGCGGGAGAGAGGCGCGTCGCTGTGAAGGCCGCGCTCTCCGTCGACCCGTCGCCGCCGCCGTCTTGCGCCTCCTCGAGCGCGCCACCGCGCGTTCGCGCTGTGCTGGGTGCCGCCGGCGCTGCCGTGGGCGTCTTGCGGTGCGCCATCGCCCTTCGCCCTCGCCGCCTCCCTCTCTAGCGGCTCAAGCGTCGCGTCGGCGGCTATCATCGGCGGATATGGGCTTCTTTATTCTTGCCGCTGTGAACCTTGACCTCCGCTGCCACCACCTTTGCATCTGCCGCCGCATTGCTTCCACCTCCGCTCTGGCTGCTTTGCCCGACTCCGCATTACCGGCCTTGGCGCCCTTTCGCCGCCCGGCGTCTCTGCCGCCGCTTCATCTCGCGGCTGCTCTGCCGCGGCAAGCTCGGCCGTCTGGCTTGGCGCCAGCGTGCTCGGCGGCCGGCCGAGGCCGCCTGCGGACATGGCGCGCTTGAAATTGTCGCGTGGAGAGGGGCCGCTCTCGACGGTGGTGCCCGTCTCGGAGAGAGTGGCGGGGATAGCCGGGGCTGCTTGTTGCATTGCGGGGCTGCTTGAGGCGGAGGCGGAGATGGCGAGGAGATGCTCGGGCTACGAGGATAGTATAGCTCTGATACCACTTGTTACTCGCTGGAGTCTTGCTGTTGGTGATAGCAAGATCCTTACTCTCATGGAGAGGATGACACTTGGAGATGGGGCAATTTTCTTGGTTTATTTCTCACGCAATGTCATGCCAACCTGAGGGGTTGGGGATACAAATTTATAGGCTGCTACCCAGCCAAGCATATGCTAAGATGCTAGTCAAAAGCTGTCCTAAAGCTAGTCTAAGATGCTAGTCTAAAGCTGTCCTAAAGCTAGTCTAAGATGCTAGTCTAAGGCTGTCCTAAAGCTCAAGATGCTAGTTTAAAGCTGCTGCTGTCCTAGAGCTCAAGAACCATGTGCCCACCCCACAAAGACCACAGTACAGGGACTTATTCATCAGTAACCACAAAGACACCTGGAAGTAGAGGTTTACAGCAGTGCCCAACCGATCCCTGAGAAGTTGGGAGAACTCTCCAACATCTCGTGTATCGCGGAAACGAGCCATGTACTTGTTGACACGCCCCTCGGTAAGGCGACGAATCTGCGTCGCTGCATCGTCATCATCAATGAGCGGTACGGCATAAGAAGGCAACTCACTAGAGGAATGGCTCGTGGCCCCATCACGGTCCTCGTGCACCTGAACCTCGAGGCCAGGGGAAGTCTTCTCTCCCCATGGGCCCTGGACCTTGGGCGCTGCTTTCCCCGCGTCACCAGCTCCAGACTGTGCTCCTACCTCAACAACATCTGGCATCAGCAGAAAATATTGGTGAACAGTAAACAACAAATGAACAAGAGTAAGCAAAAAGGAGAATGCATCTAACCTTCATCCCCGAAAGAGAGTCGAAAGCGTCACAGTATTGAATAACGGGCGCCCTTAAATGACCACGAGGGGTTGAGGCCAACTCTCCCTCTTCCAGCTGCTTCTCCAACGTGCGTACCAAGGACCCAACAGAGATGGAGCTTGTGGGAGACGCAGAACTAGAGCTGAAGAAGAAGATGTGGCCTGGGGAGTCCCACGGCTCTCCCTTGCAACCCCGCGCTCGGGCTCAGTGGCATGCATACCGGGGTGATCACCGCTAGAGGGCTTCCTCTTCCTCTTCTGTAGAGTCGACCTCTGCAGCACCTCGAGATCCTGGAGCTTCTCTTCACGCAAGGCATGGCCAGGGGCGACATGGTGGGGAAGATGCCCCGAGGGACGTCGCGTAGTACCAGAAGCATGAGGAAGGCGGCCACCTTTCGGCGGAGGCTTCATTCCCACAGTAGGTGGCCTCGCTCCCGCAACAGAAGGATTCGTCATCGACTGACCTTTCCAAGGAGGACCCCTGGCAGTACCCTGGATCCAACACCTTGGTCTTCTTCCTTTTCGATGGATCAGGGACGGGCTTGCCCCGAGGAGGCATCGCCAACTTCAGGCTATTGGCAATACTATTACACCCTCGACCTTCAGAAATGCCGACCTCCTCAAGTGCCTCGTACTCGGTGATGGTCATCTCCCCGAGGATCCAGTCGGCCTCCTCAACCGCCCTCTTGGGAGAGCGCACTACACAAAGTTGAAACGTTGGTTCAGGTCCACAAATCAAGGACAAATCGCAAGTAAAGAAGAGAACTGGCGAAGTCGTACCCATCTTTTCCCTTGGAGATCCTCAAATAGTCACGGTTCTCGTTGACTAGGGGGCTAGCATCCAGAAGGGTCATCTCCTCCATTAAGTCCCGAACGCCGCTCCACTTACGGACTTCGGACGCAGCACAAACAAACTCCCAGTCGGCATCCAAGAGAGGAGGAATCTCTGGATAGCCATCTGAGTAATCTTGGGCAGGCTGCCGGTGTATAGAACCACTTCTTCCCGGGACGGTTCCAATTGTATTTAGTGGCATGGACGGGATACTCAATCTGGTACTGAACAGTCGAGATCAACGAGCCTAGCGGTCCGAACCTCCCGTTCGACCGTTGAAGATGGAAGAAGTAGTCAAAGACTGCAACAGTAGGCTTCAGACGTCTGCATTCAACCGCCGTCTCGCACAGCCACAAGAACACTCTCACCCTAGCGAGGAGGTAGGGCGAGAAGTGCGAAAGCTCGATCTGATAATGCTTCATGAGCGTCCGGATGAAGGGATGGATCGGAAGCCCCAGACCAACCTTGAGCCAAGCTTTGAGAGCAACGGTGTACCCCTTTGGGGGGCAGGGGCGCTCGCCTGGCCCCAGCCACCGTACGTTGCTCAGTGTAAGGCGGCTCCCAGGTGCCACCAACGCCGCCTTCTCCGCCCTAGTAAGGGAGGAAGGCTCGACTCCCACAAGAGTCACCATGTCGGGGCCATCATCAAGGATCTCGACCTCCTCGTCAAGTTCATCGCATGGTGGGTCAATCCCTACAATCTTGACCTGATCCCTGTCCTCCCCTCCCCGACGAAAGAGGTCGCGGTCCT
Source organism: Hsuehochloa calcarea (assembly GCA_036346395.1). Lineage (NCBI taxonomy): Eukaryota > Viridiplantae > Streptophyta > Magnoliopsida > Poales > Poaceae > Hsuehochloa > Hsuehochloa calcarea. The sequence goes on from CM070607.1 coordinate 15,540,514, forward strand.
TGGTCATGCCGGCGAAGTGGCCAAAACCTGCGATACCAACAATGCAGAAAATAGATAAGTACCAACAAAACCGGCAGTACCAACAACACGCATACAAGAATCTGTAAGAAGTGAAACTTCTCAATTGCCAACAGCGATGGAGCACACCCCGGCTATTATGTATGGTCTATATGTAACAAGGTCAAAGGAAGGAGCTATTTCCAGACAACAGGAAGCAGCATCACGCCCTCGTGCCTCGGGGCCTCGTACCCCCGTGGTGCCCTCGGGGCCTCGCGCCTCGGGACCTCGCGGCCTCGCACCTCGGGGCCTCGTACCCCCGTGGTGCCCTCGGGGCCTCGTGCTCCCATGACGGCAGGGCTCGGGCCTCGGGGCCTCACACCCCTGTGGTGTCCCCGGGGCCTCGTACCCCCCGTGGTGCCCTCGGGGCCTCGCGCCCCCATGACGGCAGGGCTCGTGCCTCGGGGCCTCGCACCCCTGTGGTGTCCCCTGGGCCTCGTGCCTCGGGGCCTCGCACCTCGGGGCCTCGTACCCCCGTAGTGCCCTCGAGGCCTCGCGCCCCCGTGACGTCAGGGCTTGTGCCTCGAGGCCTCGCACCTCCGTGACGACAGGGCTCGTGCCTTGAGGCCTCGCACTCCCGTGGTACCCTCATAGTCTCACGCCTCAGGGCCTCGCTCCCTCGTAGTGAGTGGTCCCCGGGGCCTCGTGCCTCGGGGCCTCGCACCTCGGGGCCTCGTACCCCCGTGGTGCCTTCGGGCCTCGCACCTGTGGTGTCCCCGGGGCCTCGTGCCTCGGGGCCTCGTACCCCCGTTGTGCCTCGAGGCCTCGCACCTACGTGACAACAGGGCTCGTGCCTTGAGGCCTCGCACTCCCGTGGTACCCTCATAGTCTCGCGCCTCAGGGCCTCGCTCCCTCATAGTGAGTGGGCCTCGGGGCCTCGCACCCCCGTGGTGCCTTCGGGCCTCGCGCCCGTGGTGCTTTCGGGGCCTCGCGCCTCACATCCTCGTGGTACCATCAAGGCCTCACGCCCTCGTGATGCCCCCATGCCCTCACACCACTGAGCCCCGAGTGCGAGGTTGCCCCGTCGCCACAAGTACATAGCACCCTAGCAGTTTTTGTTAAAGTCAACGCCCGCGCCCTGGCGCCCCGAAACACTGGCAACTGTGCCATGGCACCCCAGCACCCCCGCCGGGTTGCCATTTCATCGAGCACTTTGTCGGCGTCTACTCCTGGCGTGGCATGGGCTCTGCGCCACGACGGGCAACCCTTAATTGCAGCCAGTTCTTGGAACCTAGCGAGGGAAGTGTTCAGCTGTTCAGCAGCCCACATGGCCACACCCAAATAGCCTCGCCTCCTCTCAGGCTCTCAACACTCAGCCGAGCAGATGCGCAGCGCAGAGCAGCAGATAAGTGAGAGCCAGCAGCCATCACTCGGCCGACTCTCTCTCCCTACCTCTCTCGGCCGACACCATCACTCGGCCGACTCTCCCTTCTCTCTCTCAGGCGCCGCCTCTTCCTCTGGCATCACCTCCCTCGGCTCTGCTCCTGCTCCGCTTCCTGCCTGCCTCTCACGACGCGGCCCACGCGCCTCGGCTCCGGATCCACTGGCCCATCTCCTCCCGGTAGCCAGAGCCCTCGGCTTCTCCAGATCCACTCGGCGCTCGGCCTCCCGGCTATCTCCTCCGGTGCGGTGTAGCCTGGGTCGGGGCGGGTGTTCGGCAAATGCGCTCAGAGTCCTCCTCGGCTCGCGCCGGTCTAGTCTTGCGTCGTCTCAGGTGTGAGCGGGAAGGAAGAAGTGGCGCCGGAGTGGAGCGCCATGCGGAGGTTGACGGAGAGGCTGGAGGAGTCCGGAGGAGCGGCGCGGTGAGTAAACTCGCGGAGGAGGAAGAAAAACTCCAGGAGGGAGAATAAGAGACGTTGGGAGGAAGCCACGCCGTGGGTTCTGTGGTTTTGAGAAGGTTTTGATGGGAAAAAGCAAAACAACATGCTCAGACCTCACATGGAAAAACAAGACACTTTTTGTCAGCACCTCACATGGCAAAACCGAATACCAAAGATGCTGCATTTGGTCAAAAAAATAAAGGCAACGAGACACCATCTAAAAGTAAAGAAAGACACTAAAATATGTATGTGTTGCCTGTAGCATGCTGGCATTCATTCTTTGTTTGGCAAGGCTCCGCAGCGTGGTCCGAGAATTTGCACCGATGCAGCGACTGGCTGGGCTCGATCAATCAAACCGGTTAGGAACCAGCGTGACGGGCTTCTCTCGAGCTACTCCTAAGCAGGGCGTCTACTAAAAAGCCTCGGAAGACCACCATGATCAGCATAGGCCAACCTGATGATTAAAGACCTGCCATGGGTATGGCGCCTACGATACACTTTTTCAAGGATAGTCATCATTCAAAACAATCCAAACTCTTATGAGATATCAATCTCGGCGTAAAAGGCACCATTCAAGATTGCCCTTGACGTTTTCTCTGAAACGCCAAGGGACAGGGGGGCTACTGTTGGAAGAATAATTCATCCTAACTTGGATCTGAGGTCCGCTTTACGTAAAACAAAGAGGCGGGTCCAAGTATTGCGATTATACAGTAAAGACTATAATACCCCCATTTGTACTCATAAGGTAGTTATCCCCCAAAGGGGTACTTTGGTCATTTGTACAGGCTAGGGAGCCTATAAATACCCCATGTATCTCTCACTTGAGGGGGTCTCTTGAGCAATTTATGAACGCAAGGCATCTGGTGAGCCCTCGGGAGGAACCCTCGAACCCCCGGAGGCCACTGACAGGAGTAGGGCGGTCCCCTCAGACCCCCGAACCTGTATAAATCATCGTGTCATTCTCGCTCTCGTGGACGACGGCCCGTAACACGGCCGACGTCCGCCCCCTCACTCGTGTTCGGTTTTACACCAACAACAATAGTATTGAATGGTTTGTCGTTCTCGTAGAAGTTAGCTACATGACCATCGACAAGAAGCCATCGATTGTTTTCTTCATTGGACCTTTTCTTCAGCACCATCACCTTCTACATCTTTAGCTTCATCCTCCTCTTCTAGCACCATGGCTTTGAACTTCCTTGAATTCTTCTTCAAGTAATGCACCTCTTTTTTTATTTCTACGGTTGCCTTGGGACATTTCTCCACATCACTGTGACCCCCCAGCAAGGTGCCACTTCAATATTCCCACTCCGGCATGGACTCTCTTGTTTCAAAGAGTACATTGGACGAGATCCTCTCTCTAAATCTGGCCAGAACCCATATTTCCATGTCGGTCTTTGGACTTAGCCCTCCACCTCGGATCCTTGGATGGATCATACACCTCGGCGTCAGTGGCTGCAACTATAGCAACTTGTTGTTCGTCAGTGTCTACCATGGTACCTGCAGATGGTGAAATGGAAATGTCAAATTGTGATATACTACTAATACTACTAGTACTATCCTATTACCACTGCTATTCACAACTACTACTAGTAATGCTGCTACTAGCCTACTACTACTAGTAGTAATCCTGCTACTACTACTGCTGCTATGTAATACTTCCACTGCTGCTATGTAATACTGCTATTACTAGTACTACTACTACTAAAATAGAGCAAGCAAGAGCAGGGGCAGTCAGTAGAGCGCACTACTGGCCTACTGCTACTAAAACAGAGCGCAGCGCAAGCAGCGGCAAAGCACAACGCAAGGAGCAGAGGAGGGAGATGGGAAGGAGAGGGAGTGCTCACCACGGCACGGGTCGACGGCGACTGTGGAGGGCCGAGGAGGAGGTGGCGGCGGGCGGTGTTGTGTAGTCGTGGAAGGGCCAAAGGGCTCGACGACGACTGAGGAGGTCTGAAGAGGCGGCAGCGGCGTGGACGGGGTTGATGGCGACTAGGGAGGGCCGAGGACGTGGCGGTGGTGTCGTGGATGGGAGGTCGACGACGACTCAGGAAGGCCAAGGAGGTGGTGGTGGCGTCATGGATAGGGCACAAGGGAGGCAGGGAGGTCCGAGGAGGAGGCGGCGACGGGCTAGGGTTCCCCTGCCCGGTGGTGTCGTGGGGAGTGGGGGAGCTGAGTATCGAATTCATCTGGTATGTCCTCTAGGTTTCTCACTTCTTCATGTTACCCAATTAGGCGTGCGACTAGCACTAGCCGACTAGTCGGCATGTTGGACGACTAACGCAGCTAGTTGAGTCGATGACACTAGCCGCTGTCTGTGTGCCAACTAGTCGCGATTAGTAGCACGACTTGACAACAATGCTACGTAGTAAATGCAGTTTAAATTCGAAGACAGTGGTCCTCTTCCTGTAAAGAGAGGGAGGAAGGGAGGGACTCTTTATATTAAGTTGTTAGGATCCGGACACCATTTAAAGAGGATGGCAGGTTGCATTTAGATTAAGCAAGGAATGAGTTAAGAAGTCCTCCCCTCCCTGCAGCGCAACCCCTCTCTCTCTTATGTGTGCTTGCTTCAAGCCGTGGACATCCATCCTCCTTCCAATGGTGTTCACCCCCATTATGTACCACATAACTAAATATTTAAATCGCGGATAATTGGGTTTGGGTATGGGTTATGTTCATCACCTCACAAAATTAAGGTTTGTCAGAGGTAAACCTCTTAGGTTCGCAAATCCAGGATGAGGTTTTCAAACCTGACAATTCCGATTCGTGATGTGACAATATATTGTAAAAATGACAAACAAATTTAGAGAGGCATAATCTTGCAATCATATAAGCAAACAAACGTAGAAAATCCTTAGATAGTACACAAGCAACATTCGTAATATCACATAGGCACACAATCAACAAATAAAAATAGGAGATGGGCTATGTAGGCGCCCCAGTCCAACCAGCCTGTTATTCCCTTTCCCCCATTGTTGTGCCCTAATGGTAGGACGTTAGAAACCAACGCCGCCAAGTCAACACAAGCTTGCGTAGAGAGGCGATGCCACAATGACTACGATAGGATGCGACGGTGATGCAATGGTCACGGTGAAGGCGACTGAGGTTCCACGACGATGTGACCGTGATCATGACAGAAGCATTACGACGATGTGACGGTAACAACATGCTTTAGCTCTCTATGTGTGAGCCTCTCCCTTGTGTTGTGACATGTCATACCCCAAATTTGAAATTTAGGATCTTTTGTGTTCACGGCACCAGTCCCTGGATCAGTAGCCAGTGCCCACATTTTCACAGCACCAGTCCCTGGATCAGTAGCCAGTGCCCACATTTATATCATTGAATATCAAATACATATATTGAAATGTAAAGCTATTGCATAATATTAAAGAAAACATAAATATACCTTACGGCTTTTAACTTTCAGAATGGCCGGCTAGGCCAAATACCTTTAAAGAATCAGTAGCGGAAGTAGAATTTAAAATGCAACATGTGGAACCCTCACGATATACCCACAGGCAATCAACTGGGGCCGCTACCTAGTTCTTGGCCTTCTTGATTTCTAGTCTTGACGAATGCTCATAAGTGCCCACATGACCTTCTATACTTATTGAATAATAATATTGAGCGAGCATGAGTACACAACTGTATTCGCGAGCCAACACACAAAATGCAGTTATATAATATGCGAGGCTGATCAAAGGAATGGCTGTGGTTCTTTTGTTTGCATAAAAGCACTTATTGAAATAGATTATGTAGTAGCAAATCCTGAGGCCTAGTATTTTTAACCAACACGGGTTTTAACAAAGTTGAATTTTATTTGAAAATACTAGTGGGGCTCCAACCTGCTATACCATCAAGTGGTGCCATCCACCCAATGCTTGTGTTCTTTCTCGGAAATGCTACGGAGAAGAGATTGCTAGATCAATATTGATCACAGTGCAAATGCTCCACTTTGTCAGAAGGCGACCCAAAGAACACAAGAAAAGCCTTTGGCATCACCTTTGTGAAGTTTTCAAGTATTCAATCCACATGCCTTCCTTTTGTCCTTTGCATGTGCCAGTTGACAATGTTCTCATAAGCTTTATAATTTGGTTGTTTCATTGTAGTAAATTTGATACCAAACCTGTGGAGGCTGACTTAAGGAAGCACCGTTCCCTAATCAAATTGTTCGTAGAAAGGAATCCAACTTTAATGAAGTCAAAGGTATGAATGTTGAATCTTGTTGTATAATATGTAGGGTTATTTGATTGCATTTACAAACTTTAGTATTTTGTTTTCACACTGCAAGAGGGATTAAAATGTGGAGCCTTGCAGTTGCAAAAGCTGAATGTCATGGTCGTATGGGTCCTTTCGAATTCAAATAACAGGATAATTAAGCTACTGTCGTAACACTAGACCCTAGTTCCAGGCATTTGGCAGTGAGGCATCAATGGCCAATGGGTGGGGATGAAGGCTTAGGGGTGTGGCTGTACACGTGCCCACTGAGGCTGTGGGGATGTTAGTGTCTGACGACCCATCAGGCTGTGGGTTCGGAGGAGGGAGATGGGGCGTAGGTAGGTGGCCATGAGCCGATGACAAGGAGGAGATCAAGTGAGGTTTTTGGGGTGTAGGAGGTGGTTAATGGCAGCACTGCTGGAGACAGTGAGAATGGCAGTAGCAGCAAGTGCGATGGTGGCTTGCTACCACTGGAGGAGGGGATGCGGGTGGTGAAAAGTGGTGGCGGACTGGCTGCCCCTATACAAACCCTAAAATAATTATCTTTGTGCACAGCAATGCCCGCGAAGAGGTGAAGGGGAGGTATGGGTGGGAAGAGTGGCGGCGCTCGGACGGAATGCAGAACCTATAATAATTATCTTGTTTTGGAGTTTATTGCATTGATATTGTGCAAGCTACATTTTGGTTGTGCCCAAATAAGACGGCATTGTCTAAATATGAGGCATGGTTTGTTGATTCATGTCTGCCTTGATAATTATAAGTGGCTTGTAAAATGAAGATGGATTGCCACTTTTTTTTTTGTTGTTACGAACTTACGATCTTGTTTTGTTCCTATGTAGACTTTCTATATCATAATGTTTAAGACATGGTTGGTCTCAGAGATGGAAAACCCAGCCAGTTATCGGTGGGAACAGGAATTCGAACTACCGGCCGGAAAACTTCAAATTCAAATTCAAAATTCCGGCGAAAACATCTCAAATTCAAATTTATTTGGACGAATTTTGACCGAGTTTTTTTCCGAGAATCCCGGTTACCGTCTGGTAGTTCCAATCCCGTCCGGTAACCGTTACTGCCCGACGGGATTCCCTCCGGAACTGGTTTTCTGATCCCTTTAAAGTTGTACTTGTTTCGGATGTGGTTGGTTTGTTTACACAATAAAAGATGGTAGTTGGGTTTGAATGCATTGCAGTAGCCTTTTATATGCATGTACTGGCATGACATATCATAATAGACAAACTGTTTTTTTTTGTTGAAAAAATATAATAGATGAACTTCTTGATCTTGTGCATAGAGGTTCGATTTGTATTTTGTACCTTGGATGCCATGGTACTTTGTCGTTTACAAAATTCCCGCTCTAATTCAATGGGTGCTTTGTCTTGATGATTTTCTTTTTGTACATGCAGATTCTACTAAGCTTTATTGATGATAATCTGGGGAGTACCATCGAGGTATCTTAGATTGTAATTTACTGATTTCCTGAGTACTTTTGAAAGGAAGACTAAATATGTATTCTTCCAAGAGAATGGTTTTCCCACATGTACAATCACAAGTTCACAACCATCAAATGTACCTCGAGATTAATGCAAACATTCAAAATTCAAACCAATCATCCTATTTACTAATCATTGTAATGCCCTTGCACAAATCTCTGAGCACTTTGGAGGGCTAGGATAGTACATGTACCTACATGTGTATGTGGTTTTGAATTTCCCTTCTTTCAAATCTTTTCAAATTTTGTTAAATCCTGCCATTGTTTTGGAAATTGGTTGTGTCATATTTGAATGTTGTTTATTTTCCATTTGAATTAGTCCATATTAAGTAGTGCGAGTACCAAGGACCCATTCATTGTCAGTGATGAGTCGCTTGCAAGCAGCTGGGATGTTGATGATGACTGCAGCTATATTGAAGATGACAGCAATGATAATAATGGTAGTGGTGATAATGATGGTAACACAATTGGTGATCATAGTGATGGTACTGATCAAGTGCCTTTCTGTATTTTGTTAAGCTGACCAAGTGATTTCTATTTTAATGTCTCTAATTCCATGGTGGATTGGCATGTGCTCTATACGTCTTTGTCTACATCAAGCTGTTTTTTAAATATACGAAGTTGTACAATTTTGGCTTGTTCAATATTCCATGTCAGGTTCATTGCAAACTGCAAAGTGCAAATCACTTGTTCTTTCTGGGAATGTCGAACATGAGGTTGTTAGCTTCTCATTATTTTCAGTCTAATTGGAAGGGATGTATGGAAGTTCTGAGGTTCATCACAATTGCTACTTCATGTGATTTGCAATTTTATCGAGTGTTGATAATATTGTGTCAACCGACGAAATTGGATTCGTTAGAAAAAAAATTGCTATTGCTTATGGGGTGAATGAGGCACTTTATGAATGGAAGGGTGCTTGTGAGACAGCTTTGACACTTTACACAAAATCAGTGGTTGGGCCAGAATGTTTTAATAAGCTGGTGAATCATCGTAACAAGCAAGTTTAAACTTCTGTACGTATGAATGATATAGCTTTGTAATATGGAGTTTTTATAGCAATGGAGTGAGCCTAGCCATGGTTCCATTCAGTTCCCTGTTGCCCAATTCAGAGCTTGCTTGGTTGTGACTTGTGAGCATTTGTTAGACCACACATCCATAGCAAAACATAAAGCGTGGCCCCATAGGAAATGCATGTATTCTAATTATCTGACATGTCCAGTTAAACATGCACTAGAGGATCTCATTTCTGTTGAGGCTATCATTGTAAATGTATATTGCTTTACAACCTTGTTGATTTTTAGCCAGCACTTTTGTTCAGATTGTATGTTCATGTTTTTTTTTGATAGGGTAATAGTATTCATCAATATTTTTCTCTCATTCTCAGACCTTCTTTCTTTGGACCCTTCTCCTGATAATTTCTAGAATACCACCAACTCCTATTCAATGGTATTTTTGAAATGACTTGCATTTGGTGTGTTTTACGCCGGTTTGAAGTGTTAAGAGTATTAGTATTGTTTTTTAATCAGTTTTAGTATTTTTTTACCGGAAAGAACAGTATTAGTATTGGTTTGGAGCTGGACTAGGAGTCCTCATGTAGTTCCATATTGGTTTCAGATCTAGACTTGGGAGTCCTCATGTACTCTATATATTTAGGCCCTCGACCTACATCATCAATACTAATGCTCTTAGCATGGATGCGAGCATAATTTCACTACCTGTGTTCATACTTGCTGTTACTAACTTACTATTGCAGGTTTGAACTGTTAAATAATATTAGTAGTATTAACATTACTGTATTAGTTCTGGATGTAGACTAGGAGTCCTCATGTAGTTCCATATTGGTTTTGGATCTAGACTAGGAAGTCCTCATGCACTCTAGCCCTCACCTATAGTGTCAATAATCATAAATACTACTCTTAACATGAGCCTGGGCATAACTTATTGCACTAGTGTTCATACTTATTACTTACTGTTGCTAATGATGGGGATGAGAGCATATATTTGTTAAGTTGCTGCTTCTTTTAATATTTATATTGCTTTCTTGATGCTTTGCATCTGACAAGTAAGACATCTTCTCCCATTATTTCCATGGATAATTCATTTTGGGTCAGTGACTTATCAAACTTCCTATGCTTAAGGGTGCGCCATCATAGTATATCACTGCCATAAAATCTCTTGTTTCTATTTTTTGCTTACCATAATGGTTTGATGCAGCTGTAAAGGCAAATGCAAGAGGTCCTTCCATCTCTGAGAGGAAGATGGCAGGGAATCTAATTGTGAAACTCTTGGTTACACTTCTGCACAATTGGAGGTAGCTTTTCAAAGTTTTTACTGACTGGTGCTGCAGCTTTGTCATTTTCCTGGCTCAAATATGTAAACAGTGTCATTTTTACATATTTACAGGAAATTGATAGTGATACTTACCTGTGCAAGAACTGTGAATACAAGCAGCACCAATGTTTCAAATGTGGAGAGCTTGAGCCATCTGATGAGCCAAATGCAAAGGTAACATATTGATTCCTTAGAAGAATGTGGACCTGTGGTGTATTGAGACTGCTAAGCCCTTTGTAGCAAGGTTATTAAGTCGTAAAGTCGAGTCGAGTAGCAGGGGATTGACTTGGCCGACTAGTCGACTGGCCGACTAGTCGGTACTAGTCACGGCTAATCGCCAGATTAGGACGTATATAAACAGGGCATGCAATGTACTAAGTTGAAGCAACAGTTATACACAAAGTTGAATTTTATTGTAAAATACTAGTGGAGGCTCCAACCTGCTATACTATCGAGTGGCTCCATCCACCCAATGCTTGTGTTCTTTCTTGGATCACATCCCGTACCTCTCAATGGCTCCTAACCAGGCCATCTCCAACCTCTGAGATCTTAACCCATCTTTTCATTCCCTCCCACAAATTGTTTTGTAAAAATAAAAGCTACTTCAAGCAAGTTCTCGGCACCGCCTGTGACTGTGGGCACAACTATCTAGATAGTTTTCACACTTTGCAGAGTCTACGCACTTTACCCACAAGAGATAATCAACTTATAATGTCCGTCTGACACTTCCATAGGTGTGCGACTAAGATGATTATCCCAAGACCTTTACAATGCTCCATCTCAACACAACCCCACCCGCTAGGTATCACCTCCTTGGGCTGTGGTTCCCTAGGAGGTCTCCCACTAGCCTCTTATAGTTCGGTGGCTCCCTTACCCTTAATCCACACTACACCCCCACCAATGGCGAAGCTACGCTGAGACGAACAAATTAGTTAGCTAGGTCGTACCCATTATAAACTTGTAGTTGCACTATTTTTACACAAGAGGTGATCACAAGATCCAGATCCTTAATTGACTCGGGTGGTACTTCCCCATACCCACTCGGGTGGTACATCCGCCGCCGCCCTCGCCGCTGCACGCGCCGCCGCCGTCGGGTGAGCAGCAACAAGTGGGGAACTCGCGCGCGTCGATTGTAAAGAGCCGACGGTTTCGGCCGGCCCTTTATTAAAGAGGCTGGCCCAGACGGGTATGTAAAAAAAAGAGGAAAAAAAGTGTATGTCGCTCTAGCCGCCGCGTCGTCCAGTGCCGCATGTTAGACTTCGTTGCCTTGGTCGCCGCGCCGTCCAGCGCCGCCTACCGATGGCTTCCGTTCCATCCGCTGCGATTCCATTCTCGGGAACAAAGCTTAATGGAACAAACTACAGGTTGTGGTCTTCACTCATGGAGATCACGCTAGATGGTCTCCGCCTCTGGGGACATGTTACTGGTATCCGACCTTGTCCGCCGTCGCCGGTGCAGCCTCCTCCCATATAGTCTACTTCTACATCTCCTACAGATGATGAGGCCGCTAAGGAGGCAGGCATCGCTGCTGCTTCTGATGAGGCTTATCAGTATGCCATAGATGCTTTTAAGAGCTGGTGTGCTGATGAGGACCGTGTTCGAGCCATCCTGGTGGTCAGCGTCGACGACTCCATCCAGCCAGACATTGTTGGTCTGCGTGCCACTCGTCAGATCTGGGAGTACTTGCGTGAGCGATACTAGTAGAGCAGCGATGCTCAATTCTTTTCGCTTCAGCGTGAGTTGGAGACGCTTCGCCAGGAGGACTCCTCCGTCGACGATTTCTTCCAAGCCCTGGCCAGTCTCTGGCGCCAGCTGGATGAGTTGGCTTCTCCACTCTGCCAGGCGTGTCATAAAGTGCGGAAGGCGGATCGTGATCGCATTCGTCTTTATGATTTCGTCTGCTATCTTCGCCTAGAGTTTGAGCCTGTCAAGGCTCAACTTCTGAGCCGTTCACCATGACCAAGCGATCAATGAGGCTCTTTCGGTAACCGTCTTTGAGGAGCTTCGCCAGCGGAGTTAGCAAAGCCATGCCTTGTTCATTTGTGTTGGCTACCTCTTCTTCTTCGACTACATCAGCGGTTTCTGCTTCGACTACAGTTTCTCCTCAAGTGTCTGTTTACGCTCTGTTTTTGCACCGACTGGGGTTTAGTGCAATTACTACAAGAACTTCGGGCACGACTGTTAGTGTTGTGCGATGCGGAAAAAGCAGAACAAGGCACATGGAGGTCCATGCTTCAAGGGAGGGCATGGAGGCCCTTCCTCGACTGGAGGACAGACCAGCACGTTAGGATCTTCTCAGCGAGGTGACTCTGTTCAGCAGCTCTGTTAGGCTCTACTTCAGCAGCTCTCTCACAACTCAGCAGGTTCTGCTAGTCTAGCTCAGACGTCTCCTCCAGGTACCTCTTGGGTTCTAGATTCTGGTGTCTCTTTCCACATGACACCAGATTCCACATCTCACTTTCAGTATGACCTCCTGTTTTTTCCATCTCTGTTTAGACAGCTGACGGTACTCCTCTGTCTGTCAGCTGTCAGGGCACTCTTTTGTGCACTGATTTTTCTGTTCCAGTTTTTTTCCATGTACCCCAGCCTACCATGCAGCTTCTCTCGGTGGGTCAGCTCACCGATCTCGGCTGTAGGGTTGGTTTTGACTCACACACCTGTTTCATTCAGGATCGACAGACAGGGATGGTACTTGGAACTGGCCGGCGCCGTAGACATCGTCAGGCTCTCTACATCCTTGATCGCCTACATCTTCCGTCCACTTCAGTTGCTCCTGTCACCCCTACGTCTACTTCCCCGCCACTGCTTCTCTGGCGAATTTGCGCAGTGGCATCACCGTTTAGGTCAGTTGTGTGGTTCCCGCCTTTCTTCATTAGTTCGTCAGGGTGTTCTAGGACGTGTTACTGTTGACACGGTCATGTTTTGTCAGGGTTGTAAGCTGGGCAGCAGCTACAACTTCCTTATCATTTTAGTGAGTCATTGTCTTCTCGTCCTTTTGACTTAGTGCATTCCGATGTATGGGGACCTGCACCTATTGTCTCTAAAGGCGGGCATAAATCTTATGTTATCTTCATTGATGATTATTCCCGTTTTACATGGATTTTTCCTATCTCTAATCGTGGTCAGTTCCTTGCATTCTATCGTAGCTTTGCAACGATGGTTCGTACTCAGTTTGATTCTGTCATTCATATTTTTCGCTGTGATTCTGCTGGTGAGTACTATTCTGGTGCTTTTCGACAGTTTCTTTCTGATCAGGGCAATCTTTACCAGTCTTCTTTTCTTGGTCCTCATGCTCAGAATGGGGTTGCTGAGCGCAAACATCGTCATCTGATTGAGACTGCTCACACTCTTCTTCTTGCCTCGTGTTCCGCCACAGTTCTGGGCTGAGGCTGTTTCTACGGTTGCATATCTCATCAATATGCAGCCTTTCACTGCTCTTAAGGGTGTCAGTCCTATAGAGCGTCTCTACTCTCGAGCTCCTCAGTACACTCACCTTCGTGTTTTTTGTTGTACTTGTTTTGTTCTGCTGCAGCCTGGTGAGCGCACTAAACTATCGGCCCAGTCAGTTGAGTGTGTGTTTCTTGGTTATAGTTCTGAGCATAAGGGTTATCCCTGCTGGGATCCTTCTGCTCGACGGATCAGGATTTCACGAGACGTCTTTGACGAATCTCGACCTTTCTTCTATCGAGATTCGGCTTCTTCTCCTGTTTCCATTGTTGAGTCGATTTCATGGTTGACTCTTTCGGACTCTTCACCATTTCTCCACTATCACAGTCTTCCCCTGGTCTGCCTCAAGTGGTTCCTTCTGTACCTTCGCCTTCGGTGGTGTCTGCTACAACTCCGTCTCTAGTTCCCACAGCACCATCATCTCGTTTCTCTGGTGTTCACTACTCCAAACGTCCTCGTCCTTCACCAGTCTTCTCTTCTGGTATCTTGCCGAGACCCACATCTGATCCTCCTGGTGATGCTCCTTACATCCTTCGTGACTGAGCATCCATTCGACCTCCTGATCGTCTTGGATTTGCTCCAAAAGCTCATGTTCTCTCTGTCACTGAGCCTAGTTCGTATCATGAGGCTGCTCCTTATTCTGAGTGGCAGCTCGCTATGGCAGAAGAGCTAGATGCTCTTCGTCGTACGAAGACTTGGGATATTGTACCGGCCCCTGTGCATGCTCGTCCGATCACGTGCAAGTGGGTGTACAAGATTAAGACCCGGTTTGATGGTACTATTGAGCGCTACAAGGCTCGCCTTGTGGCCCGCGGTTTTCAGCTGGCGTATGGTCGGGACTATGATGAGACGTTTGCCCCTGTTGCTCATATGACCACTATTCGCACTCTTGTTGCGGTTGCTTCTGTTCGCTGGTGGTCTATCTCTCAGCTGGATGTTAAGAATGTTTTTCTTAATGGTGTTTTACATGAGGTCTACATGCAGCCACCACCTGGATATTCTATTCCTGATGGGCATATCTGTCGTCTTCGTCGTGCTCTTTATGGCCTCAAACAGGCTCCTCGTGTCTGGTTTGCACGTTTTACCTCATTGATTACTGCTGTTGGTTTCACTGTCAGTCCCACGATCCTGCTCTTTTTGTTCATGTCTCATCTCGGGGTAGGACACTGCTTCTTCTGTATGTTGATGACATACTCATCACAGGTGATGATTCCTCCTCCATCACATATGTGAAGAAGTATCTCAGTGAGCAGTTTTTGATAACTGATCTTGGTTCTCTTACATACTTCCTTGGGATTGAGGTCTCTTCCATGCCTGAGGGCTACTACCTCTCCCAGCAGAAGTATGTCTAAGATCTTCTTGACCGATCTAGTCTGACTGATACTCGCACTGCTGAGACTCCTATTGAGCTATCCCTCCAACTTCGTGCCACTGATGGCGATCTTCTTGAGGATCCTACTCGATATCGTCATCTTGTTGGGAGTTTGGTGTACCTTGTGAGCACTCGTCCTGATATTGCTCATGTTGTTCACATCTTGAGTCAGTTCATGGCTCGTCCTACCCATATTCACTACAGTCACATTCTTCGTGTTCTTCGCTACTTGCGTGGGACTATCTCTCGTCGTTTGTTTTTCCCTAGCTCCACCTCACTACAGCTTCAGGCGTACTAAGATGCAACCTGGGCTAGTGATCCTTCTGATCGTCGTTCTCTTTATGCTTACTGTGTTTTTCTTGGCTCCTCCATGATTGCCTGGAAGACTAAGAAGCAGACTGCAGTTTCTCATTCGAGTGCAGAGGCTGAGTTGAGAGCTATGACAGCAGTGACAGCAGAGGTTACTTGGTTGAGGTGGCTACTTGCAGATTTTGGAGTACCTGTGGTGAGATCTACGACTCTTTTGTCTGACAGTATAGGTGCTATCAGTATTGCTCGGGACCTAGTGAAGCATGAGCTCACCAAGCATATTGGTGTGGATGCTTCATACACTCGCTCACAGGTGCAGGAGGGAGTACTTGTTTTACAGTTTGTGCCATCAAAACTACAGATTGCTGACTTCTTTATGAAGCCACAGACTAGGGCACAACATTTGTGTTTTCTCTCCAAACTCATTGTGTGTGATCCACCATGAGTTTGAGAGGGGGTGTTAGAGTAGGACTCTAGATCTTATTTGGTTTCCTTATCTGTAACCTCCCTTTGTACTCCCTATATATTGCTCATTGGGCCCCCTTGAATATATGCACATTATTCCTAACACTAGCAACTAATCTAAAGAGAGAAAAGATAATGACCAATTGACCATGCACCTAACCAATAGATGCCCATGTACCTAACAAACTGTTAACATTGGAAAACATCTATGTCGGAACCCGAATTACCAAATCCAAAACCATCGGTGTATTCTGCATTAATTTAGGATCACTTAGACAGTGGCAACATCGATGAAATATTAACCATTCAACAAAATAAGTAAAAAGTAGCAAATTAATATTAAATAATAGCAGCGGACCTTATGATCAATGTTTAAAACACCCTTCATTTGTTGAGAGTTGATACAACTCACTAGGTACATGCTTCTAGTGGGAGCTCCTTACTGGCAAAATAGCTATGGTTTGCGGTCCATTATAGTCCAAGATACCGGTCTGGTATATCATTAATACTGGCAAAATAGCTATGGTTTGCGGCAGAGATAGAAATCGACGCAGTGGCCGGCGGCCGGGGTCGGATCAAAATCGCCGGTTTTTCCCAGTTTCGCAAATTCAAATATTAAATTTTGAATTTCGGTTGGTTTTTAAGCAAATTCAAGCGAATTTCGTCCGGGTTTTTTTCCCGGGAAATCCGGTTTCGACCGTTTTTTTTTCCCGGCTGGCGATCGGGATTTCCCCCGGGAACGGTTTTTGGATCTCTGGTTTACGGTCCATTATAGTCCAAGATATCGGTCTGGTATATCATTAAAAAGATACTGGTCTGGTAGTTCAGAATTACATGGTTATGAATTCCCCCCTTTTCGCCATTTTTTTCCTAAATTTCTTTGACTTTTGTTTGTTTATTTTCTTTCTTTAGGGGACAAATAGAATGTTTGCTTTCTTTTATTTTTCTATTCCTTTTTCATTTTGATGCTGTTACTTTTGTGTGCAATGATTGCTCATTAGAATGGCCCTTGAAAGTCTTTAGATATGTCCCTTCAAATCATATTTCATTCTTTATGTATCTTGATTAATGTTGAGTTGTATCAACCAAGGATTGGAAACCCATTATCGGTGGAAATCCCGTCGGGCGGTCGGGAAAAAAAACCGGTTGAATTTCGCTTGAAAACCAGCCGAAATTCGAAATTAGGAATCTGAACTTGCAAAACCCGGGAAAACCGGCCAGTTTTCCCGTTCCAGGGACCGGCCGGTAAATCCGGTACTGGACGGTTTTTTATTCCCTGGTATCAACTGATCTATATTGAGATCATATTGTAGTTGAATATTTGATGTAACTGTTTGGTTCGTGCAAATATAGACATGTAAATATTACATTTTAAGTACTTGAATTCTAGCAGGGATGAAAAGCTAATGGCAAATTCTGTCGAATGTTTATTATCAAAATTATAATGCGTTTTGAGTATCTTGCTCATGTCTCCTGTAGTCCTAATTTTCTTTAGTGTGCATTCTTTTAGGTGCTTAAATGTAATATTGCATCTTGTGGACACTTCTACCACCCCAAGTGTGTTGCACCATTACTTGAACCTGGTGGCACTGATGGAGCTTGCGAGCTGGGTAAAAAAATTGCTGCCGGGATGTCATTTACATGCCCCATACATTGGTGCTTTAAATGTAAAATCATGGAGGACAGAACTCAAAGAGCACTGCAGATTGCGGTCTGCAGACGTTGTCCAAAGTCATATCACAGAGAATGTTTGCCAAGGTGCTGTGCAGTATCCAAAATGGTTGCTTTTGGTTTATTTAGTTTACACAGTTGTCTTGTTCTCATGACACTAATGGTATCCCACAGCGAAATTTCCTTTGAAACAGAGGATGAGGATGCCCTAACACTTGCTTGGGAGCTTTCTGAAAGAATTTTTTTCTACTGCCTGTAAGTTAATTCTTGACTTGTTTTCCAAAGTTTCTCTGCACTTGCTGTTCAGGGCAACTAACTTGTGTTAAAATCTCTCCAGAGACCATGAAATAGACACTGCTATTGGAACACCTAGTAGGGACCATATAAAGTTTCCTTCTAGTCCAGAAATCAACGAAACAAACGAATCTGCAGGTTTGTCAAACAAGCTAAGTAGAGAAGATGGCGAGAAAACCCAAAGGGTAGCTACAAATAGCTCAACAGAAAATATTGTTCTAAAACCTGAGTGTGTAGCAAAGTGCTCGAAAGAGGCTATGCAATTTGAACCATCTGTGGTTGAGGCGGCGGCAGCAGCTGCTGCTTCTTTAAGCAGTCCAGAAGCTGTGAAAGGGCAAGAAAAGCAATTGGCCATTTTGTCTTCATTTGTTATGGGGACAATACAAGAGAGGTCATCTCATCTTGTGGATAGCGAAACAGACAAGAGGTGGCTTGCTTTTGACTCTATTCTTACTTTATTTAAACTATTGCCCACAGAATGTACAGAAAACTGATGGTAGTGAAGACTTCTGAAAGCTTAAGTTATTTAGTATCCATGATTTTCATCAACTGAAACATGCCTTATAATTTCTTTTCTACTTCATTTTGGGATTCTCTACCTTCTCTTTAATCATTTTCGTGCGGTATAGTGTAAGAAGCAAGATGCTGCAATAATCTTGCTCACCGGTGACACGGATCTGTTTACTTCTCCATTTCAGGGTAATAAGTATGCCAGAAAAGGTAACATCCTCTGGGACATCCCAAGATATTTATAAGAAGTGTGTTATGCCATCTACTAATGGATATCCTGCCAGGCAATTTAGCAAGACTAAGCCGGACGGCGTGTCTGAGCGTTCTGTACAGGTATTTAAAGACTAAACATCCATAAATGGTAACTTGGTTCTACATTTGGCAATTACTTGTGCTCTATAACTTAGTGTGTTAGATTTATGAGAGGAGGATTTTGCTATTTGCAACTATGCATCTTATTTATGATGATACCTATTTATCAATTTGAGCATACTCCAATAATGATTATAAGATACTCCAAAGTGAGTTATATAATTTTTTTATTAAAGCCCACTTTTAAAGAAAAAATTGTGTATATATATATAAAAAGGGTTCCAATGGAAAATTTTCAATCAAGTCATATTGGAGTATCTTATAATTGGTATTTAAGTGTAGGGGTGGATAACGAGCTGGCTCGCTCCGATCGTTAAGGCTCGTTAAGGAAATGAGCTCGGATCGGCTCGGCTCGTTAAGCTAACAAGTAGAATAACAAGCTCGGCTCGGCTCGTTCAAACTCGTTAGCTCGGCTCGTTACTAACAATTGAAGCTAAACTCGTTACTAACAAACTCGTTAAGGCTCGCTAACTCGGCACTGTGCACAGTGGGTTGGGCCTGGTTTTCTTAACGAGCTAAATGAGCAATTTACGAGCCAGCTCGAACTCGGCTTGTTAAAACAAGCTAAATTGTCAGCTCGGCTCGTTAAGGGACCGAGTTCGAGCCGAGTTGGCTCGCGAGTTTCGTGTTTTTTCACACTTATTTAAGTATAATGAAAGTGATAAAGAAGTATAATATGTTCGTTTGAGTGGTATATTAGAAGTGGGAGTACATACTCTGAGGAGATACTCTTAGGAGTACCAAACATGCGTCCTATATATATATGGAAGTGGGAGTACATACTCTCGGGAGTACCAACTAGGCGTCCTATATATATATATATATATATATAGTTGGGCCATATGGGCCGAGGGAGAGGAGAGAGAGAGAGAGGTACTAATATGTATAAGACTCTTAACACCTTCAAACTCAAGATGGATCAGGATGATATAATGTACTGAGTTTGAGTAGATGAAGTCGATGTTGTCCTCGAGTTTGAGCCTTAGTGAAGAAATCTACAACCTGAAGCTCTAAGGGTACATACTGGAGGTTGATAGACTATGTGAATGATGCATCAACACTAATGTGTTTTGTCAACTCATACTTGACCGGATCACTATCTATCTAGAAGGCACTTGTATTGTCACAGAACAAAGATGTAGGATTATCACCAAGATCAGCCAAAAGCTATCGAAGCCAAACAATCTCTGAGGTGGTGGTGGTAAGGGCTCAAAGCTTAGTCTCTCCACTAGGCGTGATACCACAGTCTGCTTCTTGAACTTTCAGACAATGGGCGAAGTACCGAGAGAGATGCAGTAACCAGCGATAGATCAACGATCAATAGGATCACTCACCCAAGTGAGTCAGAGTAAGCGTGGAGCTGAAGCTAACTCGAACTGGCATAGAATAGACATTTGGACGCAATCCTCCTCAAGTATCTCAGCACAAAAAATATAACCATAGTGGACTGAGGTGGGAGCACTGACAAACTAGCTAAGCAAATGTATAGCTTGAGCAATGTCTAGCCTCGTGACAGCGAGATAAATAAGGCTCCCAACGAGCTGACGATAGCGGGAAGGATCTGTCAGTGGTACATCGGCAGGTCGAAGGAATGCTGTGACTATCTAGTTGAAGTAAGCTACGACTATCTAGTCGATAGAAACTACGACTATCTAGTCAAAGGAAGCTACGACTACCTAGTCGGAGGGAGCTACGACTACTCGGGCAGCCGCGGTGGCGCTCGACTACAAGCTCGTCAACGCTACACGCCACGGCGAGCTACGCGAAGGTTCGCAAAACGATGAGAAGACAATGAACCTTATGGGGTACCTTACGACGGCAGAGCACTACGGAGTACGAGTTCTGGTGGCGACGGTGCTCCCGTGGTCCTCCGGTGAAGAAAAGTACGCCTAAGGTTGAACGCGACGCGACGAAGCTCCTGGTGTGGACGACGACACCAGAGATCAACGGACAGCGGAGCTAGCGCATATGTAGAGAAGCTTCAGCTTTGATTATGGCGAAAAGAAATGAGCAGCATGGTAGTGGGTGCGGGGACTGGTGTGGGGAGAAATGCAAAAGCAGTGCCCCTTTTAGAGGGCAACGAGTAGCCGGATCGTCGGGCACGTGCACGGGTGTTAACGGCCGAGGTGTAGGCTACGACCAAGGATCAAACTCACGCGAGGTATGAACACAATACACACGAGAGCAGATTTGAGTGCACACAAACACACAAGAGATTTTGGCGACGAACGCCGGCGACGACGCACGCCTTTTGCTTTCTATATTGTGACTCACAACACTAAACAAACTGATGATTACACGGCTTATGTAGCCTCACGTACATGCACACAACTAGCAGCCCGGCCGGGTCACACGCACGACCACGAGCCACTCACTCATGCACGATCTACACGACTCGCGCAAGAATCGCTCCTCCGAGCTGACCATCAGCCACGCCACAACGTGCTCCACTAATCCTGCATGCAGCTAACTAATTTTCCGCTAATCCTCTTATTCCTCACTCTCAGTCAGTTACTACTTGTGCTGCAACATATGCATATGCCGATCACAAGCACTGACTAACTCTACATGCAAAAACTTGGACTAATCACAGCCTACATGACACACACGAATGCATCTACCTGGAGGATCAACGTGAACATATCACGTGCCTATCAACATGCAACTCATGCAAGACTAAAAACAATATGCAAGTCAGGATTAGTGCCAACAATGCCTCCCCTAATCTTGACTTGCATTATTCACGTACACTTCATCACAGGAGGCAGGGCTCGTCGTCGGCCGTCGCGAGGAGTGCCGCCTCTTCCTTCTTCGGTTTGCGGCACTCGCTAGCAAAGTGCCCACGAACTCCGCAGTTGTAGCACTTGCCTTTCTTGCCATTCGACTTACGCTCGCTATTGTCGGAGTCGCTGCTCGTGCCGTCGTCGTCGTCGCAGCCACGCCCGCCACTGCGGCCACCAGCAGCCTTGCCGTCGACCAACAGGGTCCCAGCACCAATAGCCCTTGTGCTCGGCACTGTTTCCCAGAAAAACACACTCAACAGACTGAGCAGTCAGTTTGGTGCGTTCTCGAGGTACAAGGAGAACGTAGCAAACGCAGCCAAACAAACGAAGGGCAGAGTAGTCTGGAAGAAGACCACAGAGACGCTCAATAGGGATCTCAACCTGAAGAGCAGAAGAGGGCTGAATGCTGACGAGATAGGTAGCAGTGGAAACGGCCTTGGCCCAAAAGTGGGGTGGAATAGAGGCGGCAATCATTAGGGAACGAGCCGTCTCAAGAAGGTGACGATGCTTGCGCTCAGCGACACCATTCTGAGCATGAGCACCAGGACAAGAGAACTGAGCGAGGGTGCCTTGCTCGGCAAGAAAGCTGCGCATGTAACAAGAGAGGTACTCGCCAGCAAAGTCAGCACGAAAGACACGAATAGGAGTGGAAAACTGTGTGAGAACCATAGGAGTGGAAAACTGTGTGCGAACCATTGTAGCAAATTGTTTATAGATAGACAACACCTCACTACGAGAAGACATAAAATATATCCAAGTGTGGCGAGAGAATTCATCTATAAAAATGATATAATATTGATGGCCCCTTTGAAAGGAAGGAGCGGACTCAAACATCTGAATGAATAAGATCAAATGGTCGCTGAGACACTCACTATGAGAATAGGGAAACTGAATCTGTTTCCCTAACTTACAGCCCTGACAATCTAAAGACACGTCTCCTGAGACAAGACCCCAGAAGAACACGACGGACTAAAGATGATAAACGAGACCACACAGATGACCAGGACGGTGATGCCTTCTTTGGAAAGAGGCGGTAGACGAAGTGGCGAAGCGGAAGAGCGGCGGCGGCGGTGGCGGCGGAAGGAAGGTGAAGCGGTCAAGCTCCCGAGACGCTGTGAGTCAAGCGTCGAGGCGAACCAACGAGCCCCGTGTGGCGGTCCTGAACACAACAAGAGTCAGAGGTAAGAATGACCTGACAACCAAGGTCAGTAATCTGTCTAGCAGAAAGAAGCTGCATGGTTAGGCGAGGAACATGAGCAACAGAAGGAACATGAAAGGATGAGTTGCTAAGAGGTCTTCGACCAGAGACAGAAAGAGGTACCTTCAGCAGTAAGAACACTGACAGGGGAATCAAGAGGGGTAATGAAAGACAAAGTGGAAGAATCAGAAGTCATGTGAAAGGACGCTACTGAATCAAGAATCCATGGTGAGGTACCTGACTGTGTAGTAGGTGGTTTCTCATTGCAGAAGAGTCGATGGCGGGACTGCAGAACTGTTGAGGAGAACACAGGCGGCAAGTAGGCATCGAAGTATGGCTATCTCACGCCTCGGTGAAATCGGCTGAAGCGATCGATCTGACGTCGATGTAAAAACATCGGTGCCAGTGCAAAGTGAAGAACGGCGTGAAAGATGCCGCTACTTCTTATAGCACTGGGACTCAATGTGGTCGACCTTGTCGCGAGAGGGAGGAGGCGGCCACCGCAGATGGATGGCGGCCACCGTCACTGTGGCACCATTGGAGGAGGCGATGTCTTGAAGCGTGGAAGCGATCGGTGTAGCGGGTGGACGGTGGCGAGCACGGAGGGGAGTGACATCAGACCAGCACCAGTCAGGCGAGTCTCCTCTGCACGTATCTCATAAGAGCCTCCAGAAGAGTGACACGAGGGTGGCGTGCAAGAAGTTGGGCACGCCTCTGCTCGAACTCAGGACGAAGGCGAGTAAGGAACTCGTAGACATGTTGAAACTCGAGTCGGCTCGTGTACCGGACAAAGACGAAGGAGCGACAACGGCGGTCGCGAAGAGAGTCGGTGGCGACGCCGCATGCGAGAACTCATGCGTAGTAGGCGTCAGCATTAGTATCACCCTGCTGAAGAGAGTGCTCCTGGCGGACCACGGACAGGTAGAGGTCATCACCAGAGGGCTCGTAGCGCTGACGAAGGTGAGTCCACATCTGGAAAGCCGTAGGGAGTCCCACAACCTCAGAAGAGAACTGAGGCTGGACACTGGCTATGAAGACAAGCAGCACCCCGAGTGTCGTCGTCGTACCACTGAGTGTAGACGGTTAATCGATCCGTGTAGGAATACAGAGCCTCTTGGTAGCGAGGCGACCTTATCATCGAGAAGGCCAAGAGCCTCAACAAAGACCTTGTCGGTTTGTCGAGAGCGCAACAGCGTAAACCGTCGGAGGAGTTGGGCAAGGCGGACATGTGACATCGCCAGAGAGGACGCCCCAGAGACGAAGACCTTGCATGTGGATGCGCATGTGAGATACGAAGTCGGTGTAATTAACACCATCGAAGATCACCGGGCAGCGAGGGAGGGATACGGTGCCCATTGGTTGGCGGCGCTGGATGGCGCGGCGGTTAGAACAATATTTATTTTTTCTTAAAGCTCTAAGGGCCAAATCCGGCGGCCGATCAGTAGCCTACTTTGCTTATAAACCTGCCATGGCCCAGCACCGACCTCTACCGAACGGGGGGACTAGGGTTCCCCCCATGGCGACAGTGGCGGCACTTGCGGCGGTAGAGCAGGAGGAGCCGAGCACGAGTCGTCGGCTTCGGTTGGCGATGCGTGGGCAGATCCGGCGCCGATCTTGTGGCTGGCAGCAGCAGCGACGAGGCGGCGGCGGCTGCCTCTTCGGTTCCGGCGCCTATCTCGTGGCAGCGGCAGCTACGAGGCGGCGGTGACCTGGAGGGCGGCGGCGACCTGGAGGCTTCGGGCAACGAGGCAATGGCGACCTAGAGGGCGGCGACGACCTGGAGCTTCAGCGAGCGCCGACGACTTGATCGGGAGGAACCGAGATGAGCGTCGGTGACTTGATCGGGCGGTGTTGGAAGACCTGGCGTCGGCGCCCAAGAGACCCAAACGGCGAATCGAGCGGCAACGGGATGTCGACGACAGCAGAGAGGGAGCAGCCTAGCGGCGGTGGCAGGAAGGGAGAAGCCAACGACGGCGGCTAGGGCAAGGGAGGATGAGTTGCGCGTCTGGGAGAGAGGTAACCCTAATGGGCTCTGATACAATGTTAGGAATAGCAAGTTTTATTCTCATGGGGCCAGTATATATAGACAAGTACAGGAGGTGAATATGCAAATAACCCCTCATAGCAATGGGGAATAACACAACCATACATATCTCTAATAGTACTAATACTTACGAGGACTCTTTTCGTCTTGCTCTTTTATCGCCATTTTCTTTGTGAAGCAGTTGCCTTCAGTTCTCTCAATCATCAGCGTGCCTACTTATCTTGCTTTGTTTATCATCATCGGTCAACTTCTTCCATAAGACATCATTGAACATCGATCGTAGCCTTGTAGCAAGTCTTTTATTGGTTTCTTTAATGCCAAAAAACTTATTTGGATTCAAGATCAATGCTACCCCATATAACTTTTCCTCCATTTGGTTGTCCCACCGCGCGTCCTTCAGTAAATCTTGCTTGTGTTGCAAAGATTCGTTGCTGTTTATCTTTTCAGCATCCATGGCCATCCAAATGTCGGGCATTGCTGGCCTCTCATCACCATCGGCAATCCTCAAAATAATAAGAAGTGGTTGTGAAGCTCTCATGCAATTTTCCACTGAATTCCAAAATGACAAAGAAAGCACAATCCCACAACCGCCTTCCCTGGTTCTGTGGCAGACAATTTGTTCTCATTCCATTCTTCACTAACAAAGTGACTTTTCAAAACTTGCCTATGCTTGAACATACTGGCCAAGGTGAGGAATGATGTAGCAAAACGAGTTGCTGCGGGCCTCACAAGACCCCTACCATCTGTCTTATTCCTCATTGCATCAAGAATCCTTTCATGCCTATAGATAAATCTGTAGACCATCTTTGCCTTAGTAATGCAATTGCTGAACTCTTCTATCTTCCCAATGTCCTCTAGCATAAGATCCAAGAAATGAGCAACATAAGGGGTCCAAAATAAAGTAGGAATCCTGTCCATTAAAATTATGCCCGCTGCCTTGTAGTTAGATCCATTATCTGTTACGATTTAAACCACATATTCCCTCCCGATGGAATCAATTTTTTTCCTCCAACAACCTTGCTAACAAGTGTGCATCAGTAATCTTATGGACTATTGACAAGAAAATTGATCAAATGATGCCCACTCATGTCGGTCCACCCATCGGACATGAGTGAGCAACCATATTCTTGTCATGCCAACTCATGCTTCTCCCTCAATGCACTTGTGTTATTCTTTACCCTTTCAAGCAATGGCAACCTTATATCATGGTAACTAGGCGATTTACACCCAAGACCAAATTGCCCTATGGACTCCAATAGAATCTCCCAACTTCTTGAATTGATAGTATTGAATGGTTTGTCGTTCTCGTAGAAGTTAGCTACATGACCATCGACAAGAAGCCATCGATTGTTTTCTTTTTGCAGTTGTCCCAGAACTTCATTGGACCTTTTCTTCAGCACCATCACCTTCTCCATCTTTAGCTTCATCCTCCTCTTCTAGCACCATGGCTTTGAATGTCCTTGAATTCTTCTTCAAGTAATGCATCTCTTTTTTTATTTCTACGGTTGCCTTGGGACATTTCTCCACATCACTGTGACCCCCAGCAAGGTGCCGCTTCAATATTCCTACTCCGGCATGGACTCTCTTGTTGCAAAGAGTACATTGGACGATATCCTCTCTCTAAATCTGGCCAGAACCCATATTTCCATGTCGGGTCTTTGGAGTTAGCCCTCCACCTCGGATCCTTGGATGGATCATGCACCTCGTCGTCAGTGGCTGCAACTACAGCAACTTGTTGGTCGTCAGTGTCTACCATGGTACCTGCAGATGGTGAAATAGAAATGTCAAATTGTGATATACTACTAATACTACTAGTACTATCCTATTACCACTGCTATTCACAACTACTACTAGTAATGCTGCTACTAGCCTACTACTACTAGTAGTAATCCTGCTACTACTACTGCTGCTATGTAATACTTCCACTGCTGCTATGTAATACTGCTACTACTACTGCTATTACTAGTACTACTACTAAAATAGAGCAAGCAAGAGCAGGGGCAGTCAGCAGAGCGCACTACTGGCCTACTGCTACTAAAACAGAGTGCAGCGCAAGCAGCGGCAAAGCACAACGCAAGGAGAAGAGGAAGGAGATGGGAAGGAGAGGAGGGAGTGCTCACCACGGCTCGGGTCGATGGCGACTGTGGAGGGCCGAGGAGGAGGTGGCGGCGGGCGGTGTCGTGCAGTCGTGGAAGGACCAAAAGGGTCGACGACGACTGAGGTGGTCTGAAGAGGTGGCATCGGCGTGGACGGGGTTGATGGCGACTAGGGAGGGCCGAGGACGTGGCGGTGGTGTCGTGGATGGGAGGTCGACGACGACTGAGGAGGGCCAAGTAGGTGGTGGTGACGTCGTGGATAGGGGACAAGGGATGCAGGGTGGGCCGAGGAGGAGGTGGTGGCAGGCGGCGACGGGTAGGGTCCCCCTCGCCGGTGGCGTCGTGGGGAGTGGGGGAGCTGAGCATCGAATCGATCTGGTATGTCCTCTAGGTTTCTCACTTCATGTTACACAATTAGGCGTGCGACCAGCACTGGCCGACTAGTCAGCATGTTGGACGACTAGCGCAGCTAGTTGAGTCGATGACACTAGCCGCTGTCTGTGTGCCGACTAGTCGCGATTAGTAGCATGACTTGACAACAATGCTACGTAGTAAATGCAGTTTAAGTTCGAAGACAGTGGTCCTCTTCCTGTAAAGAGAGGGAGGAAGGGAGGGACTCTTTATATTAAGTTGTTAGGATCCGGACACCATTTAAAGAGGATGGCAGGTTGCATTTAGATTAAGCAAGGAATGAGTTAAGTCTTTCTCACCCTCCCTCCCCTTCTCTGTGTGTAGAGTCCTCCCCTCCCTGCAGCGCAACCCCTCTCTCTTATGTGTGCTTGCTTCAAGCCGTGGACATCCATCCTCCTTCCAATGGTGTTCACCCCCATTATGTACCACATAACTAAATAGTTAAATCGCGGATCGTTGGGTTTGGGGTATGGGTTATGTAAATCACCCCACAAAAGTAAGGCTTGTCAAAGGTAAACTTCTTAGGTTCGCAAATCCAGGATGAGGTTTTCAAACCTGACAATTCCGATTCGTGATGTGACAATATATTGTAAAAATGACAAACAAATTTTGAGAGGCATAATCTTGCAATCATATAAGCAAACAAACGTAGAAAATCCTTAGATAGTACACAACCAACACTCATAATATCACATAGGCACACAATCAACATAAAAAACAAATAAAATAGGAGATGGGCTATGTGGGCGCCCCAGTCCAACCAGCCTGTTATTCCCTTTCCCCCATTGTTGTGCCTAATGGCAGGACGTTAGAAACCAGCGCCGCCAAGTCAACACAAGCTTGCGTAGAGAGGCGATGTCGCAATGACTACGATAGGATGCGACGGTGACACAATGGTCACGGTGAAGGTGACTGAGGTTCCACGACGATGTGACTGTGATCATGAGAAAAGCGCTACGACGATGTGACGGTAACAAAATGCTTTAGCTCTCTATGCGTGCGCCCTTGTGCTGTGACATGTCAGACCCCAAATTTGAAATTTAGGATCCTTTGTGTTCACGGCACCAGTCCCTAGATCAGTAGCCAGTGCCCACATTTATATCATTGAATATCAAATACATATCTTGAAATGTGAAGCTATTGCATAATATTAAGGAAAACATAAATATACATTACGGCTTTTAACTTTCAGAATGGTCGGCTAGGCCAAATACCTTTAAAGAATCAGTAGCGAAGTGGAATTTAAAATGCAACATGTGGAACCCTCACGATATACCCACAGGCAATCAACTGGGGCCGCTACCTAGTTCTTGGCCTTCTTGATTTCCAGTCTTGACGAATGCTCATAAGTGCCCACATGACCTTCTATACTTAGTGAATAATAATATTGAGCGAGCATGAGTACACAACTGTACTCGCGAGCCAACACACAAAATGCAGCTATATAATATGCGAGGCTGGTCAAAGGAATGGCCTGTTGTTCTTTTGTTTGCATAAAATCACTTATTGAAGTAGATTATGTAGTAGCAAATCCTGGCCTAGTATTTTTAACTAACACGGGTTTTAACAAAGTTAAATTTAATTGTAAAATACTAGTAGAGGCTCCAACCTGCTATACCATCGAGTGGCTCCATCCACCCAATGCTTGTGTTCTTTCTTGGATCACATCCTGTACCTCTCAATGGCTCCTAACCAGGCCATCTCAAACCTCTGAGCTCTTAACCCATCTTTTCATTCCCTCCCACAAATTGTTTTGTAAAAATAAAAGCTACTTCAAGCAAGTTCTCGGCACCGCCTGTGACCGTGGGCACAACTATCTATATAGTTTTCACACTTTGCAGAGTCTACGCACTTTACCCACAAGAGATAATCAACTTATAATGTCCGTCTAACACTTCCATAGGTGTGCGACTAAGATGATTATCCCAAGACCTTTACAATGCCCCATCTCAACACAACCCCACCCGCTAGGTATCACCTCCTTAGCCTGTTGTTCCCTAGGAGGTCTCCCACTAGCCTCTTATAGTTCGGTGGCTCCTTTACCCTTAATCCACACTACACCCCCACCAATGGCGAAGCTACGCTGAGACGAACAAATTAGTTAGTTAGGTCGTACCCATTATAAACTTGTGGTTGCACTATTTTTACACAAGAGGTGATCACAAGATCCAGATCCTTAATTGACTCGTGTGGTACTTCCCCATACCCACTATGTCGTGCTCTTTATTAGCACCCGCCACGCTTTCCAGCCGCCCAAGTCGATTTTTTTTTAGTTTTCTTATGTTTTGAAATACTTTTATAGTTCAACGTACCAACCAGGCTCCAACCTCGACGGCCCAAATTAAGTTTCAAGTTTTGAATGATGTTAGGGCAAATCATTGCTTGCATGTCAATGTATGTAAGCAAGGCTAAACATAATACTTAGATACGAATTTAGTAGCTAGTATGTATACTCAATAACTCAATTAACATTAAGGTATTAGCTACGAGCTAAGTCAATATATTTGTATGAATCATAGCAATGCAATTTCATAATTTAAAACAATATAATTGCATTTCAAAAGTAGGTTCAACATCATCAAAGTGTTGACTCGTCTTGCTCAATGCTTTGATAACCTTGGTCTTGTCTTGTTTTATCTCGGGCTGCTGCTCCGTCACGGCTCCAAATTCTAACTACGTGGAATACGATCGAGCCCAAGAACGTATGAAAACAAACATATGAAATACAATAAATCCAAAAGCAAGTAAATAAAGGGAAACTTCAAATGAAAGCCAATAAACCCAAGAGTGTTTGAAATAGGAAATACTTCAAACAAAACTAAACATACCTCGAGCGTTGGCCACTACTACTTCAGAGATTGTTTGGCTTCGTTGGTTGTTAGCTGATCTTGGTGTATCATGCAGTACTCCTGCATCTCTCCTGTGTGACAACACATGTGCTATACAGATTGCTATTGATCTAGTGAAGCATGAGCTGACTAAGCACATTGGTGTGGATGCATCTTTTACACGTTCTCATTGTCAACAGAAGACTATTGGTCTTCAGTATGTGCCTTCTGAGATTCAAGTCGCTGATTTCTTCACTAAGGCTCAAACTCGAGAACAACATCGCTTCCATCTCTCCAAACTCAATGTTTCAGATCCTTCTGACCCATGTTGAGTTTGAAGGGGTGTTATGTATATGTGTATATGGCCCATATGTATTTATGGGCCATGAGGTCCATTAGCCCTTGTTAGGGTTTGTAATGTAGTATATATACACTACATTATTGATCTAATACAATTGAGAAGTTATATTCTAACAAAGAGAAACTTCAAATGAAAGCCAATAAACCCAAGAGTGTTTGAAGTAGGAAATACTTCAAACAAAACTAAACATACCTAAGGGTATTTTGAAAGAAGTACTCCATACGAAACTAATCATACTTACACCCTAAGTGGTGTCTAATGGTTTTGGGTTTCATCTTTGAGGTGGCCTATACTTAGTCTTACTACCTACGTGACTTGGCATATACTAGAATAAACCTATCATACTATGTTGATCCTTAGCCAAGACATCTGCTAACAACCACTCCTAGTTAAGTAGATTACACCACAAGACCTATGGGCACTTACCTATTAGTCCTTGGTCGACGATCAATCCTATCCTCTTGATTACTATTACTAGACCTACGAGCACTTACTCTAACATTTTACTCTAAATGTTGATGACACATTTGGTTGCTTAATCAATCACTACCATGATCCATATGTCAATTGGCATTTATGCATATACATATACTTTTATTCCCTTGCTTATTCTATGTAAGTAAATGTAAGCTTATACGTCTCACTACAAGGTTACTATATAGGGTTCATTTTGGTATTCCTATACATAAGGCTATATGTTGATGGTACTTGATTATTATCCCGTTGCTTTACTATTTTGATTAACTATTTAGTTTAGAGTACTATATTATTACAACAATGGATCAGGGTTTACTGGTGTTTGATCATGTGTGTATGCATATGCGTAAACATGACTATATCATCTTAGGTTCTAAGAGGATGCCGGTTAATATCGCATTTTAAGTCTAAATAGTAATGACAGCCTAATTAACTTTATAATAAAACTTGTATGGGGTCTGCCTTTCATATTATCTTTGCATGAGATCGCAACACTACATTGAACTAGTCTCAACTAAAAACAAAAATAATTACTTAATGGTTTCGGACCCTATTGTCATATAGATACTTGTAAATATAACATTATTTTGATAGTGCCTTGGAATAACTAGTATTGCCCCAGTAATGATTCTTTTTAACTAAAAATTTCAAAATAAGTGGAACCTGGTCAATACTGAGACACAAGCAAGGTTAATAGTTTTAATCCTTCCCTTGATTAAAGTTCCTTTCCTTTAAACTAAATTCTGATTGCATTCTTGTGATAACCAGTTAAGGTCTACTTGCTTGGAATATTTCTTGAATTAATTATTAACTAACTTTATTAGGAAGACACTGGTTGATTGAACCTTCATTTATCTGCAATGTTCACCTAAGCGCTAGGCGCTAGGCGGGCGGTGGGTGGCCGCCTAGCGCCTAGGGCGCCTAGGCGGGGCCTAGGCGGGCGAACAGAATTGAAAGCCAAGTAAGCGGGATGAACACAAAATAGCAAGCATCAGTTCAAGTTTATGTATATGTTACATGTATGTATGTATATGTGTAATTATGTAAGAAGAAATGTTACCTTGGTAACTTGGTGATGCAAATATATTTGAATTTTGAAGACTTGATGTAGTGACCTTCATGAGTTGTCAATTGATGACTTGATGCAATAAATAGTCCATAAGTTCTCACAAATAAAACAAGTAAGCGAAAGATAAATAGAGTTGTATGATAAATTGATGATCAAATGAGTGAATGACTAGTCATCTTCTTCCTCATAATTTTTGGTTGGAATCACTTCTTCTTGGTCGGACTCATACTCAATTTCCTCCTCATTGACCTCCTCCTCTTCGGTATCGGACTTGAAATCTTCTTCATGAAGTTGTCTCACTCTTGCGCTCTTACGAAGTTCTAAGACCTCATTAGCCCCACATGCTTCTTCAATTACCTTCCATGTAAGCCACATGAGCGGGCTCAACATCTTGATCATCATCTCCACCTTCAATTAACCACCCTTGAGTTTCATTAGCTTCGAAACCTATAATAGGATCTATGTTCTTCTTCTCTCTCCTCTTTTTTGTTCCTCAATTTGGCATTGTATTGAACATAGACTAGATGGTTAAGGCGGTCAATATCTAATTTATTTCTTTTCTTTGTATGTATCTACGAAATGCAAAGTAAAGTATAGTTAGCTAAATGTAACGTTCTAATGTAGATATTGAGAATTCAAACTTAACTCTTTATTCTTTAGAGAAGTTTAGAGACTAACTAACCCCTTCAAAAGTGCTCCAATTTCTTTCACAACCGGATGAACTAGATGTCAATGAGAGGATCCTTATAGCCATTTTTTGTAATACGGGAACTTTACATCCATAAGTAGACCACCATTTAGCTGCATATTAGGAACAAGAAAACAATTAGTACAAGACAAATTTACAATTATGCATGTATTTACATTGACTAGTAATTATTAAACCTGGATTAAATTCATAGTCTTTGCAACCGGCCTTTGCTGCCGCTTTCCCAAAGTGGCCTTCGTGATCTTTGAATGTACCCAACTCGACATTTAGCAATTGACTTTGCTTGTCGTCGTCACCATGGTAAAAAGTCTCCACACAAGTGAATACCCCATCCATGACAACATCATCCAAAAAAATAGAGCTATCACAATAACTATAATATGGATTCAAGAAGTATGCCGTCAAGTGTGTTAAGTATATTAAGGCCCATATACTATAGGGCCCATGTGGCCCATGTAGTCATCTATATATTGACAGCTCCACTATTGGAGTCAACAACTCTGAAATCACAAGTAAGTCACATGGTATCAGAGCTATGGATTAGGGTTAGGTTAGGATTATTTTAGTCCTCCCACGATCCAAATCTATCTTCACCCATCTGTTCGTTCGCTTCGCCTTTTCGTCCGTCCGTCTTCAAGCACAAGCACAAGCCGAGCATCGCTAAGCCGAGCATCGTCCGTCCGTCTCGGCTAGCCAGTCGGCTCCCGTCAAACCCGTCGCCGGCTCTTCGTCTAGTCGCCCGTCGAGGTCTTCCCCGCCGGTCGCAAACCATCGCCGTCCGTCGCGGGTCGCCCGTCGCGGCAGCGACTCGCGGTTCCTTCGTCGGATCGGCGCGCTGAGGCGCCTCGTCGAATCCGCCATCGCATCGGGCCGCCACCTCGCCACTCTGCCGTCGTCTCCGTCGAATCCGCCTCGCCGCTTTCTTTGGATCGGCACCGTCCTCGCCGCCGCCGCTCTATCTGGGCCGCCGTCGCATCTGGGTTCGTCGCTGCTCCTTCAACGGATCAGCATCGCCTGCTGCTCGGATCACTCGCCCAGAGGAGAAGAACCAAGATCAAGAACCAAAATCAGCATCGCGTGTCTCGTCCGCCTCTGCATCGCCTCTGCATCGCCCAAGACCAACGGCATGCCAAATTGTCCATCTTCTTTGTCTTCGTAAGACCTCTTTGTCTTGTCTACTCGCCTCTCCCCTTTCTTGCTTTACGTCTTTGGAGCAATTGCATCACAAGGGAAGGCTCTCGTGGTGTCGTTTATCTTTGTTTACATTCATTGCTTGTTCATCGCTATTGCTCAAGTTCTAGCACTTCTCAACATGTCTCAGATAAATGCAATAGTTATCAATCTCACCCTAGATGGTCAGAATTATCCAGAGTGGGCCTTTTGTGTAGAGACTGCATTGAGGGGCTATGGTTTACTCTTTCATTTAACTGAAACTCCACCTGTGCTTAAGGATGATGGTAGTAATCTTTGCTGCGAGAAAAGAATGGCATATTAATGATGGGAAAGTGATGGCCGCCATGGTCAATAGTACTAAGCAATCCATGATTATGAGTCTTTCTAAGTTCAAAGCACTAAGGGCATATGGAGCAACTTGAAGGAGCGCTATGTTCAGATAGTGGCGCTCTTTTGCATAATCTCATGCAAACAAACTCATGTGATTGAGCGAATGATATGTCCATTGATGAGTACTACTCTGTTTTTGATAAATCGATGGGATCTCGACTTCCATGATACACGAATGTACTGGTGCCTCATGTCCAAAGACATAAGTTTATTGAAAAGTTTTTACTTACAGTTTGTCATGGGAGTCCGGTGAGTATGATTCCATTCGTATACGATTGCTTCACAATTCTTACGCTCTCACCATGGCACAGGCATTATCGATTTACTTGCGGAAGAAACACGTCTCAAGTCTATGTCTTCTTACGCATTTGTGTCTCATAGTGTGTTGGCGACTTCTCAAAGGACTAGTGCACCAAAAGTTCCTCTCAAAGGTAATCGTAAGCATTGTGGCAAGTCCGGTCATCTTCCAGAATTGTTTTCTCATTATCCGCAGAAGTTGGTGACTATCGCACGTCGTCTTTGCTCGTGGTCGTGGTCTGGTTCCACTCCTAGAGGTTCGATGTCATTCTTCTTTGTTTCTCCTATTCTCCTCCTTAAATGCGTCTTGGGTGCTTGATTCAGAGCTTCTTTTCACGTGACATCCGATCACCCCCGGTTGGTCGCTTGTGTTTGGCCATCGATGGAACATCTGCTTGATACGGTGATGGTACATCTTGTCATATCACTCATCGGGGTTCACTTTGC
Organism: Hsuehochloa calcarea; assembly: GCA_036346395.1. NCBI lineage: Eukaryota > Viridiplantae > Streptophyta > Magnoliopsida > Poales > Poaceae > Hsuehochloa > Hsuehochloa calcarea. The sequence continues at coordinate 15,575,149 of CM070607.1, forward strand.
AATCCTCATTTTCTTTACGATGTTTCTTTTGTACCTCAGTTGTCCATGAATCTTCTTTCGGTTGGTCAAGTTACCGACCAAAATTGTTTTGTTGGATTTGATGACTCATCTTGTTTTATTCAGGACCGTCGAAGCGGGAAAGTGATTGGGACTGGCCATCGCCGTAAAGGTGCTCCTAGCCTCTACATCCTAGACACCTTGCGTCTTCCTTCTTCCATTGAGTCTCCAGCTCGTGTGTCATCCGCTGCTTCGTCTTCCGCCTCTTCATTCGCTCAGTGGCATCATCGTCTTGGTCATCTTTGTGGGTCCCGGTTGTCCACATTAATAAATAAAGGTTGTTTAGGTCATACACCTATTGAGTCTAGTTTTCATTGTAAGGGTTGCAAACTTGGAAAACAAATACAACTACCATATTCATCTAGTGTTTCTCATTCAGCTAGACCTTTTGATCTTATCCATTCAGATGTATGGGGTCCTGCACCTTTTGCTACAAAGGGTGGTCACAAGTATTATGTTATTTTTATTGATGATCATTCTCGATATACATGGATTTATTTCATGAAACATCGATCTCAGTTGTGTTCCATTTACCAGTCTTTTGTTCGCATGGTTCACACACAATTTTCTACTCCTATTAGAGTTTTCGCTCGACTGCAGTGGTGAGTATTTGTCGATGTTTTTCGCGAGCTTTTTGTCCTCTCGAGGGCACTCTTGCTCAGCTTTCTTGTCCCGCGCTCATGCTCAAAATGGTGTTCTTTGAGCATAAACATCGCCATCTTATAGCATTTGCTCGTACACTTTTGATTTCATCTTTTGTTCCTTCTCATTTTTGGGGTGAAGTTGTTTCTCTGCTTTGTCTATCTCATCAATAGACAACCCTCTTCCAAGCTGTCGCAAAAGTCTGGTGAAGTCCTTTTGGTACCTCTCCCGGCTATGATCATCTCAGAGTTTTGGATGTACTTGCTATGTTTTGCTTGCACCTCGTGAGCGAACTAAGTTATTGCTGTCTGTTGAGTGTGTTTTTAAAGTCTGATCCCGAGCATAAAGGATATCGGTGTTATGACCCTTCCTCTCGTCGCATACGTATCTCTCGTGATGTGACCTTTGTTGAGGACCGTCCTTTCTTTTATAATCCCTCTACTCAGCCCTCATATTCTCCCACAGAACCCATATCGTTCTTGTGGCTTCCTCCTATTTCACCCAATAATGATATCCCTACACCTTCCCCATATATTACACCCATTCCTGCTCCTATTTCCATCACGCCACCTTCACATGAAACTACACCTTATGCACCATCTCCATTTCATTCTAAACCACCTATCACACGTGTTTTCCATCGTCGTCCCAAAAACCCCACAGCGCCTCCATCTAGCTCTACCACCACGGCCATCCCCGACACGACCATCCGTTGATGCTCCTAATGATCTGCTCGATGAGTTCTGAGTTGGTCCAAGATATAATCTACGAGACCGTACTACTATTGGTCGGTGACAAGTATGGTTTTCCTCGTGTGAATGCCGTTGTTGATGAGCCATCCACTTACCAGGAAGCTTCTAATATTCCGGAATGGCAGCTTGCTATGTCTGAGGAGCTTGCTGCCCTTGATCGTACAGGCACTTGGGATCTTGTTCCATTACCGTCACATGCAGTACCTATTACATCTAAATGGGTTTTCAAAATTAAGACCAAGTCGATGGTTACATTGAGAGATATAAAGCTCGCCTTGTTGCTAGAGGTTTTGGCAAACTCATGGTCGCGATTATGATGAGACCTTTGCACGATTGCTCATATGACTCATTCAGACTCTCATTGCGATGGTCGCTACTTCTTCTTGGACTATCTCTCAAATGGATGTTAAAAATGCTTTTCTTCATGGAGATTTGCATGAAGAAGTTTATATGCAACCACCTGTGTGTTGATGCTCCTCCTGGTCATGTTTGTCGTCTTCGTCGTGCTCTATATGGTCTTAAACAAGCTCCTCGTGCTTGGTTTGAGCGCTTTGTATCTGTGATAAAGGATCTGCTGGGTTTTCGCCTAGTGATCATGACCCTGCTCTATTTATTCATATCTCTCCACGTGGGCGTACTTTGCTTCTTACGTATGTTGATGATATGTTGATTCTTGGAGATGATGTGGAACACATTTTTCATGTGAAGAAGCAACTTGGTGAGCAATTTCGGATGTCTGATTTGGGTCCTCTCAGTTATTTCTTAGGAATTGAGGTGTTGCATTCTGAAAAAGGCTACTATCTCTCTCAATCCAAATACATACAAGACCTTCTTGCTCGTTCTGGCATTACAGATAGTCGAACGGCTGCGACACCTATGGATCTTCATTTACAACCGCCCTACCGATGGTACACCTCTTGAGGATCCTTCTCGATATCGGCATATTGTGGGCGACCTTGTTTATCTCATTGTTACTAGACCGATATTGCTCATGCGGTTCATATTCGAGTCGGTTTGTGAGTGCTCCTACATCCATTCATTTTGGCCATTTGCTTCGTGTACTACAAGATTTAAGGGGACATCCTCTCGGTGTTTGTTCTATGATCGTGAGAGTCGCTTGACTTTATGCTTACTCGGATTCCACAGGCGAGTGATCAAGCGGATCGTCGTTCTATCACGAGTTATTGCATTCTTCTTGGTTCTTCTCCTCTTGCATGGAAGTCTAAGAAGCGGTAGTAGATCTCGTTCTAGTCTGAGAGGCGAACTTGAGTACTTGCCACTACCACTTCGAGAGATTGTATGGCCGATGGTTGTTAGCGATTTTGGTATTTCTTGTGATTCTCCTACACCTCTTCTATGTGACAATACTGGAGCCATACAGATTGCCAATGATCCTGTGAAACATGAACTTACAAAGCATATTGGCGTTGATGCTTTCTTTACTCGGTCTCATTGTCATCGAGAAAACAATTGCTCTCAAGATGTGCCCTCGTAGCTGCGGTGGCGATTTTTTCACTAAAGCACAAACTCGAGAGCAACATCGGCTTCACTTGCTCAAACTCAATGCTTCAGAACCTCCGCTTCCACCTTGAGTTTGAAGGGGGGTGTTAAGTATATTAAGGCCCATATACTATAGGGCCCATGTGGCCCATGTAGTCATCTATATATTGACAGCTCCACTATTGGAGTCAACAACTCTGAAATCACAAGTAAGTCACAAAGTGCAATGGAGAATCAAGCCTATCTTTCATCTTCTTGTCAATAACATCTATGATAGGGTTGTAGTTGTTCTCTATATTGTTCATAGCTTCCATAATTTCTTTCTTTGCCTTTGAATTTCTCCATAAAGAAAGGCCATAGAAACTTCACATCCCATCAACCATTGAAGAACCTTTACTAATGGCTCTAATACCCTCAAGCAAAGAGAAACACCATTCCAAAAGGATCTACTAACCAATATAGCAGTGGATGCCTTGCCTTTGCCTTTTTTACAATGGATGCAATTTTCCCATTCTTGGCTAAGCGCCATCGACCTTAGTTGGAGTTTCTTCTCAAGCAAGCTTTGCAAAGTGAGAAAAGAGGAAGCAAACCTAGTCACCCCGGGCCTTATTATATCCCTCTTCTTTGTAAATTTTCTTATCAAGGCTAATGTCTTATGGTGCGAATAGATAAAAATGGTTAGTGACTTGGCTTAATCAAGTGTCTTCTTGAACCTTGCAATGCTCCCAATTCCTTGTAGCATCAAGTTGATAGTGTGGGTTGCACATGAGCTCCAAAATATATTAGGCCTTTTGTCCTTCAATAATGCCTTCACTGCCATGTTGTTTGAAGCATTATCGGTGACAACTTGGACAACATGGGCCGCACCTATTTTTTCAATGCAAGAATCCACATTGAAAGATGAGCTCTCCGGTGTGTGACTCATCAGATGCCTCCTTTGATTCTAGGAAACATGACCCCAGGCTACAATGCACACACATGTTCATAATGCTCCTCCTTTTATGATCAATCCATGCATCAGTCATAATAGAGCACCCTGTCTTGGCCCTCTCTTCTTCATGGTCCCTCAATAACCCCTTGGTTCTATCCACTTCCTCATATAATAACTTCTCCCGCACATCGTGTTGAGAAGGGCGAATAAAGCCAGGGCCAAAGCGGCCAATGGCTTCACACATTTGCGCAAATGCATCATTGTTGATGGAGTTGAAAGGTACACCTAAAATATGCAATAATTATACAATAGTACTTATGTTAGTAAACAACACAAGGATGTCATTCGTATATTATTATTTATTAGTAGACATTACAAGAGTTGCAAGTTATTACCTGATTCATAAATCCACCTAGCAACATATTGCCTCACTTTATGGAGTCTTTCTTTCCATATGGTGGCACTAATTGCTTGTTGTCGTAGTTCTTTGGAGCTCAATGTACTAGGATCAATAGGCATTGCAAACTTATCCATGTGCCCCAACTTCCGACGTGTCGAGCATCCTACATCTTCAAGTTCAAGATCTTCATTAACATCATTGGTGACATCCTCATCAATAGTAACTTCATTTCTAACTTCTTGTTCTTTATCTTTTCTGGTTTTCCTCTTATGTTGTGCCTCCTCAATTGATTTAATGCACTTCTCTTGATCTTCTTTTGTGGACAACGGGCATTTAGCAACATTGCCCTAATGTGAGCAATATGTTGCTTTATCCTATACTCCTCGGAAACAATTTTGTTGCACAACTTGCATTTTACTTTATCCAGATTGTTCGGATCAACCAACACTCCATACTCCCACCCTATGTCTTCGGATTTCCTCTTAAGGCTATCCGTAGTCACCTCCACCGTGGTAGGCATAGCGGATGACATCCTAAAATTCATAAACATTGATAAACAATTGTTACAAACTTACAATCATAATTGCTACAATGCAATCAATGCTCTGACAACGATCTTGCCACGATGTGGACTAACAATACTAGTGTATGTACTACTAAGTACTAATAATTAATAAGACTAGCAATACAATAATATTAATCTGTCTAATCATTCTCTGACAATCTGATAAAACTAATCATTCTCTGACAAATCGGCAATACTGACAAAGCAGCAATACTAATAAATCGACAAAGCAGTAAGTCGATATCTTGATTAGTCTACTTATCCGGTTCACCAATCGGTAAATCACTAAATCTCTTCACTGCCTACTTAACCGAATGCTAATAATTCCACCGACAACTCCCACAGTCTCCCCTGCTTCTGCGCCGAATCGTCGACGACTCCGCAAGGCGCAAGCCGAGGCGGGCGCATGGCGCGCAGATCAACAGCCTAGCGAGAGGAAGCGCAGGGAGGTGAGGGTGAGAGAGGCGCACAAGAGGCGGTGGCGTGGCGCAGAGAGGGGAGGCGAGGAGCACGAGGCGGCGCGGGGAGGCGAGGCGGAGGGAGGGCGGGCCGGTGACACGAGGCGTGGCGGCGATGGGAACCGGGAGAAAGCTGCGCCACGGCGATGGGGACCGGGAGGAGCTGCTGACGGAGATGTAAGCCGGGAGGAGCGGCGGCAAATGACGGAGAACGAGAGGAGGTGGCGGCGGCGGCGATGAAGAACTAGAGGAGGTGGCGGCGTGCGACCGCGAGGAAGCGACCAAGCCGAGCAATAGGTTTCGGCCGGAAGCGGTGCGTACCTTGGTCATTGTCTTGTTTTTCTTCTTCCGCCACTTCCTTCCCTCTTTCCGCTTCTTGTTCTTCTTCCGCGCACCAACCTCCGCCTCCGGCCGCGAGATCCGCCTCGGGCGCGATTCCATGACCCGCGCCACCTATGGCCGCCTCGGGCGCTGCGACCGCCTAGTGCCGCCCGGCTTGGCTGGCGCTCGCGCGCCTAGGTCTCCGATTAGCGATGAGATCGCGGCGGTGTGGCCACGCCAGCGCCTAGGCGGCCTAGGCGCCCGCCTAGGGGATCACTGCTTATCTAATTATACTATTCCATTCTAATCATCCATTTAATTATCCCTTTAATTACTATTTTCGCTATCAAAGTACAATTTGTTAATTGAACATCTATAAACTAATTAACCTTCTAATGTTTCTAGGCTAATTACTTCAATTAATCACTAATTATCTTCTTAACAAAAGGGCCCATCATCATTCACATACAGAGAGGAGTTCAGAGATGCATAGCTCTGCTTTAGAGCGGAATAGAGGAGTGGCGGCTCGGGCGGCGCTCGTTGTCGGCAAGGGGGGCATCGACGGCGGCCGACAACGGCTAAAATAGGTTTGGGAGGGGAAGATGGTCCCGTGGGTGGGCGATCTTGCGGACTCTAGGAGCAGGGCATAGGAGTGGGGCGGCCGGGAGGAGAGGCGGAATGGTGGGGAGCACAAGCTTGAGGGAGGTAAGGGGGGCTCACTAGCTCGGGTGTGCAGTGGGAGGAGGGGTGTCTTGGTGGTGGGAGGCGTGGCGGTCTTGTAGTCTCGACGTGGGGGCGGCGGCCGGGTGATGGAGAACCCAAACCGGAGTTTGGGGAGGGCGAGGAGGGGAGGTGATGCTCGGTGGGGAATTGAAGAGGAGCTTCTGGAGAAGACATCTGCGACGGTGGAGGCGGATTCGGTCGGAAGCGAGGAAGACAGAGGTGGCGTGGAGCTCTTGTGGGGGGAGGGGAGAAATAACTTGAGGGGTTTTGCTTGGGATGATGTGAAACATGACACGGCGTGGGTGTTTGGGAGGAGCTCGTCGGTCGCGGTCGGGCAGCGAGGTGCGCATGGCGGCGATCGACCTTGAGCTCAATCCAGAGCTAGGGGAGGTTGGAGGTGTCGAGGCGTGCAGGAGCACGAGGGTGGTGGCCGGAGTTCACGGGACAGCTGTGCGACTTGGAGGTGTGGTGGCCAGGCGAGTGGGCGACACCGAGCTGTCGTTGCGGGGTGGAAGGTGGTGGCTGGGGAGAAGAAAGAAGGGAGGAGGCTGGGCTTGGCTTAAGTAGGCGGCGAGTCTTTGTCTTGTGACAAGTCTTTGCTGTGGCGAAGAAGCAACGAGGATAAGCGGCGACATGGGTGTGGGAGCGGTGGCGACAAGGCGGGAGAGGATGGCGCGTGGGTAGGTGTTGTGTGGCGTAGTTCAAGCGGGGCAAGGCACACACAGGAAGCAGGTAGGGTGGCATGGCGCCAGGGCGGCTGTGCACGGTAGTGGAGAAACTGGGGAGAATGAGAGGGGAGAAAGAAAGGGAGGCTGGCTGGTGGGCTTAGGGGAAAGGAGAAAAAAAGGGAAGGAAAGGGGAGGAAAGAAAAGAAAAGAAAAGAAAAAATGAAAAAGAAAAAGGAAAAGGAAAAGAAGTTGGGCTGGGCCGGGTGGCTTTTGGTCCAGACCGTATTCGAGGTTTCGATTATTTTCTTTTTAAACTACGGTTTGAATTCGATTTTCTGTTTTTCGGGTTGAGGTTTCAATTAACGACTCAAAAATTCGAACATCGCCGAAGCGTAATAACAAGTTTTAAAAATCCCACATTTTTAAACAATTCCAGATGCATGGGATTTTTTGGATGTTACATGATGCAATGGTGACGGCGACACGACATGGTGACAATGGAGTTGTCGATGTCCTTCGCTCTTGGTGTGCTCCTCTCCCTTGTCTTGTTTCCTCTAGCTGTTTATCAGTTTTGGGTTTCCCACCACAATGTGAATCATACTACAAACCATCGCCAATTAGTTCGGTGCAAAACCTCGGTTCAACTTGGGGTGCTTCAAATCCACATATTAACACATCCGTAAATTACAAATACCAATTTTTGAGAGAGGCATTCCTTGCTTAATCTGAACACAATCTGCCTTCTTCCAGCTCCTAGCTGTTAGAGTAGGACTCTAGATCTTATTTGGTTTCCTTATCTGTAACCTCCCGTTGTACTCCCTATATATTGCCCATTGGGCCCCCTTGAATATATGCACATTTGGTTTTCTTATTCCTAACATGGTATCAGAGCTTAGGGTTACCTAAATCTCCTTCACGCCATCAACCTAGCTCTCCTTCCCATTGCCACCCGTGCAGCCACGCCACATCCGGCCGTGGCCTTGAGCCCATCATTGCCGCCTAAGCCCACGAGAGCGCCCGCCGCCAGCTCTCGATCGTTGCTCGTTGCGCATACCGTCTGCATTGCCGCTCGAGTTCGCCACCTTGCCGTCGTCATTGCCGCCGTAGCGAGATCTCCTGCGCCGCCGTCCACGCCGAGCCGCCTCGAGCCGTCGTCCTTGCCGCCGCCCTCGCCGAATTCGCGGCCGCCTGCGCCTCCCACTAGAGCCGCCGTCGCCGTCGAGCTCTCCTTTGATCGCCATCGCGGTGCATCCGCGCGGCGCCCTCGCCATTACCGCGTCGCCGCCGTCGGGTGGCGGCGGCAAAGGGAATCAGCAGCGTCGATTGTAACGAGCCGGCGGTTTCGGCCAGCCCTTTATTAAAGAGGCTGGCCCAGATGGGTAAGTAAAAAAAGAGTATGTCGCTCTAGCCGCCGCGCCTCAGTAGTACTGTTAGACCGTTGCCTTGGTCGTCGCGCCATCCGGCTCCGCCTCACAGGTGGCTTAGTTCCATCACTGCGATTCCATTCTCGGGAACAAAGCTTAATGAAACGAACTACAGGTTGTGGTCTTCACTCATGGAGATCATGCTAGATGGTCTCCGCCTGTGGGGACATGTTACTGGTATCCGACCTTGTCCGCCGTCACCGGTGCAGCCTCCTCCCATATAGTCTACTTCTACATCTCCTACAGATGATGAGGCCGCCAAGGAGGCAGGCATCGCCGCTGCTTCTGATGCTGTTGATGAGGCTTATCAGTATGCCATAGATGTTTTTGAGAGCTGGTGTGCTGATGAGGTCCGTGTTCGAGCCATCCTGGTGGTCAGCGTCGACGACTCCATCCAGTCCGACATTGTTGGTCTGCGTGCCACTCGTCAGATCTGGGAGTACTTGCGTGAGAGATACTAGCAGAGCAGCGATGCTCAATTTTTTTCGCTTTAGCGTGAGTTGGAGACGCTTCGCCAGGAGGACTCCTTCGTCGACAATTTCTTCTGAGCCCTGGCCAGTCTCTGGCGCCAGCTGGATGAGTTGGCTTCTCCGCTCTGCCAGGCGTGTCATAAAGTGCAGAAGGCGGATCGTGATCGTCTTCGTCTTTATGATTTCGTCTGCCGTCTTCGCCCAGAGTTTTGAACCTGTTAGGGCTCAACTGCTGAGCTATTCACCACGACCGATAGTCATTGAGGCTCTTTCAACGCTTCGTGTTGAGGAGCTTCGCCCGCGAGTTAGCGGCCGACGGCTTATTCATTTGTGTTGGCTACCTCTTCTTCGACTACACCGCGGTTTACGCCCGACTACGATTTCTCCTCGTGTGTCATTTACGCGCTCTGTTTACGCTAGCGGGGTTGATGCAATCTTGCGAACTTGGCACGACTATCAGTGTTGTGCGGTGCAGAAAAAGCAGAACAAGGCACATGGAGGTCCACGCTTCAAGGGAGGGCATGAGGCCCTTCCTCGACTGGAGGACAGACCAGCATGTCAGGATCTTCTCAGCGAGGTGACTCTGTTTAGCAGCTCTGTCAGGCTCTACTTTAGTAGCTTTCTCACAACTCAGCAGGTTCTTCCAGTCTAGCTCAGGCGTCTCCTCCAGGTACCTCTTGGGTTCTAGATTCTGGCGCCTCTTTCCACATGACACCAGATTCCACATCTCTCACTTTCAGTATGATGTCCTGTTTTTTCCATCTCTGTTGAGCATTATCGGGGCACTCTTTTGTGCGATTTTCTGTTCGATTGTTTCCCATGTACCCCAGCTTACCATGCAGCTTCTCTCGGTGGGTCAGCTCACCGATCTCGGCTGTAGGGTTAGTTTTGACTCACACCTGTTTCATTCAGGATCGACAGACAGGGTAGGTACTTGGAACTGGCCGGTGCCGTAGGGTTCGTCAGGGTCTCTACATCCTTGATCGCCTACATCTTCCATCCACTTCAGTTGCTCCTGTCACCCCTACGTCTACTTCCCCCGCCACTGCTGCCACCACCTCTAGCGAATTTGCGCAGTGGCATCACCGTTTAGGTCACTCGTGTTGTTCCCGCCTTTCTTCATTAGTTCGTCAGGGTGTTATAGGACGTGTTACTGTTGACACGGCCATGTTTTGTCGGAGTTGTAAGCTAGGCAAGCAGCTACAATTTCCTTATCATTCTAGTGAGTCCTTGTCTTCTCGTTCTTTTGACTTAGTGCATTCCGCTGTATGGGGACCTGCACCTATTGTCTCTAAAGGCGGGCATAAATCTTATGTTATCTTCATTGATGATTATTCCCGTTTTACATGGATTTTTCCTATCTCTAATCGTGGTCAGTTCCTTACGATCTATCGTAGCTTTGCAAAGATGGTTCGTACTCAGTTTGATTCTGCCATTCATATTTTTATTTGTGATTCTGTTTGGCGAAATCTTATTACAGTTCTTTTCGGCGGTTTCTTTCTGAGCAAGGCACTCTTTACTAGTCTTCTTGTCTTGGTCCTCATGCTCAGAATGGGGTTGCTGAGCGCAAACATCGTCATCTGATTGAGACTGCTCGCACTCTTCTTCATGCCTCTCATGTTCCACCACAGTTCTGGGCTGAGGCTGTTTCTACGGTTGCATATCTCATCAATATGCAGCCTTCCACTACTCTTAAGGGTGTCGATCCTATAGGCGTCTCTACTCGAGCCCCAGTACACTCACCTTCGTGTTTTTTGTTGTACTTGTTTTCTGCTGTTGCCTCGTGAGTGCACTAAACTATCAGCCTAGTCAGTTGAGTGTGTGTTTCTTGGTTATAGTTCTGAGCATAAGGGTTATCGTTCTTTGAGATCCTTCCTTTCGGCGAATTCGGGATTTCACGAGGCGTTGTCTTTGGCGAATCTCGACTTTTCTTCTATCGAGATTGGGTTCTTCTCTGTTTCCATTCTTAAGTCGATTCAATGGTTGACTCTTTCGGACTCTTCACCCATTTCTCCACTATCACGGTCTTCCCAGTGCGCCTCGGTGGTTCCATACGTACCTCCGCCTTGGTGGTGTCTCCTATAGCACCATCTCTGGTTCCCACAGCACCATCATCTCGTTTCTCTGGTGTTCACTACTCCAGACGTCCTCGTCCTTCACCAGTCTTCTCTTCTGGTATCTTGCTGACACCCACATCTGATCCTCCTGGTGATGCTCCTCACATCCTTCGTGACCGGGCATCCTTTCGACCTCCTGATCGCCTTGGATTTGCTCCAATAGCTCATGTTTTCTCTGTCACTGAGCCTAGTTCTTATCATGAGGCTGCTCCTTATTCTGAGTGGCAGCTCGCTATGGCAGAAGAGCTTGATGCTCTTCGTCGTACGAAGACTTGGGATATTGTACCGGCCCCTGTGCATGCTCGTCCGATCACGTGCAAGTGGGTGTACAAGATTAAGACCTGGTTTGATGGTACTATTGAGCGCTACAAGGCTCGCCTGGTGGTCCGCGGTTTTCAGCAGGAGTATGGTCGGGACTACGATGAGACGTTTGCCCCTGTTGCTCATATGACCACTGTTCGCACTCTTGTTGCGGTTGCTTCTGTTCGCCGGTGGTCTATCTCTCAGCTGGATGTTAAGAATGCTTTTCTTAATGGTGTTTTGCATGAGGAGGTCTACATGCAGCCACCACCTAGGTATTCTGTTCCTGATGGGCATGTCTGTCGCCTTCGTCGTGCTCTTTATAACAGGCTCCTCGTGTCTAGTTTGCACGTTTTACCTCAGTGATTAATGCTGGTTGTTTCACTGTCAGTCCCACGATCCCGCTCTTTTTGTTCATGTCTCATCTCGGGGTAGGACACTGCTTCTTCTATATGTTGATGACATGCTCATCACTGGTGATGATTCCTCCTTCATCACATATGTGAAGAAGCATCTCAGTGAGCAGTTTTTGATGACTGATCTTGGTTCTCTTACATACTTCCTTGGGATTGAGGTCTCTTCCATGTCTGCGGGCTACTACCTCTCCCAGTAGAAGTATGTCCACGATTTTCTTGACCGATCTGGTCGGACTGATGCTCGCACTTCTGAGACTCCAATTGAGCTATCCCTCCAGCATCGTGCCACTGATGGCGATCTTCTTGATGATCATACTCGATATCGTCATCTTGTTGAGCGTTTGGTGTACCCTGTGAGCACTCGTCCTGATATTGCTCATGTTGTTCACATCTTGAGTCAGTTCATGGCCCGTCATACCCGTATTCATTACAGTCACCTCCTCGTGTTCTTCGCTACTTGCGTGGGACTATTTCTCGTCGTTTGTTTTTCCCTAGCTCCACCTCACTACAGCTTCAAGCGTACTCCGATGTACCCTGGGCTAGTGATCCTTCTGATCGTCGTTCTCTTTCTGATTACTGTGTTTTTCTTGTCTCCTCCCTGATTGCACGGAAGACTAAAAGCGGTGCAATTTATCGTTCAAGTCAGGTGAGTTGAGAGCTATGACAATGATGTGTGAGAGGTTACTTGGTTGAGGTGGCTACTTATAGATTTTGGGGTACCTGTGGTGAGACCTACGACTCTTTTGTCTGACAGTACAGGTGCTATCAGTATTGCTCGGGACCCAGTGAAGCATGAGCTCACCAAGTATATTGGTGTGAATGCTTCATACACTCGCTCACAGGTGCAGGAGGGAGTACTTGTTTTACAGTTTGTGCCATCAGAACTACAGATTGCTGACTTCTTTACGAAGCCACAGAGTAGGGGACAACATCAGTATTTTCTCTCCAAACTCAGTGTGTGTGATCCACCATGAGTTTGGGGGGTGTTAGTTGCGGACTCTAGATCATATTTGGTTTCCTTATCTGTAACCTCCCTTTGTACTCTCTATATATTGCCCATTGGGCCCCCTTGAATATATGCACATTATTCCTAACACTAGCAACTAATCTAAAGAGAGAAAAGATAGTGACCAATTGACCATGCACCTACCCAATAGATGCCCATGTACCTAACAAACTGTTAACATTGGAAAACATCTATGTCGGAACCCGAATTACCTAATCCAAAAACATCGGTGTATTCTGCACTAATTTAGGATCACTTAGACAGTGGCAACATCGATGAAATATTAACCATTCAACAAAATTATTAAAAAAGTAGCAAATTAATATTAAATAATAGCAGCGGACCTTATGATCAAGGTTTAAAACACCCTTCATTTGTTGAGAGTTGATACGACTCACTAGATACATGCTTCTAGTGGGAGCTCCTTACTGGCAAAATAGCTATGGTTTGTGGTCCATTATAGTCCAAGATACCGGTCTGGTATATCATTAATACTGGCAAAATAGCTATGGTTTGCGGCAGAGGTAGAAATCCATTTGTCTGCAGAAGCGGTCGGCATCAAAATCGGCGGTTTTCCGGTTTCGCAAATTCAAATTTTAAATTTTGAATTTCGGTTGGTTTTTAAGCAAATTGTGTGCAATGATTGCTCATTAGAATGGCCCTTGAAAGTGTTTAGATATGTCCCTTCAAATCATATTTCATTCTTTATGTATCTTGATTAATGTTGAGTTGTATCAACCAAGGATTGGAAACCCGTTATCGGTGGAAATCCCGCCGGGCGGTTGGGAAAAAAAACCAGTCGGTTACCCGGTAAAAAACCGGTTAAATTTCGCTTAAAAACCAGCCGAAATTTGAAATTAGGAATCTGAACTTGCAAAACCTGAAAAAACCGGCCGGTTTTCCCGTTCCAGGGACCAGCCGGTAAATCCGGTACTGGACGGTTTTTATTCCCTGGTATCAACTGATCTATATTGAGATCATATTGTAGTTGAATATTTGATGTAATTGTTTGGTTCGTGCAAATATAGACATGTAAATCTTACATTTTAAGTAGTTGAATTCTAGCAGGGATGAAAAGCTAATGGCAAATTCTGTCGAATGTTTATTATCAAAATTATAACGCGTTTTGAGTATCTTGCTCATGTCTCTTGTTGTCCTAATTTTCTTTAGTGTGCATTCTTAGGTGCTTAAATGTAATATTGCATCTTGTGGACACTTCTACCACCCCAAGTGTGTTGCACCATTACTTGAACCTGGTGGCACTGATGGAGCTTGCGAGCTAGGTAAAAAAAATTGCGGCCGGGATGTCATTTACATGCCCCATACATTGGTGCTTTAAATGTAAAATCATGGAGGACAGAACTCAAAGAGCACTGCAGATTGCGGTCTGCAGACGTTGTCCAAAGTCATATCACAGAGAATGTTTGCCAAGGTGCTGTGCAGTATCCAAAAGGGTTGCTTTTGGTTTATTTAGTTTACACAGTTGTCTTGTTCTCATGACACTAATGGTATCCCACAGCGAAATTTCCTTTGAAACAGAGGATGAGGATGCCCTAACACTTGCTTGGGAGCTTTCTGAAAGAATTTTTTTCTACTGCCTGTAAGTTAATTCTTGACATGTTTCCCAAAGTTTCTCTGCACTTGCTGTTCAGGGCAACTAACTTCTGTTAAAATCTCTCCAGAGACGATGAAATAGACACTGCTATTGGAACACCTAGTAGGGACCATATAAAGTTTCCTTCTAGTCCAGAAATCAACAGAAACAAACGAATCTGCAGGTTTGTCAAACAAGCTAAGTAGGGAAGATGGCGAGAAAACCCAAAGAGTAGCTACAAATAGCTCAACAGAAAATATTGTTCTAAAACCTGAGTGTGTAGCAAAGTGCTCGAAAGAGACTATGCAATTTGAACCATCTGTGGTTGAGGAGGCGGCAGCAGCTGCTGCCTCTTTAAGCAGTCCAGAAGCTGTGAAAGGGCAAGAAAAGCAATTGGCCATTTTGTCTTCATTTGTTATGGGGACAATACAAGAGAGGTCATCTCATCTTGTGGATAGCGAAACAGACAAGAGGTGGCTTGCTTTTGACTCTATTCTTACTTTATTTAAACTATTGCCCACAGAATGTACAGAAAACTGATGCTAGTGAAGACTTCTGAAAGCTTAAGTTATTTAGTATCCATGATTTTCATCAACTGAAACATGCCTTATAATTCCTTTTCTACTTCATTTTGGGATTCTCTACCTTCTCTTTAATCATTTTCGTGTGGTATAGTGTAAGAAGCAAGATGCCGCAATAATCTTGCTCACTGGTGACACGGATCTGTTTACTTCTCCATTTCAGGGTAATAAGTATGCTAGAAAAGGTAACATCCTCTGGGACATCCCAATATATTTATAAGAAGTGTGTTATGCCATCTACTAATGGATATCCTACCAGGCAATTTAGCAAGACTAAGCCGGACGGCATGTTTGAGCGTTCTGTACAGGTATTTAAAGACTAAACATCCATAAATGGTAACTTGGTTCTACATTTGGCAATTACTTGTGCTTTATAACTTAGTGTGTTAGATTTATGAGAGGAGGATTTTGCTATTTGCAACTATACATCTTATTCATTATTGAGAACACACACACACACATATATACATATAGTTGGGCTACATGGGCCGAGAGAGAGAGAGAGAGAGTACTAATATGTATAAGACTTTTAACACCTCCTTCAAACTCAAGATGGATCAGGATGATCTAATGTATTGAGTTTGAGTACATGAAGTCGATGTTGTTCTCGAGTCTGAGCCTTAGTGAAGAAATCTACAACCTAAAGCTTTAAAGGTACATACTGGCAGGGGCGGTGCCAGCCTCGGCCCAAGCCTCGGGCTGGCCCAGCTGAGTTCAACCCAATTGTAAAATTACAGCTGATTTTAATGTTTGAATTTTTAATTTTAGTTGGCATTTTTCTTTGGGCCTCGGGCCATTGCAGGAGGCCGAGGCCCAGCTCGCCCACATCATTGGAGGTGGATAGACTATGTGAATGATGCATCAACACTAATGTGTTTTGTCAACTCATACTTGACCGGATCACTATCTATCTAGAAGGCACTTGTATTGTCGCAGAACAAAGATGTAGGATTATCACCAAGATCAGCCAAAAGCTATCGATGCCAAACAATCTCTGAGGTGGTGGTGGTAAGGGCTCGAAGCTTAGTCTCTGCACTAGGCGTGATACGCGATCGCTTCTTGAACTTCCAGACAATAAGCGAAGTACCGAGAGAGATGCAGTAACCAATGATAGATCAACGATCAATAGGATCACTCACCCAAGTGAGTCAGAGTAAGCGTGGAGCTGAAGCTGACTCGAAATGGCATAGAATAGACATCTGGGCGCAATCCCCCTCAAGTATCCCAGCACACGAAAAATATAACCATAGTGGACTGAGGTGGGAGCATTGATAAACTGGCTAAGTAAATGTATAGCTTGAGCAATGTCTAGCCTGGTGACAGCGAGATAAATAAGGCTCCCAATGAGCTGATGATAGCACGAAGGATCTGTCAGTGGTACACCGGCAGGTGGAGCTCCATGGGTGTGACAGCATTCCGAGTATCGTCATAGCAGAGTGAGCAAGCAGATCCTGAATGTAGCAATGTTGAGAAAGGTAGTAGCCATCGCTATTAGAATGAACCTCAATCCCTAGAAAATAACTCAATAGCCCCAAATCTAACATCATAAATTATTCAATCAATTTCTTATTGACAAAAGCCACATAATCCATGCCATCTTCTGTGATCAGTATATCATCTACATATAGCAGAAGCAAAGTACGACCCTACTGAGTAGTGTAAATAAACAAGGCAGTGTTATGCTCACTTGGGAGTAAAAAAAGCAGCTCGAATCACAGAACTGAAACGCTCGAATCAATCACGATGAGCCTACTTGAGACCATATGGAGCATGCCTAAGATGACAAACATAGCATGTAGTAGTCTCAACACTTGGGGGTGGCTACATATAGACCTCATATAGATCACCATGAAGAAAAACATTCTTGACATCCATCTGAGATATAGTCTACGAGTGTATCGTTGCAACAGCAATGAGTACGGACTGTAGTCATATAAGCAACTGGAGCAAAAGTCTCACCGTAATCTCGACCATAGGCCTGCTGCAAACTTCTTACAACAAGACGAGTCTTGTATCGCTCCACTGAACCATTGGACTTGGTTTTTACTGTGTACACTCACTTGCAAGTTATAGGAATAACTTCATATGGTAGCGGAACAAGATCCCAAATGCATGTATACTCTAAGTCACTCGGGTATACTAGCTACCTCTGATAGGTACCGGCTCGGATATTGCACATGCACAAGAAAAACCTCATCTCTCGGTGCCTAAATAGAGGAATGATCTTGAGTCCATAGTATTGGCTAGGAGGGTCAAGTGGAGGAGAGGATTGAGGATCGAAAGGTGAGAAAATGCGAGCAGTCTCAATGATGTGGCGGTGGTTGCGCTTAGCAACACTATTCTAAGCAAGAGCACCGGGATCACGAGGCGAGGAAGAGTACCCTTAGAAGAAAGGAACCGAAAGGCGATGAAAGATACTCTTCTCTAGAGTTGGAAAAACACGAATGGTAAAAGAAGGCGAGTATGAATCATCTAAGCAAAAGGCGATAGATAGAAATCAACTGTGATCCGTGTTTCATGAAGTTGATCCAAGTGTATCGAGTGTGATCATCAATGAAGATCACATAATAATTATGACCACAATTTGAAACAAATGGAGGACCCCAAACATCTGAATGGACCAAATCAAAGGGACTATAAGATCTAGAGTGGCTGGAAGGATATGGGAGTTGTACTTGCTTGCCAAGTCTACAACCCTTGCATTGAAAATTGGTGTCAATAGAAACAGGATGAAGAACACCTTAATGAATCAAGATAGAGAGCCATGAGCCGCACAACTGCCACAAAGCGATAATGTCATTGAGGAAAAGATTTACAAACAGAAGTAGATGCAGAAGGGCAAAGAGTGATGACTAACAACAGAGGATAAAGGAATGCGAGCAGGAGCAATACCATAAATGGAGGATAAAGGGAGACTCAGATGATCAATAACATAGAGCTCTACAGAATCCCTCGACGATCTTACACAAATGAGCTATCATCGACCCAACAAAATAGTTCATATCTGCGAGTTGCCCTATAGAGATGAGATTCATGGAGAGCGTAGGGACAAGTGAAACATTTAAAACTGCAAAGTGAGATAGGAGAGGAGGACCTAAGATCAGAAGGTTCAAGAGGAATGGAAGTCTGAGGATCAGAAAACTCTCTGTCGGCGACTATAGTGAAAGGGAAGGTGGAAGTGTCAGAAACTGGTGGAGCTGGTGGAGGAGACACACTAGAAGGTGAAACTTGTGGAGAAAAAATGCATTTGAAAAAGGCAAGTCTGATGAAGGAATGGACTGTAGACACAAAAATATGGAATCTGGAAAAAGAAGGGGTGGGATGTGTGGAAGGATTATAAAAGAAGGGTTGACCCTCATCAAAGGTCACATCACAAGATATGCGAATGCGATGTGATGAAGGATCGTAGCAACGATAGCCCTTGTGCTTAGGACTACAACCTAGGAAGACAACTCAACCGACTGAGCGCTCAGCTTTGTGCACTCACGAGGTGCTAGAAGGACATAACAGATACAACCAAAGACACGAAGATGAGCATAGCGAGCATGTGCTCTATACATGACCTCACTAGGACACTTGCCCTGAAGCTTGGAAGATGGATGGCGGTTAATGAGATAAGACTGTCGTAGAGATTGCTTCCACTAGAAGTCAGGTGGAAAGTCTCCTGATGAGTTACCGTGCATGGTATTCCATCAGTTGTTTGAATCTTTGATACCTTTTGCAGCAAAACAACATGATGTGAGCTGAGATGCATCAGATGTTACATGGAAAGCCGTCCCTGAATCCAATCATGGGAGTAAAGCACCCGACACATGACATGGTGGTGCAGTAAAACCGGTGGATCCACTGGAAGATGCCTGTAGCTAAACAACTAGGCCTGAAGGTTGCTCATCTGAGTATGTATCTGACCAAACTGAGTTGCACAAGACTCCAAAGCATTGACAATGATAGAAGTAGCAATAGCAGCATCAGCTTTGCATGCCATGATCTGGTGACAGTGCAACAAAAGCAGAGGAGGCTACTAGTGACAGCATAGTGGCAGCGGTGAGCGAGCACCCAAAGTAAGCGGAACTTCGAAGCCTTGTCGGTGGCGGCCCAAGGCGGAGGGCGACAACGGTAGAGGTGGCTCGAGGAAGGGTGGAGCAGAGAAGAGTCTTTGGATCGGCGTGGCGAAGAGCGATGTTTGGGCGCGACGGCGCATAGCACCCACGTGATGAGTTGGCGACGAAGCAAAGGACCCATGCGGTGACGGAGCAGAGGCGGCATTGCATATGGCGGTGTAGAGCACCCACGTGATGATGCGGTGACGGAGCAAAGCGGCCGGATCTGATGGTGCGTCGCGAGCACCAGCGTGATGATCTGTGGCGAGCAAAGCGGTGACCATGTGCGCCTGCGTTACACAGGAGAAAGAGGAAGATGGAGAGGGAGGAGCGTCGTGGGAAACCGTAGGGCGCAGCAACGGCTTGGGGCCCACTGGTTTGCGGCGGAGAGGAGATCGGCGGCGGCGATAGGAATTAGGGTTAGGGTTTGGGTGGAGATGATTTGATACCATGGTAGATTTAGGAGAGGGGGATTTTTGTATTCACAAATGTGTAACTTATTCATTATGGAGAAGATATATATAGACATGATTAGTTGGGTCTCATGAGTTACATGGGCTATATAGGTCAAGAGAGAGACTACTAATATGTACAAGGCTCGTAACATAGTGTAGGTAAGCTGTACTTATGAATTACAATGTTAAAGCGGTTTCCAGACACTTCAAACTATCAAACTTCACTTGTTAAATAAGCTTCTGATGTCCTCGCAATTTTTTATTTTTAAGCTTCTGATGATTAGCTTGTTTGACCCTATAAGCTATTTGGCTTGGTTCCACAAGCTGCTAAGCATGATGCACCCAAACAAGCATGCAAGGTCTGTTTATTCTAGCTGCTGCATTAAGCAGTTAAGCTAGCCTTCGGTAGCTTCAGCACTTGTACTGCATAAGCTAACACTTTTCAGTCATAAACCTAAGCCCGTAAGTAAGATACCCGTTTGGCCACGGTTTCTACTTATAAACCTAGCTGAATTATTGGCAAACTAGCCTTAAGCTTACGTGTTAATTACTGACAAAATGACTGGTCGTGTGTGCAAAACAGTAGAAGTGTTGAGGATATAAATGTATTAGTACATGATTAGTACCGTATTGGTTTCAATCTTAAGACTAGGGAGTCCTCGTGTACTCTATATATTTTGCCCTTGGTCTACAACATGTTATTAGAGCCTAGATCCTAATTTCCGAAACGGTGATACTAGCCACAATGTATCTGTTGTCGCCGGGAGAGGTGTTACGATATCAGGGTGTCATCCAATCCGTGTCGATCTGTTCTTTGTTAGTTTGAGTCTCATGTCAAGCAGTGGATTGATCTCCTTGGGAAAAAAAAAGTGGACTGTACAAAACTAAAATTAGTGGAATTTTAGCCAAATTTTTGGCCATTGAATGAAACCTCATCATCCCTTTCTCAATGAGCACATCACCGCTTCACGAAAAAAACATGGTGCAACCACATCCACGCTTATTGGCCGTCTTCCGGCGCCAAAGATGGGCATCATCAACCTCCATCCTCTATCAAAGTTCTAAAAATTGGTAACTGGTACTCAATAGATCACCCACCTAGTAGTGATTATACAGCGATGCGGATCACCCACCTAGTAGTGATTATCGGTATAATTGACCGATTATGTTGCATAACCAAGCAATTACAGAGTAACAGTAGGGACACTGTACTTGTATACGGCCTAGTAGACCGGTTTAGAACATTTCAAAGAATGAAGGTGGAGGGGGAAGTGCACGAATAAGGAAGCAAATTGAATGGTGAGAAAATCAAGATGTATCGACTCTCGTGTAACAACTAGTAGAATTTATGCAATGAAAATAAACAAAGTGATGCGAAAATCAGTCAGAGTTTTATACAGGTTTGAGATCCCAAGGATGAGTTATAACCTATTCATGTGTGCTTCACTATGTTGAACATTGAAAAGAGGCGAAACAAATACCAATTCTAGTGACATCGTGGGTGTGTTGTGGATATGGTCGAAGATGTCCTCTTCGTAGTCACCACCTAGTTTTATGGTGCATGTGGCGGTTATCAAAGACTCACGTTGAGGTATTTTCTTGTTGCAAATTGTACATGACTGGTTCCTTAACTTCACACGAGGATAAATGCTCCACGCATGACGGAATAATAGTTGCGTGTCAGATGATGTGGGCACATCATGTATAGACCGTGGTCGAATATGATGGTTCACTAGACTGAGTCTATGTAGACCCGGAGGATATCTGTACACTCATGGACATGGAGTCATACTGGTCTTCCCGAACTGGGACTAGTTAGGATATTTAAAGATTAATTCTTTACATGCCACTAAAAATTTCGAAATCTCAAAGTGGGTCTAGGCGAGATAGTATGGCATATGACTAGAGATGGCAATAAGGTTGCATTCCCCATTCCTGGCGGGGAATCATCCTATTAGGGAACGAGGATAGGGAAATTCCTTCCCCAAGGGCGTTGGGTGTGGTTGGTGACGTAGGGCATTTGCCTAACCCCATACTTGTTCCCCGTTGGGGACCCAAGAAAACGAATACCTTGTCATATATACCTCATATGATACCTTAACAATATCTTGTCAAACCCTATGTTATGTTAAGATCCAAGTACTTGTTTGAATCATGTGATACGCCTATTGTAGCTTCATTGTTGTGAATCCGTGCAATTTTGATTGATCTAGTCACCATATTCGTATTTATACAATGCAAGTGGTCACCTATTGGGGAATAGTGTCCTAACGGGGCCTGTTCCCAGCTAGGTTCGTGGAATCGGTGGAAGTCTTCCCCGAGCATGTAATTGGGGCCGGGGAATAGGGAATGTCTCCATTCCCTGTTGTCATCCCTATATATTAAGTGTTGATGCAAACATTCGATGGCATATAAGGAATGTCTCCATTTAATGTCTAGGTTTTTAAGACTAATAGTTGACTCTGTCTCTTCTATGAAGGCTATGATTGGGAGTCCTCCAAGAGTTCCTACGGTGACTAATGCAAAGCCTAGTTCTCATGCTTCTGTGACCAAGCTCAAGAAGAGGAGACTGGTTAAGACCAGTGATCTGCCGCTGAAGCAACGGTTAACTTTCCCTGCCCTTTATGCCCACAAAGTGGGGAAAACTGAAGAGCAGAGACTAGCTTTATCAGAGAATCGAGTAATCCATAGCTTTAGCTTGGTTTTTTAAGGTAGGTTTTTGGTTTTGTTTTTGCAGGAGTAATTCCACGTCAGAAGTGGAAAGCTTAGTTGCCGTTCTTGACAATGAGTGTGAAACCAAGGAAGCGTTGATTCAGGATACTAATAGTTTGGAATTCTTGTTCGCGGAGGTGGCTAAGAAACGCATAGAGTGGAGGAACGCAATGAGACTCGCGCACCTGCGCAGCATGATGCACCTTCCCGA
Organism: Hsuehochloa calcarea; assembly: GCA_036346395.1. Classification (NCBI taxonomy): domain Eukaryota; kingdom Viridiplantae; phylum Streptophyta; class Magnoliopsida; order Poales; family Poaceae; genus Hsuehochloa; species Hsuehochloa calcarea. Next base: position 15,597,552 of record CM070607.1, read on the forward strand.
TGTCGGACATCGTTCCTTCCCGGCGTCAGACGGCACAACAGGTTGACAGGTGGGCATCCATACACCGAGTATGAATTTCCAGATATTTCCATAGTGGTTTCCTACCGGAACTAGACTTCCCCTCGTGTCCTCTTTTCCCAAGTCTTCTACAATTCCTTCTTGTTAGCTCATTTGCCTGCATGCTATCAAAAAATGAAGCTTCTCCCAAAATGTTCAGGGTTAGCTGCCAAATGGCACGAGTAAGCACAATCTTTAGACCCATGATGGACTAATTTTACATAATATGAAGTCTGCTTGAACTACGGAGTTCTTTAGATCCATGATGGACTGATTTTACATAATAAACTGGTCTTCGTACGCCATCGTGTTCTGCAGTTAGTACAAAGCTAAGTAGGCTATCAATGGTTCCCATGGTAAACGGAGAGACCACAACTGGTGCGCCAAGTATTCCTTGATGTCTTTAAAGCCTTGTTTTGCGTCATTAGATCAGTGGAAGCCGTCTTGTTTTTGGAAGTCCTCGAGTAAAGGTAGGAGTCCTCCCTGGCTGAAGGAACACCCGTCGGTGTTCACCCTATCAAAAGCCACTCGTCGGTGTTCACCCTATCAAAAGCTTGTTCTCGTCTATCTGGGGATCTCTGCACCAGTGGTGGCCTACCAAAGTAGGTATTTCATGTCCACAGGAGGTGTCTCTCTTTCATGATATGAATGTGCACATGACGCCAATACAAATTGTTCTATTATCCGTTAACATGTTCCATCATTGGCATATTACCATCAGTACCATTTTATCATCATATAAATATTGTAATAAATATGGATAAAACATAGAGATAGCATGGTAAATTAATCATTAAAGACAAGTGCATATAAATTGATATCTATCGCTCTACCATGCACTTGTCTTTTAGCCACGAAAAACAGAACGATACGAAGATGACATCGAACCCGAAGAAACACTCCTTGGACAAAGCCAATATAACACCCTGGCTATGCGTAAGCCAAGATATTACCTAAAGCCGCTACTACAATTCAATAATATGAACAATTTCTAACACACTAACAGTAAATATCAAACTAGGATTAATTCACAAGAGATTTGGCATAATAAGCATCTTAAATTTCAGCATTAAACGTTAACACTATCATTCGACCATGATAATGTACTCGAAAGAAACATTATTAAGAGTTTAACCGAAGAGTATGGATCAATAACTAGTTTAGCGATATTTGAGAGAAACAATTATTAATACAGTCTAAATTCCTGAATGCAAGGTAATAGCAATTTATTGTTTCATATGTGAGATGAATGTGTGCATTCCTGTGCTTACTCCCTCCCACACATGCCGCCTTCGGGGTTCACCTAAAACAAATAAAAACTGCAAAAGTGAGTCTAACACTCAGCAAGTACGAATAATACTATGAGCAACAACAAGTAAAACTTATCAAACATACAATGGAACATAAAGTGAAATCGTTAAAAACATATGTATGAATGAATATGCATGTCTTTCTCTTCTGCTTATACCGGTATAGCAAATGAAAACCTGTCGGTGTTCACTTATGCCCGTAAATGCAGGGATCCAAGGCCCGTTTAAACAATATTTCAAAACGGGGATCCAAATTGCCCGTGTTGGAATAGTGGGTCTTACTTGCCCGTGTTGGAATGATGAGACTTCACTACCCACTCCCGTTGGTGTACCAAGAACAATACTTGCATGCATGAATGAATTCGATGGGCAAAGACACAACATTAACAGAACTATGGTAATCCATTATGGCTATGAACAATTACGTATCAAACATTAGTCACAATTCATTCATCGAACAAGGAAAAACACATATCAGCACATCCATACAAATGTACTTGTTTTTTTTGCTACGACGTGCGGGGAGGCAAAGACGAAGCCCCTAACTCCGGAATCCCTTCTCATACACAAGAGAATCACGAACATAAGAGCGCTGTGAAAAACAGACTTTACTGACACCAACGAACCCGTCTTCCCAAAACGCAAGATTCGAATATTTATTCTACTCAATTTTACCCGACGGTCTAGCGGAACGTCACACTGGATAGCAGTACTAAAATATTTATATCTTTTGCTATGAAGCTCGGAAAGGAGTGATCTTGGACTCTTTGGAAACGTGACGAAATCGTCTAAGATAACCTGGTTGGCAAAGTTTTCTGATTCGGTCATCTAATATATCTAAGGATCAGATGAAGTTTCTGCACCTACAATCTATCAATTAGAACTACTGCGGTATAAGAAAATTCGTATCTTTTGATTGACTTAACCTAAAATTAAGTTTTCTACCAATCTGGAAAGCTTAAAGGATTTCCTACAACTTTCATGTTGGGTGAATTCTCTGATTTGGCCTTTATCTAAATCTTATTGGCTATACAAAGTAACTGCTAATCCTCGTCAGCCCTTTTGGACAGTCGCAAAGAAACCATCATAACTTTTAAACCGTAACTCCAAATTGAGTGATTTTTACGCCTATGGAAATCTAAGAACGAGCATTACAACTTTCTAAGAGACAATCAGACCGGAAAACGCACGCAACCTACCCAAAAACGACGACAAACGTCGATTGTTCTAAACTGATTTAATACAGACAACATCAAAACGAATCGATTATTCTACAAAGCGATCGGGGATCAAGTTTACCCTTGCGAACCGCTGGAGATCGACGTAATCACCGCGTGATCGCGCCCTTTCTCTCCTCTTACTTCCTTCCCTTTCATCCTCTTCCCTTGTTCTTCTTCCTTCCCCTCCTTCCTTTCTCCTCTTCTCCTCATTTTGGTAGAACAACATGGAGGAGAGGCTGCTCTGATACCGTGCTCTGATGGCGGTGTGCCTTTGTAGCTACAGTAGCTACTAGGGTTTTCCCCCTCCTTTTATACATGGCCGACCCCTCATGGGCCTCGGGCCATGGGCCTCGGCCTTGTCATTTATCTTTTAGATATTTCTTTCTTATAATAAATCGGAGTATTACATTCTACCCCCCTTAATAGGATTCGACCTCGAATCTACACACCGATCTACTCGAAAGAAAACCGCGATTAGAATTTAACAATGATAAATACGTACCCGAGATGAACAATTCTGGATTTCGCTCGCGCATGCGGGACTCTAGTTCCCAAGTCGCTTTCCGCTCGGTCTGATGCGACCACTGCACTTTGACGAACTAACGTATTACGTCTTATTACTCGTCCCGATCTTTTTAGAGCCACTCAATGGACAGGACTCGAAGGCACGGTCTTACTCGTGGGTGAACGGCTCTAATGAAACCTCGCATTCCAGATTTCTCAAGTAGGCCCTCAACACTGGGTCACAGAAACGGTGTACCCTACGCCAGGACTCGAGATGGTATTAACGATACTCTACCTTCTAAAATCACTGCAACTTTCAAAAAACAAATCAATGTACCTTAGGTCAATCTTCCCTTCGGTACCAAACCACACAACCAACACAAAACACATAGAACTCTTGTTCCACGTCTCACTCAATTCCTTCACCTTAACAAGGAGCACAACCGTTAACCAGGAACGCAAAACAGAACTCGTTTTTAAACAAACTATTTTGCAAACAGAACCCAACTTGAAAATAAAAAATTCTCATCGTAACCACGCATTACCAAGTCCCTACCAAAATAGTTAAATCCAAAATTGAAGATTCATCTCGAGGACCTTTCCACTTTCCAAGTAGACAATTGGCAAATAAACATCACGTAAGCCAAAGGAGAAATCACTCGAATGCTAAAATCAATCTTTTCCTTTATTCTTTCTGAACAGGAAAGAACCACCATACCAACATTAAGCCAAATCAAATTGCAAATAACATCTGTCATAACACGCAGCTCGAGTAAGAATCAATAGAGTATTCTACTACCCAAGAAAATATTCTTTTTCCTCAATCCTTATTGTAGGAATAAACTTTTATTTAAATCCTGGGATTCCAAATTACCCCACTGCTCCTTCCTCTTAGCTGATAACCTCAAAGTGTTGCTCAACCCGAAAGCAACAACCACACTCTTGTAGAGATTATACTAATCCACAATAACATGCTCTAGCCAACTCCCCTAACAAATGAATCACTTTGATAAATAATCCCCAACGCACCTCAATATAGATTTCACCCACGATCACATCACCTCAATCCTTTAAGAATAATCAACTTGGAATTCACATCACACACTCTCATGTACTACATCAAAAAGGGTTCTACCAATTATCATCCCACTGCTCGGAATCCACCCTTCTTCTATTTCTTCCACACACAATCATTGGGCGATATCACTGCTCGGAATCCACCCTTCTTCTATTTCTTCTGCACACAATCATTAGGCGACCAAAGCTCTAGCATAGAAATGCAATGCCCAACTTTATCCTCCAAGACCCCTACAACGTTTTTCTCATATAGAAGATAGGGAAGGCTTCAAATTAAATCCCTAGAATTCCCACAATCCAAACATTCTCACTCATTAACATCAACATGAATGTATTTTTAGGACCAAACTATCCTTAGAAAGATTTTAACTCTTAGAAGGTTACTCACTAAGGCCAAGTCATACCTGACGTTAACTCAACATTTCCTACCATTTCTATAGTTGTCATAACGATTAGATTTTTTTTCTTTCACAATTCTATCCTCACTAAGCTATATCGTCACAATTCTTCTACACAACTGTGTAAGGTACCCAATTGTGGTGCTCTAATAAACTGACTAAGATTTTTTCATACTTTAAATAATTCTAATGTTCCACTTAATATGAACAAAAGATCTTGGACCATAAACCACTATAAGTTCTATTAGTTGCAATTATGCCATCAGTTTGGCCCCAAAGACAAAACTTTCTATTTAAGTCAAACCCTCTCCAAGGATTACTCCAAGAAATTAACTTACCACTTAATGTGTCTCAAACAATTTAACTTCCAGAGTCTCATAAAGTCATTCAGTTGATCACCACCAAACAGCTGCCACTATATGCTCTATAAGGTTTGTAAAATAAATCTATTATTCTTTTGTCAAAATAAAAGACAATTGAAAGCAATTTTCAGCATAAAGAAAAATGTTTGCCACTCGCAATAAGCATAGGACTAAGCAAAATCGTCAATTAGGCAATGAACTCAGAAAACATAAGGGGAGTCCACAATTGAGGGCACAAGTTCCGCACGAAGAGAATATCAAACCTCAAATGATAAGAATGTATTGTCTTTGAAAATCAGGAAACTCTTATGGGGCAAAAGCAGAAAGTTTAGGCACCCTTCAAATAAACCGCAAGTTACAAAATTGACTTCAGTCTCAAGTACTTCTACTTCACTTTTTCCTTTAACAAAGAACATTATTTTCTATAATTACTACACTACGTTGCCAGCTTAAACAAGATAAGTTCTTAAGAACATATCGCATGGACCACTTAAGAACCAATAAGATCTTTCAACATGTCACTTTGCTTGAAACAGGTTCAGCTATCCCAACAATCATGAGCTCCAAAAGATCAAGAGTGCAAAACTCTAACCTTTTTCATTTAACCGATAATACGAAAGGCGATCAAATTACCTTCTTTCCAAAAGGATCATCACCACTCGCGCAAGTCACAATCCCTTGCAGACATACTTACTAATATCAAGAATAATTCATTCTTAGCACGAATTGCCAGCGTCTACTCTTCCATTATAAAGCTCCCAAAGGCTCACCAAATTGTTACATACCACTTTATCATGTCATCCTTAAATTGAGAGTATACCAAAATCTTACAACCTCACTACAACCACTAATTTATTTTAGAGATAATCTACTACACAATATAAAAGGTTATACCAAAATCTTTTCATCAAAGACATGCTATCAACCGAAGATTTCCACAGTCATATAGGCATAAGCCACCTATTAAATCATGTCAGTTCAACTCGTAGTGATGCTCAACACCAAATCTTAACACACAACAATTGCATCCCAACTATCGTTGTTATCGACTGGCTTCATTATAAAGTTTAGTTGCTACCAACTTTTCTTTTCGAATCACATGAATACTTACAAATACATATTCAATGGTTCCTCTTCATGTTTATATTTAGGCTAAATCACACTAGAATTTCAAGAATCAAAATCCTGCATCGATCAAAAGTCTCACCAACACTATAATCAAATTCATCACGTCATTCTATATAGACGAACTATCTAGAACTCCTCCCATAAATTCTAGATTCACCGATATTCAATCCCTTCAACTTCTTGTACACAATTCCAACAATTAATCATACCAAGGATATGTAAATATAGCAACCATTATGATCATGAAATAGCCAATTTACGATAATTTCTGGATTAATGTCCTCTAAGGCAACGTTCAAACACATCCTTAACATAACCATCACCAATGGTTATACTAATCCATTGAGACCCATTACTCCAAATTATCTAAGAAATTTACTAAATTCCATAATCTTAATGATCAAACGAATTCATCAATATCTCACACTTCTTAATAAATCTCGGATTCTTAGTAGGTATAAACATACGTTTAATCACAGTTCATCAAGAACTACTAGAAGACAACATCAACTTAATCGATCTCACTTTCAAAGATACTAGTTAAGATTAATCATGTACCATGCCGTTATCCCAACTTGGTACCCATACCATATTAATTATCTTCTATGCTTACAACTTCTTACTTTAATACAACAAAATGTTATAAAAGTGTTTCGACACTTTCTTTCCTAAAGAAAAAGCATTAAACTGCATTTACTCCTAAAAGAAAGTACATGGGCCGAAACCCCACATGATAAAGAACTTGTAAAATATAATTTCTGTTACCCAAAATGCTAAGCGAATAAATGAGTCATGCTTCACAACAAGAAGACAAAACTCCCATGAAAGGACCAACCTTGCAAATCAACAACGTTCACAAGTAGCCAAAAGTATCTCAATAGTCGAAAGAACAATATTTGTTTCAAAGAATAAATAGAGCCCAATTGAAACCCGTCAATGGCATGGTAACCACAATTCAAGGAAAGTTCATCAACCGCAAGAAATTACAACCAGAAAATCAAATACAAACTCAAGGAAGACAACAACTTCCCCAAATAACTCATCTCCAACCTTAGTAACTAAATTACTCGAGAAAAATTATTACTAACCCGATACCACCAACAGCGGCACATCTTGACCATACCCATGACCACAACCAATATCTACACCTCTACCCCTCGTCATCCGCTACCATCACTCATAATAATCATAGAATCATATTATAAGTATACAAGATTATCTCATAACATGAATCATCAATACAACATAACGGAAATGGAAACGTATTGCTTGACCCATCCCATCCTACTGTGCACCAGTGTGTCAAGTTTTAGGTTAATTAACCATTACCAAATTAAGTTGCCTAAATTGTTAACCTATGCACCATGGACCTATAGCCCGCTCTGATACCGACTGTAACACCCTGGCTATGTGTAAGCCAAGATGTTACCTAAAGCCTCTACCACAGATCAATAATATGAACAATTTCTAACACACTAACAACAAAGATCAAACTAGGATTCATTCACAAGAGATCTGGCATAATAAGCATATTAAATTTCAGCATTAAACATTAACACCATCATTCGACCATGATAATGCACTCGAAAGAAACATTATTAAGAGTTTAACCGAAGAGCATGGATCAATAGCTAGTTTAGCGATATTCGAGAGAAACAATTATTAATACAATCCAAATTACTAAATGCAAGGTAATAGCAATTTATTGTTTCATATGTGAGATGAATGTGTGCATTCTTGTGCCTACTCCTTCCCACACATGCCGCATTCAGGGTTCACCTAAAACAAATAAAAACTGTAAGGGTGAGTCCAACACTCAGCAAGTAGGAATAATACTATGAGCAACAACAAGTAAAACTTATCAAACATACAGTGGAACATAAAGTGAAATCGTTGAAAACATATGTATGAATGAATATGCATGTCCTTCTCTTCTGCTTATACCGGTATAGCTAGTGAACACCCGTCGGTGTTCACTTATGCCCGCATTATCCAAAATACGGGGATCCAAGGCCCGTTTGAAGAACATTTCAAAACGGGGATACAAATTGCTCACGTTGGAATGGTGGGTCTGACTTGCCCATGTTGGAATGATGGGACTTCACTACCCACTCCCGTGGGTGCACCAAGAACAATACTTGCATGCATGAATGAATTCGATGGACAAAGACACAACACTAACAGAACCATGGTAATCAGTTATGGCTATGAACAATTACGTATCAAACATTAGTCACCATTCATTCATCGAGCAAGGAAAAACACGTATCAACACATCCATACAATTGTACTTGTCTTTTTCGCTACGACATGCGGGAAGGCAAGGACGATGCCCCTAACTTCGGAACCTCTTCTCCTACACAAGAGAATCACTAACATAAGAATGCTGTGAAAAGCAGACTCTACTCACACCACCTAACCCGTCTTTCCAAAACGCAAGATTCGAATATTGGTTCTACTCAATTTTACTCGACAGTCTAGCGGAAGGTCACACTGGACAGCAGTACTAAAATCTTCATATCTTTTACTACGAAGCTTGGAAATAAGTGATCTTGGACTCTCTGGAAACATGACAAAATCGTCTACGATAACCTAGTTGGTAAGGTTTTCTGATTCGGTCATCTAATATATGTAAGGATCAGATGAAGTTTCTGCACTTACAATCTATAAATCAGAACTACTGCGGTAGAAGAAAATTCGTATCTTTTGATTGGCTCAACCAAAATTCAATTTCTCTACCAATCTGGAAGGCTTAAAGGATTGCCTATAACGTTCATGTTGGGAAAGCTCTCTGATTCTGCCTCTAACTAAATCATATTGGCTACACAAATGTAACTGCTAATCCTCGTCGGCCCTTCTGGACAGTCGCAAAAAAACCACTATAACTTCTAGACCATAACTCTAAATTGAGTGATATTTACGCCTATAGAAAGCTAAGAACGAGTACTACAACTTTCTAAGAGACGATCAGACTGGAAAACGCATGTAACCTACCCAAAAATGACGACAAACGTTGATTGTTCTAAACCGATCTACTACAGACAGCATCAAAACGAATCGATTAATCTACCAAGCGATCGGGGATCGAGTTTACCCTTGTCGAACCATTGAAGATCGACGTAATTACCGCGTGATCACGCCCTTCGTCCTCTTACTTCCTCCCCTTTCTTCCTTCTCCCTTTCTTCCTTCTCCCTTTCTTCTTCTTCCTTCCTTTCTCCTTTTCTCCGCATATTGGTAGAGCAACATGGAGGGATGCTGCTACTATAGTACTCATTCTACAGTGGCGGCGTGCACTATAGCTACTGTAGCTACTAGGCTTTCACCCCTCCTTTTATACGTGGCCGGCCCCTCATGGCTTCCTGGGCCAAGGTCCGAGGCCTAGGTTGCCGAAAAACTACAGAAATCTCTTTTTCTTATGTCTAATTTCTCTTTTGAGAGCTTTCTTTCTTATAATAAATAGGAGTATTACATTACATCTAATACTCATATCAAAACATGTAACAACAATACAAAAAACATAAAGTAAATTGACATCGCTCCTAAAACCCCCTTAACCAGACAACTTATCTGTTGTCCTGGTGATCAAACAACCATAACTTTCAATTATGAAATCCAAACATAGTAAATCATATATGTTCTGGAATCTATACAAAATTTGTTGTCTTCCTAGTTATGCAAATGTCCTAATTAAGCCGTGTAATCTCTCAATTTCAACCCCGAAGTTCATTCTGTCGTGTTACTGAACATCAAGATTATCGATTATATATATATTTTTCTACAACATAAAAGTGGTAAACTACACCACTTCTGTAAACTATAGCAAATTTTCTAATTTTTCCTAGTTATGAGTTTTTGTCGTAATTTAATTTGATCATCTACTGTATGAAATAAGACAAACAACACTGCTGCTACCAATAGCAATGGAATTCTGGACAACAGCGGTCTCAAGGTCATAACTTTTACACGACTAAACCAAATCTAGTGCTCCTACACTCTATGAAAATCTTAAACAATAATCTACATTATCCATAATATAGCAAAACTACGAAGCAGGATGTAGATACCCTAAAACCCCCTCACAAGGCTCGGTAGTGCACTAAATTGAATCATGGAAATAATTAAAGCACTTACCTCTCTACTGATCTATCTTAAATTTTGATGAAAACATTATTCTAGTATTGCAACAAGGGTTCTTAGGTCATTACCCTCGAATTCGGACGACAGAGACATCACGAGTGTGTAGGATGAGGGATAACCGACTAGAGGGGGGGGGGGGTGAATAGGAGGTTCTAAATTTTTTTGCTTTCGAAAACTAATTTCTACAATTTTAGTTAAGCGAGATTTATATTGCAATTCAAGACCTACTCAATTCTAGTAAAGCTAAGGCACCACAAGACAAGACTCTACAAATATATCTCCAGCACAACTAAATATGACAATCTCAATGTGCTAGAAAATATAAGTGCGGAAAGTAGAGGCAAAGAAATAATCAAATGATGACTCGCTATGTTTTGCCGTGGTGTCTTCACTAGTCCATGTTGAGGAAAGTCCAAGCGACTTGGATCGGCTCCACGAATTAAGCCTTGCTCGTCGATTCTTCTAGTGTTGTTCTTTCTCCGCTCCGGAGATGGCGAATACCGAGCCACTCATAATTTGGCGCCGGGCCTCTTCACAATCTCCTTAAAGAGATCACAACGCGAACTCTCGTCAAGCTGTCTAGGTGCTAGCAAACACAAAGAGTAATGAACTACAATCTTCGCTTGACGGCAATGAAGTGCCAAAGATCAATATAGAAATGAATGCACTTGAATTTTTCTCAACAACCTCACAATGAATGCAACAAGTGTATATGAGATGTGGAGAGTATGCTATTAGCTCAAGGATGTTAAATGAGGTCCCTTCTACTTGTCCTTGAACTGGTGGAGGGGTATTTTTACCCCCAACAAATTTGACCGTTAGAGGCAAGTTGTTAAATTTTTCAGCACGAGGTCGGTAATACCGCACTTCCATCGATTGCGACGATGCGATTTATGTGAGACAAAATTAATGTCTCTAAACTACCCATTGAATTTGCGGCGCAGTACTACCGCCGTTGCATATACGGTAGTTCCGCTCTTCGGTAGTTTCGTTCATATAGGGCGGTACTACCACTTCCCTTAGAGGTCCAAAATTGGCCCTCTGGAAATAACGTACCGCCAACTAAGTTTTGGTACTTTCGGTATGCGGTCGTACCACGATGCGGTAGTTCCGCCAAATGAACCCCGGTACTACCACCTTCCAGGGGAGCAAACATGCTCCTAAAGGTTTTTCTTTGGAAAAAATGTACCACCAAGTAGGTTTTGGCCCGACCGGGTTGCGGTAGTACTGCACCACCTTTCTGGTCATACTGCTGTGTGGTAGTACTGCCAAGTAAATGTCGGTAATACCAACCTTTCTGAGAAAGGCATAGTTGGTTTTCAAAATAAATTCGAAGTGCATCATGATCCTAGATTGATCCTAGTGGTACAAGAACATGCTATCAAGCTACTAGTCATGATCTCTCTTAATAGTATAACATCTAACTTAAAATTCGGTCTTTCATCCTTTTCTCCTGAGATCGGTAAAATCAATAGGGATCCTAGACTATTTATACCTTGTCTTGAACCATATTGATCTTTGTGTTGACCTTTAGCATTCATCTCCAGGTTGTTATATTCGTCACCAGGATTAAACCTTTTAAACACTCGATAAACATGTTAGTCTCATATTCATATATTGTCATTAATTACCAAAATAATTTTTAGGGGCCTAGATGCCTTCAATCTCCCCCTTTTGGTGATTGATGACAACCCAATAAATATGTGAGAAAGATATAGTTTTGAATATACCGTTTGTTGAAGAACGAGTTGTATATTCTTGTTGTGACTTAAAAAAAATAATTATTGCAATGAGCTCAAATGGGTTTTGAGAATTATTTGCTTTTTAAAGTCATTTCAAAGAGGGCTCCCCATAAACATGTGCATATAAATGAGAAGTTGCTGCTTCAAGCACATGTAGAGATTTTTGAAAATTTTAGCGAAGTTTCTTTCGTTTGTTGAACTTAAGGGAATTGACAATACTATAATCAAACACAAGATAGAGAGTGCAATTCACAGAGAATAACTTAACCATATTATCAAGTACCAAGTTCAACAATATTACATTGATATCATAAAAATACAATACCATAACAAAGTTCACAAGTTCATTACATCATAACGAGACATATATATGTAGGTACTATATAGTAGATAATAATTTTTTAGGCTTCCTCCTTCTTTGCTTTTCCCCATCTTGCACCTTCCTTTCCTTTTCTTCTCTCCCTTTGGCATCAAAATACCAAAAAGGGTTACTCCTGCGGTCCCTGAGGAGAAGGATCACGGCGGCCAAAATGGACTAGAGAGGGAGGAAGAGCCAAGGTGCGCTCAAAGGAAGTGACTATCTCAGTGAGGGAGGTCACTTGATCATCAATGGAGTCCATCCTGGTGGAAAGAGATGCAAACGTCTCGACCTGATTGCCACGAATCTAGAGGACAACCGAGTAGATCTAAGAAAGAGAAACTTGTTCTTCTTCTGGTGCATCTTCCCTTTATTGAGCCCGAGGACGAGAAGCTGCAAGAATGGGAGGACCCTCGCGTGGTTTGTATGGCTTGTGGACGGATACGAGGCCTCCACAATATTCAGTCTTCCGGATGATCAAAGTCATGATATAAGGAGCATAATTGATTCTTTTGATCCAATTATTCTTGGAAGAAGCAATCTCCCGAAGGACAACATCTACCACGTCAAATCTCCTGCCATGCATGATGTTATCTATCAAGTTCCAAGAATGTCCTCTAATGGCACCAAAATTCTCGCTCTTAGGGAGAATGGTATGGTTAATGATCTTGCTGACCAAGATGGGAATTGGCTGGAGACCGGCTAGCTTGCCTGGAGTATATATGACATTTTCATCATAGTACTCTGTCCAGACTGGAACCAAAAGGGCAGGTCTGTCATAAACTTTCTCACAGCTGCTTGACTCTGCCCTTAAAGCTAGCTCAAACTTGTGCCTCTCGCAATCCAAGTAAGTGGTCCCTGTCATCCATGCCATATGATTGAAATCAGGGGATATATATAATGTGGCATAGAATTGCCTAATGATCTCCTCATTGTAGTCGCATTTTAGCGCTACTAGGTCATGGATACTGACCCTTTGAAGTAGCCGATATGCTCCATTATACTTGTCCAAGGAATTTAGATATGCCAAATCCACATATTTATGATCAGCAAATTACCTGTAGGGGGGCCATACATCTGTTCATATACCAACTCCTGAACTCTAGTGTGGAACTTAGGATTTATAGATGTCCTTGGGAGCACAAATTGATTTCTATGACGCAGTATAGCGTATTCTTCTCGTGTGATCGTCCTCAGATTGATTGGTTGCTCCTCATATTCTTCTATTTCCTCATCAAATTCACTTTCTGACTGGGTTGAACTCTCCTCATTTTCTGATTCAACATCAGGAGCAGGAGCTTTGCCTCTATCTTCTCTACCTTTCTAAATTCCCTATGGGTTGACTTGGGCAGGAGCACGAGCTGCAAGCGGCTGAGGAGGAGAGGAGGTTTGACCGGGGAGCGTGGGTCTTGATCTCGGAGCTCTCAGAGTGCCATGGAACTTGCGAGTGGTGTTCTTGGTACTAAGCATCTTCAAACAGAGAGGATATATTACAAGGAGAAATTAGAGATCAACCAAAGTAGGTTTAAAATTGAATGGAATGAAATGACTGTCTTATCAGAGAAATCGGTAATACCGACGTGCAAATGACGGTAGTACCAGGATGAGGAAGTACTATCATTCAATGGCTGGTACAACCGCACTGCGGTAGTTCTGTGCATGACGAGCGACAGTACCGCCTTCTCTTAACATATTTTAGGGCAAGTAATGCTTGGATTCTACTGGTATCTCTGATGGATTGAATCCACATAATAGATGCATAGACATTATAGGACATTAGTTTTTATAATTTGCCTAAGAAAAACTCATTAAATCATCAACATTCTTAAATAGACCTAATATTGACATAGGGTTTTAAAGCAAGGTAAAAGAGGGGATTAAAGGCATTTTTACCTTGAGATTCAAGGGAGAGGAACCCTTAGGTCGCAAAAGATCAACAAGAATCGTAGAAAACTCGAGAAGATTTAAAGATCTCTTGAGAGTATTTGAGGAGTTCTTCGGCGAGAGAGCGAGAGAGAGAGAAAGAGAGAGTGTGGGAGCTGAATACGCTCGGGGAGGAGAGGAGTTAAAGTCTCGTGCGAAGGCAGTTAACGCATTTCACCAACCAAAGCGGTAGTGTCACATTTTCAATGCCGGTAGTACCGGTAACCCATTGGTCTTTGACTACGTTTATTTTAGACCACGTAACCACGTTTTTGACCACGACGGTTTCGACCACGTTTTCAACCACATCGTCAACTTAGTATCTGGTGATTACTTTATCAACCGACGCGGTAGTACGGTTTCGACCATGTTTTCAACCACATCGTCAACTTAGTATCTGGTGATTACTGTATCAACCGACACGGTAGTACTGTGAACTCAACGCTGGTACTACCCGTGAGCGGTAGTTCCTCAACTTACATGTCGGTAGTACCGCTGTAATAATACTGGTAGTTTCGATTTTTCTGGAACTTCAGGGATAGATCTTGGAATTGAGAAATATGCAAATGATCCATAGTTTTTCACTCAAATAAATATCATTCAGGATCATTATGTATTGAAGTGACTAAAGAATATCGAAGAACATAATTTTTATGAACATAGAGGTTTTTAGAAAAATATTTGAAAATATCTTTCTTGAAAACTTGAAATTACACCAAATAGGAACAAACTGCACGAGGCATGAGTTCAAGCATCATTTTCATAGTCTATGACATTTAATTAATTACTCAACTTGCAAAAGCGGCTTTCATTTAATGGTTTGATGAAAATATCCACTAATTGGCATTCGGTCCGAATGTGGCTAATTACAATATCTTCTTTGCTCACATGATCTCTTAAGAAGCGGTGGCGTATATCTATATGCTTGGTTCTTAAGTGTTGGGCCGGGTTATTGGCTATTTTCACGGCATAATCATTATCACACGATAGAGGTATTTTATCGAATTTGAGTTCATAATCCACCAAAGTTTGGTTCATCCATAATAATTGAGCACAACTACCAGCGGAAACATATTCAGCGTCGGTGGTGGAAAGAGCTAAAAAATTTTGTTTTTTAGAAGATCATGAAACTAAAGACCTTCCTAACAATTGACAACTTTCAGAGGTGCTTTTTCTATTCACTTTATAACCCGCATAATCGGAATCCGAATATCCAATTAAAGCAAATCTAGCACCCTTAGGACACCATAAGCCAATACTAGAGGAATACTTTAAATATCTTAGAATTCTTTTTACGGTCGTCAAATGACACTCTTTTGGCGATGCATGGAAACATGCATACATGAAAATACTAAACATGATATCGGGCCCAAATGCGGTAAGATAAAGCAAACTATCAATAATGAATCTATAAAGCTTTAAATCTACTGATCTATCTCCCTCATTGAGATCAAGGTATTCATTTGTCGCCATAGGAGTCTTGGTGGGTTTTGCGTCCTCTGTACCAAATGTCTTGAATAAATCCTTCATACTTTATTTGGTTTATGAATATTTCATCTTTGAGTTGCTTGATTTGAAGTCCAAGAAAATAGCTTAGCTCTCCGATCATGGACATTTCAAACTCCCTAAACATCATATCACCAAACTCCTTGCAAAAGTTTTGGTTAGTAGAGCAAAATATGATATTATCAACATAAATTTGACATACAAAGAAATCATCATCAATAATTTTGGTAAATAATGTTGTATCAACCTTCTCAATTTTGAATCTTTTTTAGAATAGAAAATCTCGAAGGCGCTCATACCATACTCTAGGAGCTTGTTTTAAGCCATATAGTGCCTTGGAGAGTTTATACACATGATTAGGATTTGTTAGATCTTCAAAACCCGGAGGTTATTCAACATATACAAGTTTGATTATTTTTTCATTTAATAAAGCACTTCTAACATCCATTTGAAATAGTTCAATATCAAAACTTGATGCAAAGGTAAGTAATATGCGAATAGACTCAAGTCTAGATACGAGTGCAAATGTTTCATCATTATCTAAACCGTCAACTTGAGTATACCCTTGAGCAACTAATCTTGCCTTGTTTCTTACTACAACTCCGTTTTCATCTTGTTTATTGCAGAAGACTCATTTTGTGCCAATCATGTTGTACTCCTTGGGTCTCTCCACCATTATCCAAACATCGTTTCGGGCGAAGTTGTTTAGCTCTTCATGCATTGCATTTACCTAATCTGGATCATCTAGTGCATCATCTACATGCTTTGGCTCAAGAGAAGAAATAAAAGAGTAATATTCACAAACGAAGCTATACAGGATCGAGTTTGAACACTCTTACTCACGTCACATAATATTTGATCTATTGAATGATCCTTTGCAATCGCATTGTAGATCTTTGGTGGTAGTGTTGAAGGTTCTTTGTCTTCCAAATCAATTGCTTGAATGTTGCTTGTTGTGAAAGAGGTGGGAGCTTCAACTTGTTTTGATGAAGGTGATTCATTTGTGTCCTCCGTTGGTTTGATGTCGTCAATTTGCATATTCTCCATTGCTTGCCTTAGTCCTTCATCACCTACATTATTTTATTTTTTTTGCTCTTCTTGAGAGTCATTAGTCTTGTCAAATTAGACATCACAAGTCTTTTCAACTACATCAGAGTTTTTGTTGAAGACACGATAAGTGATACGGGGTGGCCCAATCTTCTCGAGTAGAACAATGGATAAATAGCGCTTGATGACGAATTACGCTCAGCTGTACACCACGCGCCAGTGCACTGATTTGCAGCTCTATGGATATTCGCCAATACGCACCTGGTTGATCACCGCTAGACCACGAGCGGAGATCGCCAAGCCCCCAATTCTCAGCGGAAAAGCAAACTTGACCTTAAAAAGCAGAACGAACAATTGATCGCCTAACTTTCTCTCAGAAGTCCTCGCATGAACTCTATTATGAAAGAACAAACAATAACTTGTGTTCTATTCTTATGCATAAACATTGTCTGGTTTACAATGGGGGTCTACCCCTTAATATATAGTCTCGGCCTAAGACTATTAAGCACTAAATTTTCCATATAGTACTATTCACGCACGCGTACTGTTCATGGGCGGGTACTACTGACCTTTATCTTGTTCACGCGTCTTTATGGCGTGTACTTTTCACGTGACCCAACAACATGTACGGCTGATGCGTAGCTTGAGTACTATTCACATGCATCACTATTCATAGGCCGATCGCTGTTCATGCCGTGGACTTGTGCTTCCTTGGATGACGACCGCATATCCTTGATCTCCATCCATCGTCGACTCTTCAAACCTGATCACAAGTAAAACATTGTTTTTAGGCAAGTTCACCTGAGATTGCAGTTTTTTGGCACGTGCTCTTGTTATTGGTCCTGTCGGCAACTCGAGGCGTATATCATGAGCATTAGGTGGAGCAGAAGAAGGTGTTGTAGGGATGCCCTCATCATCCTCCCCCCTCTTGAAAAGGCGTCGTTCTCGACGCTAGATCATCAGCACCGAAGAACGGCGATAAATCAGCAATGTTGAATGTCGAGCTCACGCCATAGTCATCTCCTGGAAGCTCTATTTTGTACGCATTATCATTAATCCGCTCGAGCACTTTGAAAGGTCCATCTCCTCGTTACAGCAACTTCGATTTGCGTCGATCTGGAAAGCGATCTTTGCGGTAGTGTAACCAAACTAAATCGCCTGGCTGAAAAATCATCTTCTTTCTTTTCTTGTTCGCCTTGTCAGCATAGTACTTCGCCTTACGCGTAATTTCTTCTTTCACCTTGATGTGCATTTTCTTCGCATATTCAGCCCTCTTTGACGCCTCCATATGTGTTCGTGATTGACTTGGAAGCGGTAGCAAATCAAGTGGCGTAGTAGGCTTGAAACCATACACAACCTCAAATGGGCACATCTGTGTAGTAGAGTGGACGGCTCTGTTGTAGGCGAACTCCACATGTGGCAAACAGTTCTCCCACTCCTTGATATTTTTCTTGATCATGGTCATATGACATCGAAAGTGTGCGGTTCACCACCTCTGTTTGACCATCAGTTTGGGGATGACAAGTTGTGCTGAATAACAACCTTGTCCCTAGCTTCCCCCAAAGTGTCTTCCAGAAATAACTCATGAATTTGACGTCGCGATCCGAGACAATGGTCTTGGGTAAGCCATGCAACCGCACTATCTCCCTAAAAAATAAATCAGCAACGTGCGACGCATCGTCGCTCTTGTGGCACGGAATAAAATGTGCCATCTTCGAAAATCGATCCACCACGACAAAAACATAATCTCTCCCCCTCGTAGTCCTAGGCAGTCCTAAAATAAAATCCATACTAATATCTTCCGATGGTGCATTAGGAACTGAAAGAGGAGTATACAAACCATGTGGATGCAACTTCGATTTCGCCTTGTGACAAATTATGCACCGTTGTACATACCTGTCCACATCATGCCTCATCTTAGACCAATAAAAGTGTTCGCTCAGTATAGACAGCGTCTTTTCACGTCCAAAATGTCCCATCAATCCACCGGCATGAGATTCCTGCAATAATAACAAACGCACAGATGATTCTGGAACACATAGTTTGTTAATACGAAATAAAAATCCATCATGAATGTGAAATTTGTCACAGCCTTTCACATCTTTGCAAAGCGCATAAGGTGAAGCGAAATCATGGTCATTAGCATATAAATCACGCAAACTCTCTAAACCAGGAACTTGCACATCTAAGCGATTTAAAAGCACACTTTTTCTAGAAAGAGCATCAGCAACCACGTTTTCCTTTCCCTTATATTTCGCAATGTAAGGAAATGACTCGATAAATTCTACCCACTTAGCATGTCGACGGTTCAGCTTAGCTTGGCCTTGCAAATATTTTAATGCCTCATGATCATAATGTATAATGAATTCCTTAGGCCATAAATAATGTTGTCAAACTTCTAAAACTGGCAATAAAGCATACAACTCTTTATCATACACCGGATAATTCAATTGTGCACCTTTGAGTTTCTCGTTAAAATAAGCAACCGGTCTACCCTCTTGCATCAAAACACCACCAATACCAATTCCACTAGCATCACATTCAATTTCAAAATTCTTAGTGAAATCGGGTAAAACAAGTAACGGTGTCTCAGTTAAATGCTTTTTGAATTCATCAAATGCAGGTTGCTGTGCCACACCCATATAAACTTTACGCCTTTTTTGTTAATTCATTCAGTGGGGAAGCGATGGTGCTAAAATCCTTAACGAAACACCGATAAAAATCAGCAAGTCCACGAAAACTCCTAATTTGACTAACATTCATAGGTGTAGGCCAATTTTAAATTGCTTCAATTTTAGACTCATCTACCTCTACTCCCTGTGCTGAAACCACATAGCCCGAAAATATTACACGATCTTTTCAAAAAGTGCACTTCGCTAAGTTCCCAAACAACCTAGCATCGCGTAAAACTTGTAACACCTGTCTAATGTGGTCAATATGATCAGATTCATTATGGCTGTAAATCAAGATATCATCAAAATACATGACCACAAATTTCCTAATGAAATGCCTCAAAACATGAGCCATCAATCTCATGAATGTACTAGGTGCATTAGTTAACCCAAAAGGCATGACTAACCACTCATACAAACCAAATTTTGTTTTAAAAGCAGTTTTTCATTCATCCCCTTCTTTCATCCTAATTTGATGATACCCACTACGCAGATCAATTTTAGAGAAAATAACAGCACCACTCAATTCGTCTAACATATCATCTAAGCGAGGTATAGGATGACGATATTGAATTATGATACTATTAATCGCTCTACAATCTATGCATATGCGCTGTAACACCCTGACTATAAGGAAGTCAAGATATCACCTACAACCACTACTCTTTAGAAGAATGACATCAAAACGCATGACAAGGTGAAGCAAGTAATAAAGATATACGGAAACAAGAATTTATCATCAAGTTTAATCAACGGAATGGAAATAAACAATTCAGAGGGACACAGTAGTTATGACCAAAATGGATTATTACAATTCATCACAAGACATAAATAACGACAGTAAAAGTTCTCAAAATGTTTGGATTATGGTAGTGAGTGCATCGTGTTGAACTACCCTCCACGAGATCGTTCTTCCTTGTCATTTACCTAAATAAAACAACAAAGCAAGAATGAGCCAAAGACTCAGCAAGTACTTGTATGTGACGATCAAACATACCATGAACAATATATCACAATCATAACTTGAACATTAATTGGAAACAACTTTATGAATGGATGTAATGGAATGATGCATTGAAGGAATTGGACATATTGCAACATATACCGGTATAGCGAGTGAAGCACCCGTCGGTGTTCACTTAAAGTAACCGTATGAAGAGCGTTTCATCGGCCGTCCAACGTGGCCCACATTGGAATGGTGGACTCACGTAGCGTGGCCCACATTGGAATGGTGGACTCACGTACCCATTACAGAATTGATGGGATTTTTAAGTGCCCATACTGGAATTGATGGGTCTTACAAAGGTAATTTATGCATGTCATGATGTGATCCCATGGCAAAATTGAATAGTACTCATAAATGAAAAGATACACATGGCATTCATCTACAAATACGAACAAATATAATCATTCATTCACACATCACATAATACATCAATCATAGTATACAAGTTACTTACTGCTATTTACAGCGGGTTGGGAGGTAATTGAGATACCCTCCACTCACCGCTTCACCGCCTACAATATAAAATAATCGAAATGAGGACAAGCGAGTAAGGCATTGCTACGTGTCCTCCTCAATTCTAGCCAAACCAACCAAACAAAGGTTCAATTTGATCAATTTACCCAAACATTCCAAATATCCATAATCTGGCAGTTTTACTAGAAAATTCACCAATAATTAACCGTAAGTCCAAAAGACCTGAAACCAGTGCTCATATTTTCTTAACGTAACGGGCTACGAAACTCTAGTTGATGGTAAACTCTAATTCGGCCAAAACAGAGGTCTAACCATCCAATGAAAAACTATAACTGCAGTCTGTCCAGAATTCAGAACAGCCCTAAAGAAAAGGCTCTAACTTTTAAACCACTGATCCAAATAAAGTGATCTTTATCAGCCTGGAAACATGGTGAAATTATCTTCATAAACCTAGTTGGGTGGCCGACCTGGTTCTGACTCTAACTAGATCAAAACCTAGGTGCAACTGACTATACCCAGAATTTCTGACAGACAGAGCAAAACGTGGTAAAACAGTCATAACTTTTAATCTACTGGGTGAAAATTCGTGATCTAGGTGCCAAAAGAAAGCTAATGAAACCAGGAACAATTCTCCAGAAGACACAGATGTCCAATTCGGTCTCTACGACGCCCAAAACTAAGGTACAACATACTGGACAGAATCAATCTATTGACAGAATCAAAACGAAACTACAAAACCAATCGGATCCTCAACTCTAATGGAATCAAACAACGAATCGGAGGTCTAATTACCCTTGTAGACCAGTAAGGCAGCGAAGATCCGCTGCACGGGTCTTCCTCCCTTCCCTCTCTTCTCTCTTCTAGGGCCGGCCACCGGAAGGCGACGAAGCGCCGTCGGCGTCGGGAACGGAGTTGTTGGAGGGACCTTGAGGGAAGCGGCGGGATCACGGAGTTGGCACCACCGCTGCGAGGGGCCCCAAGGGGCAGCAAGGAGGCGGTTTGGGGGGGAGGAGGCGGCCAAGGGAGGAGGAGCCAAAGGGGCGGCTAGGGTTTTGGGGTGGGGAGTGGCACCCCTTTGGCGGCCACTACATGGGCGGCCGCCCCTCTTGGGCCACACAGGTGTGACACTGTGGCCCGAGTTGACGTACAATATCATTTACCCCCATTTGTTTGGAAAAATCCGGCGAAAGTTGTTTCTTTTACTCCTTCGACTTCTTTCTTTTACCGATTCGATTAGGAAAGTTGTAAATCTCGTTTTGACTAAAACTCCCGGACAATTGAAGCGATACAACCTATTTGGATAAATGAGGTATTACACTCTATCCCCTTAGAAAAGATTCGACCTCGAATCTACGCAACAAACCGAGAAAGATAGATGAACAACTTAAGTAGTTACGAAGCGAGCGTGTCGGGTATTGTTCTCGCATGCGGGACTCCAACTCCCAAGTGGCCTCTCTCTCAGTCTGATGAGACCAAAGAACTTTGACATACTTCAGGGTCTTGTTCCTCAGAACCCGTTCTGATTCTTCTAATATCTTCACTGGCCGGGACTCGAAGGTAAGGTCTTGCTTGACAATCAAAGGCTCCAAAGGAATGACATGATCTGGGTCTCTCAGAAACTTTCTCAACATCGAAACATGAAACACGTTGTGAACCCCACTCATGGAATCGGGAAGGTCCAAACGGTAAGCTAGCTTTCCAATTCGTGCCACGATTGGGAAGGGTCCAACATACCTTGGACTAAGCTTCCCTTTGGTGCCAAAACGCACTACGCCTTTAGATGGCGATACTCTCAACAGAACCTCATTTCCCACCTCGAATTCCAAATCTCGTCTTCTGACATCAGCGTAGCTCTTCTGTCGGCTCTGGGCAGCCAACAAATTCTGCCTAACCTCTGCCACTCTAGCCACTGTCTGCTGAACCCAGTCGGGACCCAGGCGCCCGCTCTCAACCTCATTCCGGCTAGCGGGGACCTGCACTTACGCCCATAAAGAACCTCGTATGGTGCAGCTCGAATACTGGAATGATAACTGTTGTTATAAGCGAACTCTGCCAAAGCTAAATGCTCTTCCCAATTCCCTTTCCAGGATAAAACACAACACCTGAGCATGTCTTCTAATGTCACGAATAGTGCGCTCGGTATCCATCCGTTTGGGGATGAAAGGCCGTGCTAAGGCGGAGTTGTGTGCCCAATGCACTCTGCAAACTTTCCCAGAATTTGGAAACGAACTTGGCATCTCGGTCAGAAACAATGGTCTTTGGCACTCCGTGCAAACGCACAATTTCTCGTACATAAAGAGGAGCCAAATCGCTTGCCGAGTTGGTTGTACGAATAGGAATGAAATGTGCAGACTTACTGAACCGGTCCACAATTACCCAGATAGCATCCTTTCCTCGCTGCGTGCGAGGTAAACCAACCACAAAATCCATAGATATATCGTCCCATGGCCAAACCGGTACCTCCAAGGGTTGCATGATCCTGCTGGTCGCTTGTGCTCGACCTTGACCATTGGCACACCCACATGAAGCCACATATTGTGCGATATCAATTTTTATCTGTTTCCACCAGAAATTTTTCTTTAAATCTTTGTACATCTTGGTCTCACCAGGATGTACGGTATAAGGAGTACGATGGGCTTCTTTCAAAATCTCCAATTCAAAATCTTTGTACATCTTGGTCTCACCAGGCTAGGGTTTTTGGGAAGTGGCACCCCCTTTGGCGGCCACTACATGGGCAGTCGGCCCTCTTGGGCCACAGGTGTGACTGCGGCCCAAAGTTGACGTCTAACATCATTTACCCCATTGTTTGGAAAAATCCGACGAAAGTTGTTTCTTTTACTCCCTCCGACTTCTTTCTTTTTACCGATTCGATTCCGGAAAGTTGTAAATCTCGTTTTCGACTAAAACTCCCAGACAATTGAAACGATACAACCTAGCTGGATAAATGAGGTATTACATGCGCCAAGTACCATCTTTCTTAGGAACTAAAATAACATGAACAGCACAAGGGCTTAAGCTTTCGTGTACATACCCTTTGTCGAGAAGCTCTTGTACTTGGTTTTGAATTTCCTTTGTTTCCTCGGGGTTGGTGCGGTATGGTGGTCGGTTCGGTAGCGTCGCTCCTGGAATCAAATCAATTTGATGCTCTATCCCGCAGATTGGTAAATATCATAACTTTATTATTTGGGCAATCTTCCTGGAAATGACCAACTCCCTCGCACTTGTAGCATGTCAGATCACGTGAACGGCCTGTAGAACCCATCGAGGATGCCGCACTAGCAGTTGGCGCCGGTGGTCGGCGCGCTGGTGGCGGCGTACTATCTTTCCTCCTCCGTGCCGAACTGCGCATCGCAGAAGTGCCCCTTGATGGAGCGGGCTTGCCTGGCTATCCCGTGTTGTACATAGGTGTTGTGCTCGCTGAATAACGTTGACGTGCAGCATACTTGGCATCTTCAATTACCCGCTTCTCAGCCTCACGTGCTTGATGCATCAACTCAACCATGTTGTTGTATTGATGATGATTAACGATCCGCCGAATAGCATAATTCATCCCGGCAAGAAAACGAGCCATCGCTTGTTTCTCATTCTCACGCACATCAGCATGTATGATGATCTGCTCCATCTCTTTATAATACTCATCAACTTATTTCAACCCCTGTCGCAACCTAATCAGTTTCTCATGCAGCAAGCTCTTGAAATGTGTAGATACAAAGCGCGCACACATCTGTTGCTTCAGCTCGTCCCATGTAACAACACGGGGCTCGTGTCGCTCCATACACTGTTGCTCACTGCGCTCCCACCATATAGTAGCATATCTGTCCAAAGCAGCAACGACAAGATCCAACTTGCGCTGATCAGAATAGCGATTCATGCGAAACAGCTTATCAACTTTCAGCTCCCATACAAGATAAACCTCTACCTCTATTGTACCTGCAAAGGATGGCATCGTGAACTTGGGTTTTACAACCAGATCATCGGTGTCCTCATCGTGCTGACGATTGCGTGCATACTGATTATGTGGACGGCGCGGCAAGCAGTCATCGAACACGGACTCGTCGCCGTCATCGTCAGCGTGGCGGTTGCCACGACCTCCTCCGTGGGTGTCATAGTAGGCACCCCCATAGGTAACAACATGCGCGCCTCCATAGGCGCCATCGTGGATGCCAATATTGGCACCGCCTCCTCCTGTGGCGTTGCCACGGCCGCGCCCTTGTGCAGGGGGACGTGCCATGACCTCGGCAATAGCACGACGCTGTGGTGCCGCCTCGCGAACACGCTCCTGTTCGTCGAGTTGTCGTAGGCGTGGATCATCCTCGCGCTGCCGTCTAGCGGCAGCCTCCGCATCCGTCTCGTCGCGCGGCTCATACGGGAGGTGTAAACTCCCCGCCTCGCCACGTGTACCCAGCTGCATCGAAGCAGTGAGCTTGGCAATAGCGTCGAGCAGTACCTTATGGTTGTCGTCGATAGTCATAGATAGCTTCTGGAAATTTGTCCCCAAGTCGTCCAAGTTGGTTTGGACACGCCCAAGGTCGCCGCGCACCTGGTCAACCTCAGCCCGGAACTCTTCCCGCAGCGTGGCACGAAGGGTATGGTAGCGCATCTTGGTGACCGAATCAGTAAGGTTGTCGTCCAGATCCTTGTCCTGCTCGCTTCCTGACATGTTTACAAAAGCAAAAATACCAAGTGACAATATATGTGGAAAATAAGTGGGAATCTCTCAACTACTGTTCTGAAACAAAGCAAGTTGTACCGTTCTGAAGTAAATTAAGAGCAGCAAAAACTTACGCTCATAGCAGCGAACGACCAACCAAGATTGTGCGAGCGAATATCAAGAACGATAGTCAATACATGACACATATATTTTTGGTGGAACTAGGTGAGGAAAACAACCTAACAAATTCAGAATTTAAAGATTGTCGAGCTATGTAGCAATCCAAACGAGACTCACAATGCCTAATTGCTGATCGATAAATATAAGTGAGGAGTAGACAGCAACACACGTACAAGGATAATGGGACTATTGCAATCAAAAGAATGAGCGATAACACGAACAATTCTGTATGGAGGCGAACGCTCGTATTGCAACAGTTCAAGGAGAGATGCTAACTAGTGCTCAAAAGTTGTATATGACGGCACAAGATTGCTCAAAATTATGGTACACGAACAACAGCGGATGCAAGTATATAAACTGGATCCAATAAAAGGATTGAAAACTATAGCCGAAAAGTTTGCCTTCTGTTTTTTTCTGTTTCTTTTTTTCTTTTGCTCTTTTTTTTCACTCACGGCCAGCGCTAATCAATCAACCCCTTTTTTGTTCGTTTCTTTCACAGCCAACTACTAACAGCAAGTTATGCGAACAGTACCATACACGAAAACTTGGCGTCTCAAAATCCTAAGAGCAGTCCCTCGAGCACAACAACAAACTAGTCTCAATAGGTACGACAGGTTCGAACGGATCGAAGGGTTCATGAATAAAACAACGTGCAATCCACTAGATATAAGTAATGTTTAGTTGCACAAAGCAGGAATCATGTACGAACACAAAAATTTATGGGAGGGAAAACAAAAAGAGACGCAAACGGAACACGACCAGCAACTAAACACTATGAACGAGTGGATTAAGACCTAACAAAACGCACTAAAAAATGTTGAATTAAACTATAGCGAAAGATTATATTTTTTTGTGGTTTTTTCGGTGTATAAGACATAAAAAATAATCTACTGAAATGTGGGGAAAAAGAGATTCTACCGAGTGGCCTGGAATCTAGTACCATGATGATACGGGGTGGCCAAATCTTCTCGAGTAGAACCGTGGATAAATAGCGTTTGATGACGAATAACACTCAGTTGTACACCACGCGCCAGTGCACGGATTTGCAGCTCTATGGATATTCGTCAACACGCACCTGGTTGATCACCGCTAGACCACAAGCGGAGATCGCCAAGCCCCTAATTCCCAGCGGAAAAGCAAACTTGACCTTAAAAAGCAGAACGAACAATTGATCGCCTAATTCTCTCTCAGAAGTCCTCGCATGAACTCTGTTATGAAAGAACAAGTAATAAATTATGTTCTATTCTTATCCATAAATATGGTCTAGTTTACAATGGGGGGTCTACCCCTTAATATATAGTCTCGGCCTAAGACTATTAAGCACTAAATTTTTCAAATAGTACTATTCACACACGTGTACTGTTCATGGGCGGGGGGGGGGGGGGTACGGTAGCGTGGTACTGTTCACGTGCACTATAGTAGGTACTATTCACATGGCCCAAAACTGTAGCACGGCCGGGTACTGTAGCGTGGGTACTATTCACATGTGACACTATTCATAGGCCGATCGCTGTTCATGCCGTGGACTTGTGCTTCCTTGGTTGACAGTCGCATATCCTATGTCTCCATCCATCGCCGACTTTTCAAACCTGATCACAAGTAAAACATTATTTTTAGGTAGTATAAAATTCTCATTAAAATCAATGACATATTCATTAAGGAGCAAGTTCACCTGGGATTGTAGTTTATTGGCACGTGCCCTTGTTATTGGTCCTGTCGGCAACTCGGGGCGTATATAATGAGCATTAGGTGGAGGAGAAGAAGGTGTTGTAGGGATGCCCTCATCAATAAGCTTTACTGTTAGACGAATAACCAAGCAAGAAACTTTCATCACATCAAGTTTGAAATTTAGAGAGCCGAACACCCTTTCTTAAGATATAGCATTTGCAACCAAATACTCTAAAGTAGAAATTTTGGCTTTCTTCTAATTAGAAGCTCATATGGAATCTTTTTCAAAAGATAATGCAAATAAAGGCGATGTATGACATGATAAGCGGTGTTAATATCCTTCGCCCAAAAGTTATCACAAATAAAGGCGATGTATGACATGATAAGCGGTTTAATATCTTTCGTCCAAAAGTTATCGGAAGTATTATATTGTCCTAGCCATCTCAATTAATGTTCCATTTTTCCTCTCTACAACTCCAGTTTGCTCCAGAGTCCAGGTAGTGGAAAGCTTATGCTTTATTTTAAGTTCATCACGAAAATCTTCAATTTTAGTGTTTTATTTGGCCTTGTCATGTAAGGAGAATACACATATATATCTAGAGTAATCATCTACAATGACTAAACAATAGCTATTGCCCTCGACGCTCTTATAGGTTGTTGGCACAAACAAATCCATATGTAAGAGTTATAATGGACCAGAGGTTGACATGATACTTTTGGAAGGTTGAGAATTTACAACTTACTTTCCGGCTTGGTAAGCGCTATATAATATATTTTTCTCAAACTTCACGTCCTTCAAGTCAACTACTAAGTCATGTTTGAAAAGCTTTTTGAGTTGAATCCTGCCCACATGACCTAGCCTTCTATGCTATAAACAACCCAATGAAGTTTTTGCTATTAAACAAGTTTTTAAACAAGAATTACTAGAAGAGAAATCAACTAAATAGACTTTTCTAAATCTAAAGCCTTTGAAAACCAATTCATTTTCTTTTTCCTTTGAAATAGTTAATCCATCTCTAGAGAATGAGCAAATTAATCCAAGATCACATAATTGTGCAACAGATAGCAAATTGAAATTTAATATTTCTACAAGAGTTAGAAATTGAAAGGTCATTTGAGATATCAATTTTACCCAAACCAATAATATTTCCTTTGCTATTTTCTCCAAAGTTGATCTTTTCATTGCTCACATTTTCAAAGATGGTGGACATCTTTCGGTCTCCGGTCTTGTGTTGAGTACAACCACTATCAAGCACCCAATGTCTTTCTCCGGTCTTGTAGTTCACCTACAAAAGAAAATCAAGTTGTTTTAGGTACCCAGATTTGTTTGGGTCCTTGGAGGTTAGTGACCTTTGAGGCACCCAAATAGCATTCTTTTTTAGCATCTAAAATTGAAGTGCCAACAAATCTTGCAATAACTTTACCATCCTTAGTTTTCTTAAGCATATAACATGAATCGTATAAACCTACATATGGAGTCTTACCAATAGGACAAGTTTCTTGCAAATATCCTATTTTCTGTCACTTATAGAAATATTTACCATTTTGTTTAAGAAATCTTATGGGTTTGTTTACCGGTTTCTTACCCTTCTTGGGCACATACCCAAGTCCTTCTTTGTTGAATGAGCACATTTGCTCACTCAAAATCTTGTCAAGGGTGGCCTTACCCTTGAAGCACTATTCAAAGCTTTTGCTTAGCTTGGTTACTTGCTCCTTTAGCTCATTGTTTTCAACAACAAGCTTTGCATCACAAGACTTAACATTATCATGATTAGAGTAACATGGCATGCCAAGTAGATCGTTACCTGAAGTAGATGTACTATTTTTAGCAATTTCTACACTAGGCATTTTATTAAGAATATCACATTTAATTCCAACACTAGTGCAAGGCTTGCTTGAATTTTATTGGATAAGCAAGTCGTGAGCTTCCTTTAGCTCCTCATAAGAACTTTAAAAGAGATGCTCTTTCTTCAAGACCTTAAATTTTATCTTTTCTTTTTCAAGATATTCTTTCAATATATCCATGAGCTCATCATATCAAGATTTATCGTCATCAAAGGATTTTACCTTATCTCCTTTTGCCGTGAGGCATCTAGGAGACGAGAAGAGTAATGAAGCCTCCTTGATGGCGATGCCGACAAGTTCCTTCTTCTTGGGGACTCATCCTCATCGGAGTCAGAGTCGGTATACTCATCAAAGTTCCATTCTCTAATGTGAGCTTCATTCTTCCCGTTCTTGTGAAGCTTCTTGAAAACTTCATCTTTGGTGGCTTACCCTTGTTATCCTTCTTTTCGGGGGAAATGAGAGGTAATGTGCCCCTTCTCATCACACTCATAGCAACAGATGTTGCTATAGCGCTTGTTGTCATTGTAGGAGCGCCCCTTCTTGCCTTTTTCATGACTAGTGCTTTGGTATGAGCACCTTTTCATAAATTTCTTCATTCTTATCACGAGGAGATCCAATTCCGTGTCGGAATCATCCTCATCATCTTCGTACTCATCACTTGAAACCGCTTTGGTTTTGTAGGCGGTAACTTTCTTGCTCTTGGAGGAGGATTGCTCCAAAAGCTCCTTGTCCTTGTACGACTCATTGGTTATGAGGTTGTTCAAGAGTTGTGTTGGCATCATCATTGTCAACTCGGGGGAGTTGAGAAAGAGTGTCATCAAGGTCTCATATTTCTCCGGCAAGGCCCTAAGCATTTTCTAACAATATCAACCTCGGATAGTGACGTGCCTAGGCCTTTGAGTTCATTTATTATGTTGTTGGGGCGAGAGTACATTTCATTTATATCCTCATGTGGCAAAATTATAAATGTCTCATACTTAATCCGAAGTCTATGTAATTTGGAATCTTTGACTGTGGATGTTCCATCATGGATTTCTGAGAGGGTAGTCCGAATACCATGAGCAGTTCCCAAATTTTCTCGCTCTATTGAACTTATTCGCGTTCAAAGCACCAAAGAGAGCATTCATTTCCTGAGCATCTATATGAGCATTACGCACCTCAAGTTCCATGGGATATAGTGGATCAAGAGGTATAACGTAACCCTCATGGCCTTTAAATAAATAGACATCGTAATTTTTCAATATGTATAATTTGAGCTATCAAGTAAAGGTGCCTTTCATATAGCAATTCCCTCACTAGCCATTATTTTCTCTCTTAGACGGTTAACTCTAAACCAATGAGAGACCAAACTCTAATACCACTTGTAGGATGAAGTATAACCGACTAGAGGTGGGTGAATAGGAGGTTCTAATTTTTTTTGCTTTCTAAAACTAATTTATATAATTTTAGAGCTAAGCAAGATTTATATTGTAATTCAAGACCTATTGAATTCTAGTAAAACTTAGGCACCACAAGACAAGACTCTACAAATATTTCTCTAGCACAACTAAATATGACAATCTCAATTTGCTAGAAATATAAATGCAGAAAGTAGAGGCAAAGAAATAATCAAGTGATGACTCGCTATGTTTTGTTGTTGTATCGAAGACTTGCTGGTCTTCACTAGTACACGTTAAGGAAAGCCCAAGCAACTTTGACCGGCTCCATGAATTAAGCCTTGCTCCTCAAGTCCTCTAGTTGTTGTTCTTCCTCCGCCTTGGAGAGGGTGAACATCGAGCCACTCACAATTTGATGCCGGGACTCTTCACAATCTCCTTGAAGAGATCATCGCGCGAACTCTCGTCAAGCCGTCTAGGTGTTGGCAAACACCAAGTGTAATAAATCACAATCTTTGCTTGACGACAATCAAGTGCCAATGATCAATCTAGAAATAAATGCACTTGAATTTTGCTCAACAACCTCACAATGAATACAACAAGTGTATATGAGGTGTGGAAAGTATGCTATTAGCTCAAGGATGTTAAATGAGGTCTCTTCTACTTTTCCTTGAACTGGTGGAGGGGTATTTATACCTCCAATCAACAAATTTGACTGTTAGAGGCAAGTTCCTGAATTTTTCAGCACGAGCGGTAGTACCGCTGTTCATCGTCCGGAACTACCGCACTTCCACCAACTGCACAGTAACGGCTATAGCAGACGAAATTAATACCTCTGAACTAGCCATTGAATTTGCAGCGCGGTACTACTACCGTTGTATATGCAGTAGTGCCGCTCTCCGGTAGTTCCGTTCACATAGAGCGGTACTACCGCTTCCTATTGTGGTCCAAAACTGGCCCTCTCTGAAAATAACGTACCGCCAACTAAGTTTTAGTACTTTCGGTATGCGTTAGTTCCGCTCAGGATGTGTGGTCGTACCGCGATATGGTAGTTCCGCCATATGAACACTGGTACTACTGCCTTCCAGGGGAGCAAACATGCTCCTAAAGGTACTAGTTGGCTTTCAAAATAAATTCTAAGTATATGCATGATCCTAGATTGATTCAAATAGCACAAGAACATACTATCAAGCTACTAGTCATGATCCCTCTTAATAGTACGAAATCTAACATAAAATTCGGTCTTCCATTATTTTCTCCTAAGATCGCTAAAATCAAAAGGGATCCTAGACTACTTATACATTGTCTTGAACCATATTGATCTTTATGTTGACTTTTAGCATGCATCTCCAAGCTGTTATATTTGTCACCGGGACTAAACCTTTTAAACACACAATAAACATGTTAATATCATATTCACATATTGTCATTAATTACCAAAATAATTTTTAGAGGCCTCGATGCTTTCATAGTGCTGCACCCTAATTTTTCCCTTCTTTTCTTCCCCTTTTTCTTCTTTTTAAAACAGGGTATTACAACTGCATCCGTCGGTCCGTGGCCACTCAATTCAATGAAACATGCGGGGGTGCAGGGGCAAGAAGAGATCGATTTTTTAATATTATTTAAAAAGCTAATTACAAAATTAAATAGTTGGAAAAAACAAAAGTAGGTGTCTATCGCCATTTGGAGCGACGATAGGCTCCCGTCGCCATTCTAATTGGTGATAGGGACCCTGTCAACAAGCTTGTCGCTATTCTAATTGGCGACAGGGATGCTTTCACCAGTTGGAACAGTGGGGGAGGTTCCTGTCGCAGGTTCAATTGGCGACAAGATCCTCTCGCCATTTGAACTAGCAACAGGTGTCGACAGGAGTCATGTTGTCAATTGAATTGACGACAGAATTGCTTTGTTGTTTTGTTATATTTGTCTATATAATTTTTTTAAAAATTATTTTTGTTAGAAAATTGGTAATATATTGAAGTGTCTGCGTAGTTCAAAATGCAAAATCGGAGAATACAATGTAACATGAAGTAGAGAATGCGAGTTCAATGGTGCAATGACACAAACAACCCCCTTCAGAATGAAATGGAAAAAATATTTGGGTTTAGAATTGCCATGCTCGGTGTTATCCCAATTGCATTGTTTGTGGAACCGATTCCTTGGGATAAGATTACGTATGGGAGAAAGAGATGTAAGTTCGAAAGAGTTCATAATTTAATTGTGAAATACATGACGCGTAGGATTTTGTTACATACATTAAAACACCAATATGCCTGAATAAACAAACCAAAATACACTTACGATACATGTGTGCCTTTTTAGAATCCAGAAAAGGTTGATTGGATCAAAATCGATTAGTCGTGGCGGCCCATCGGTCACGTCCCCTTGTCTCTGGTTTGCCCACGACAGTGGTCAGTCTTGAAGTCTGCCATGTTCTGCGAGACGGGCTGGATGATGAAATGGTGTTAGCATAGCACAATGAAGGGCCAAATAAATAATCTTGATGCAAACTGAGTATAATTTACCTCTTCGATCCGGACTGCACCCAAGCGAGTGGGAGCGCTAGGACGGCCGCCAGTCTCATAAGCAGGAGCCTTCCCCTTGTGTGCCGCGCGCTTGGGCTTCTCGGGAACATAAGGTTTCCAGTGTTTGAAGGTCTTGGCTCACGTCGCATAGTTCAACATGAACTTCTATTGGATGAACGCCCTATCGTACATGTCCAGATCGTCGATCCATTGAAAGAAGTTGCATTGAATCGCCGGCTGCCATTATGCGTGGGTGTAGTTAGGGATTTGTGTAATAGAGCATAAGGTGTGAAAAATCTATGTGTGTGCAAGATACGCTTACGAGGTGGTGGCCGCACGTGTAGTACGCCCAAGCGACCGTCGCCAGGTGTGTGGACTGGATGATCTTTGCCATTTTTCGCACACATATTGCGGGCGTGGGAACTCCAGTAGTACCGGCGCATCTTTCATAGAATTATCTGGGTAGGGTTTAGCCTTCTTGGCAAGACACTTGCGCTCTTTCGCAGTATCCTCACGTAGAAGCTCATCGAGTCCTCCATCTCCTTCCTCTCAGTTGTGTGAACTAAGATTTGGTGTAGTATTGGATGGTGGTGTAGTGTTATGCTACAGCTAGCTGTCTTCTCCTCCACTTCTTTTCTCCCTCATTTTATAAAAGGATTTTTCGGCCTCAAAAGGGGTGGGCCTAGTACGGTCTTTTCAGTCTGAAAAGGTGGTGTTGCAATGTGTTGTCATCTTGGTGATGAGTAGACTGCGGCCCGATCTTCCGATAGGTTCAATTTGTTTCGTCGTGAGGACGTTGACGCTTTGAGCCTTCCGACCCGCAGATCTTCACCTCGCAATTTGCTACACCCGCACAACTGTTGTTATCAACCACGCTCGCACGCGATCGACCTTACCACGAGGGCTATGGTTCCTGCAAGCAATCGAAGCAACTCACAAGAACAAGATAGATGCAATCTGAAATATATTGCAAATTTGGATGAAGTTCACAAAGTGGGGTTTCTCAAACCGTAAACGGCGAAACTGCTGTGGCGGCTGCTGCAATATATAGGGGGGAGAACATGAGGAGGCTGACCAAGGGTTGTGCTACCATGTGGAGAGGCGTACACATCCTGGGATTTGTCCTCGCCACGCTTACAAGGTCTTATTAGGCCCAAAACGGTGACACAACACCTTATTTCAATGTCTCTAACTAACTCCCAACGTGGTTGTCACTGGTCGTGGGTCTGGTCGTAGGGTTGGTCGTAAAACTTGAGACCTGGTCGTAGATCTGGTAGCCTGGTCGTAGGACTGGTCATAGAGCTTGAGACCTGGTCGTAGATCTGGCAGATCTGGTCGTAGAGCTTGCAGATCACAGAGAACAGGTCGTAGACGGTTTGTATCCTCTCCATCTGAGAGACCATATGAGAGGTGTCCCCAAGTGAGTGATGAGTATTTGACACTTTTGTTGACAAGTTTGTGATTTGATTCACTGCTGTTGTGCTGCTGTTGTTGTGATTCTGTACTGTGCGGAACTTCCACCCTAGGGATGCGGAAGTACCGATCATCGAACTTCCATACAGAAAGCGGAACTTCCGATTGACTGGCGATGTGTTCGATTTGGTAATGTGCGGAGCTTCATACAGGTATGCGGAAGTACCGATCATCGGAACTTCCGCCCTGGGAAAGCGGAACTTCCGATTAACCTGAGAAATGTGTTCTGTTTTGGTATTCTGCGGAGCTTCCGCCCTGTGAATGCGGAAGTTCCGATCTTCGGAACTTCCGCCATGGAGAAACCGGAACTTCCGTTTGTTCGCAGAACTGACCAGTAAGTGCATAGTTTTGATTTTGAGTTGTGTGATTCATGAATGGTTTTGAGTATAATGCAAATGTTGATTCTAGTATCTAGAGCAATGCTATGTGATGTGTTTCTTGTCTGTGCTGGTTGCAGGGCGTCGAGGCGGAGTCGTGGCGAGACACGTGGAGACCGGACTAGACGCAGACGGCGTTGAGGTCAGAATGGTCAAGGTGTGTCGAAGACGGCGTGCACTCGAGGTGGTTGCGAGTCGTGGACAACAAGGAATGCGGGACCTTGCAGAAGGTGCACGAGGGGCGAAAGGGTAATTTCGCAAGGCGCACAAGTGGAAGCGGGATCCGTTAGGGTTTAGCCGGAGTAACGGGTTGGAGACCCGTTAGCCAAGGTCTATAAATAGAGGTGAAGGCCTGGTTGTTTTGTGACTTTGAGAAAGAGGATTAGGGTTAGCTTTTTCTAAAAGAGCTTTTGGAGAGGTTGTTTTGCTTTGTGGCTTTAGTTGTTGAGATGGAGAGGGAGAGGATGAACTGAGTTTCTTGTAATCATTGCTCTGTGTGTGTCTCTGTAATCAATTGGTGCATTCAATGAAAAATCTCATGTTTACATTCTTGTTCATCCCTCTGTTCTTTTCTTTCGTTAAGACTTGATTTTTGATATTTTGGTTTTTGGTTTGATTCTGGTTGGGAAGTGCCAAAATGGGTTGCTCTCTGTTGGGATGATGCCACAAGATCTTTTGATCAACTTTTCCCAAGAGCAAATCAACTTTAATCTCAATTCTTGATTTTTAGCCTCCTCTGTTCGTCCTTCCCGTGCCTAGGTTTTGGATGAAAAACTTGTTTCCCTTCTTGAGATGACATGAAACTTGGCATGTTGAATCTATAGGCTATTAAGTAGCTACCCTCAAAGTTTCATCACTCAAGAATCCAAGAATCATGCGAATTTCAGTTTTTGGTCTTTCTTATCAAATATTCAAGAAATCCGATTTCACTTCGATTAATGGATCTTTGTCTACGATTCCTTCTCAATGAGGTCAAGATGTTGTTTAGGATGATGTTCTGTGAGACTTGATCCGAGAAGAGCAGCAATATTTGAGTATTTCGGATTTTTGGAAATTTCGATGCGTCTTTGTTCTTACATGCAGGAAAATCGGAACTTCCGCTGTTTACACGCCGGAACTTCCGCCTGCGGAACTTTCGCACTGGAAGACCGGAACTTCTGATTTTCAACAGAACAGCCCAGATCTCTTTTCCTTTTCTGTTTTTGATTCATTTATTTTCTCTTGATTATCTGAGGGTATTGTTTATCAAGTTGAATACTAAAGAGGGGAAGATCTTAATTCTTAAAAGGCATCATTCAACCCCCCCCTCTGTTGCCATTTCGGTCCTTCAATTGGTATCAGAGCCGGTTAGCTCTTCTCGATAGATGTTTAACCGGTCTGTGAGCCATGGCAACAGATAAGTATTCCACCAAGCCTCCCGTCTTTGATGGCTTGGATTACCCCTTCTGGAAAAGCCGAATGGAAACGTACATCCAGGCTCAGGGGTATGCCATCTGGCGGAAGGTGAAGGTCAGATTCGCTGTTCCTGCCGATGAAAACATCAATGTGGGGAACATGCCCGATGTTGAGGCCAATGCAAAGGCAAGGAACATTATAATCCAGGGTTTGAGCCGAAGTGAGTTTGATCGCATTTCTCATCTGACGTCGGCTTTCGACATCTGGGTGACCCTCGATGCAAACCATGAGGGTACCACCCAGATCAAGACAGTTCGACAGGACCAGTTCAAGCGAGATTACAACAAGTTTGGAAGGCTCGCTGGCGAGTCTCTTGATGAGTGCTTTGCGCGTTTTCACAAGATTTTGAGTAACCTCCGAGCGGTCGGTCTCACACACCCCGACTCGGACAATGCTCGTCAGATGCTCACAGCTCTTGATTTGCGCATTTGGGAGATGAAGGTGACTACCATCAAGGATACCACGGACCTCTCGACTTTGACTCTTGACGCACTTTACTCGCGCCTCAAGACTCACGAGATTGACATAGTCTCTCGAAGGTCGAAGTCACAGTCGATGGCCTTAGTCACCGATCCCACTTCTGGATCTCCTTCTGAGTCGCTATGTTGTTTCTCCCTGGCTGCTCTTTGTGACATAACTGATGATCAGTTAGAGCAGCTTGCGGATGAGCAGTTAGCCCTCCTAGCTCGGAAATTTTCCCATGCTTACAAGAGAAGGAGGGATGGAAAAAGAGGAGGACCCGTGATTTACTTCGAGTGTGGTGGCCCCAACCACATCCGAGCAAACTGCTCCAAGCTGGGGAAGGGCAAAGGCGACATGAAGCCCTCAGCACCTGCTCAAGGCAAGAAGAAGTTCTGCAACTTTGGGAAGGCCAAGAAACTCTTCCATCGCGTCCTCACCGCCTTCGACGATCTCAACTTCAGCGACGTGGAGGGATGGAGTGACGACGAAGGCAAGGATGATCAAGATCCCAAGGACGGTGACGACTTCATCGGCATGTGCTTCATGGCAAACGGAACCGACGTCAGCGACAGCAAGCTCTACAGCGACTCCGATGAGGTAGGTCCCTCCTACGACCAGCTCAATGATGCATTTCTTAAGCTTGGAAAGTTCTATGCTAGATCTAGAGCTAGGGTTGTTGATCTTGAGAATGAAGTAGATAGACTATCACGGGAGCTTACTTCACTTAGATCTGCTCCCTCCCGTGATGATTGTGATACATGTTGTGTCTTGATTGGTGACATGGAGAAATTAAGGACCTCGCATGATAGTCTGATTTCTGAGCTTGAGAAACTTAAGGTGGAGAATGCTAGTCTGCTTGCTGAACTAGAAATGAGTAGGGTAGCACCTATTTCATCGACTATTGTAGAGACTACTTCTTGCACCTCATGTGAGGATAAGGACAATGCTTTTAAAGGTCTTTATACCATGTTACTTGATCTGCCCGAGATATGTGAAAGCTGTAATAATCTGAAGATGAATCTAAAACGGGCAGACCATAAAATTACTGAATTACAAGCTTTCCTTCTTGAGCCTATTGCTTCATGTGTGAATTGTCCCAAACTTACTGCTGAACTTGAATCTGTCTCCAAACAGTTTCAAGAACTAGTTGATGACAATAACAAATTGGCCAAATTTGCTTCTAAGGACCCTGTTAGCTCACCATGTAGTAACTGTGAAAAACTCAAATATGAATTGATTGTTATGGATGAAAAATGTGTGAAGCTAACTAAGGACCTTCTAGGGAAGCAACCATCTGCTTGTAATGTGTGTGCTGGGAAGAAGCATGAGGGTTTGGTAGAGACGCCTAGCGACGTAAACCAACTGGCTAGTAGTAGGACTGTTCCCTCAGAGTCGGCTGTGCATGCACAAGCCAATCTTTCCTCTGCTGTTGGTTCTTCTTCTGCTCCCTTATCCTCTGTTGTTCCTTCTTCCCCCTGCTCTTCTTGCACCTCTCTCTTTCGGGAGTGTCAGTATCTTATGAACACTCTCGAGAGGTTTGTAGGAGGCAAGAAGAAGCTCAACCTCATTCTAGACCAATCTAAGATTTGCAGATTTAATCAGGGTCTAGGATACGATATCCATGAGGACATGAGAAAGCATCCACCTGTCGTGCTCAGAACCATAGCACCAGGTGTGATCAAGACTAAGCTTAGGACTGAGAAAGTCAATTTTAAGTCGGCAGGTCTTGTCCAAGGGATCTCTGACAGTAAGGTGATTCCACCTGCAACTTCGGCCTCTCAGAAGGCGAAGTATCATTACACCTTCTGTCAGAAGGATGGACACTTGTTTGATCATTGTTTCAGGCGCGCCAAGATCGCGCGTAAGGACCGTGTTGAGTCCTTTAGGCGCATTCAGGGTCAGCCCCAGACCTTAAGTGCACCTAAGACCAACACGTGGTCTAGGCTTGTTCCAGCTGATGATTTTGGGCAGCATCGAGTACTTGGTTTTTCCGAGTTTTCTGGTTTTCATCCTCATGCTCCCTTTGTTCGTGACTTCCGTCGTTTTAAGGGTAGATCTCGGTTTCCCTTTCGAGATGGCTATCCGCGGCGAGATCAGCATGTTGCCAGCATTCCGACTCGCTCTTCCATAGCAGTCGGATTCAGCAACAGCTTCAGGTCTGCACACAGACCTTCTGGCTTGTTGAGTGACAGAGAGCGTAGGCTAGATAGAGGTCATTCTTGCTTGACTACTTCATCTGTTCGACGTGTTACTCAGTATTGGGTGCCAAAATCACTGTTGATTCACCAGTACTGAGACTTTACTCTCTGTTTGACTCAGACTCGCCGGGCAGGGAAGGGAAAAGTTTGGCTTGTAGACTCTGGTTGTTCTCGCCATATGACCAGAGATTCTCGTTGGTTTTCTTCCCTAGCCCGTGCTCCAGGTGATGAGACGATCACCTTCGGAGATGCTTCGTTTGGACGCGTCATCGCTAAAGGTACTGTGCGCATTAATGATTCATTTATTCTGAAAGATGTTGCCTTAGTGAGTAAGCTGTAGTATAATCTGCTTTCAGTCTCTCAGCTCACCGATGACGATTTTGAGGTGAGTTTTAAGAAAAAACAATTGTAAAATTTTTGATTCTTCGGGTAGTCTGGTTTGCGGGATTTCTCGTTATGGGAGGATCTTTCGTGCTAATTATTTCTCATTATGGGAGGATCTTTCGTGCTAATTTTTCTGAGTCTTCTGGTGATCCTCTCTGGTGTTTAATTGCTTCTGAATCCTGTGATTTGACCTTCTGGCATATGAGACTTGGTCATATAGGATTTGATCATTTGACCCGAGTTAGCGGCCACGATCTCATTCGTGGTTTGTCGAAACTCAAGATGGTCAAGGATCTTGTTTGCGCTCCATGCCGGCACGGCAACATGGTTGCCGCTTCTCATTCCCCAGTCACAGTGACAATGACCGATGCACCAGGACAGCTGCTCCACATGGATATAGTTGGCCCAGCTCTAGTGCAGTCAGCAGGAGGGAAGTGGTATGTTCTTGTTGTGGTCGATGACGTCTCGAGGTACTCTTGGGTGTTTTTCTTAGCCTCGAAGGATGAGACGTTTACGCATTTCCGTGGTCTTTTTAGTAGGCTTTCTGTTGAGCTCCCAGGTGCATTACGAGCAATTCGCAATGATAATGGCACAGAGTTCAAGAATTCCTACTTTGAGAGTTTCTGTGGTGAGACAGGTGTAGAGCACCAGTTCTCTTCTCCGCACGTCCCTCAGCAAAATGGCGTTGTGGAGAGGAAGAACCGTACCTTGGTCGAGATAGCCAGGACGATGCTGAATGAATATTGTACACCTAGAAAGTTTTGGGCTGAGGCGATCGCCACTGCATGCCATGTTTCAAACAGAGTTTTTCTTAGGGCACTCTTGCATCGCACTTCTTATGCGTTGAGATATGGGCGAAAGCCCAGCGTCTCACATTTTTGTGTGTTTGGTTGCAAGTGTTTTATTCTGAAGTCTGGGAACCTAGATAAGTTCGAGTCACGATGTTGTGATGGGATCTTTCTGGGTTACTCGGCTTCTTCTCGTGCCTATAGAGTCTGGAACTGCGAGTCTAGCAAAATGGTAGAAACCTGTGAGGTGACTTTCGATGAGGCCAGTCGGGGGACTAGGCCTGATATCTCAGGTTCTCTAGAGCAGTCCGAGTCCATCTTTGTGGATGATGAGGAGGATGGAGATGAGGGTTGTCTACCTGATCCAGTTCTTTCTCCTCCTCTTGAGGTGCCTTCTTCCACCGCACCTCGAGGAGATCAGCCCATGCCTTCTGCTTCTTCTGAAGCTAGTGGCTCGTAGTTTGAAATGAGCATGATGGGCGAGTTGAGTTTCTTCCTTGGCTTCCAAATCAAACAGACTCGGGAAGGTACTTTTCTGCACCAAGGCAAGTACACTCGTGATCTCCTGAGACGTTTTGACATGAGTGATGGTAAGCCAGTGTCAACTCCAATCGCTTCTATAGCCTCACTTGACCTAGATGAAGACGGCGAGCCAGTTGATCAAAAGGAGTTCAGAAGCATGATTGGCTCTCTTGTACCTCACAACCTCGAGACCTGACATACATTTCTCCGTGTGTCTTTGTGCTCGGTTTCAGGCTTCTCCACTCTTTTGTGATAACACGTCTGCGATTAGCATTGCCAAGAACCCAGTGCAGCATTCTCGGACCAAGCATATTGATATCAGATATCACTTTCTTCGAGACCATGTAGAGAAGGGTGACATCGTGCTCCAGTTTGTGGAGAGTGACCACCAGTTGGCTGATATCTTCACCAAGCCTTTGGACAGCTCTCGGTTTTCAGCTCTGCGGGGAGAGCTTGGTGTGGTTTGTCCTTATGGACTGTTGTGAGAGGGAGCTTGTGCTTTACTTTGTGGATTGATTGCCTATCTCTCCCACATTTTGGAACCCTAGGTGAGGGAAGAACTTGCAAACTTTCGGTTTTTTGGCTCTCCCTTCTCTTCAAGGAGGCATCCCCTGTGTTACTCCTCTTCATTAGAGCCAGTAAGCATCCTCAATCTACTTGCATTACCCTCATTTTGTGATTTGCCCCAAATTCTAGGGTTTGTCAAAAATCCTATCTTGTACACTAGATTTTGTGGCAAAGCTTTGTCCTGCAAGTAGTTTTTGAATAGACAAATGAATGCACTTGATGCCATTGCATGAATGATGAAAACTTGTGAAAATCACAAAATTCATCTCACTGGTTCTGGTAACCGACGGTCTGACCGGCTCCACACGGCAGTCGGACCGACCTTAGTGGCAGTCCGACCGGCGCCACAATGGCGGTCGGACCGGCCTCTGTGGCAGTCCGACCAGCCGTGGACAGCAGTCAGACCGCCTGTGTCCAGAAAGCATGATGGCACCATTGTATATTCATAAGTTTATTATCCATTATTCCTTGTTTGATCCTTTGATTATCTTCCCAGGAGCTATGCCGAACAAGCGCGTGGCCAGTCGTTCGGGTGGACCCCCTCCTTCTCCTCCTCCTTCTTCATCCAGAGGGAAAGCTCCAGTTGAGGACGACATTGAGGACGTTTCTATGGAAGAAGTGGAGGAATCAAGTTCAGATAACAACGGCAGCGATAATGACTTTGATGAGAACG
Source organism: Hsuehochloa calcarea (assembly GCA_036346395.1). Lineage (NCBI taxonomy): Eukaryota > Viridiplantae > Streptophyta > Magnoliopsida > Poales > Poaceae > Hsuehochloa > Hsuehochloa calcarea. The sequence continues at coordinate 15,639,618 of CM070607.1, forward strand.
CTGGAAATGATGTTGAGGAGGATGATGATGATAATGAGGACGCTCCAGATGAGTCTCAATTCTTTGGTCTTGATGTCTCAAGGTTAAGAAGTGAAGAATATACAATATTGAGACATGTTGATCAGTATCAGTTCTCAGAATCTGCAACAATGGGTATGTTCCACACCAAGTTTCAGCAAGATGTATTCAAGATCATCTATGCGAAGAAAAAATTTGCTAATCACAGATTTGTCAAATGGAACTACCTGGCACAGAATCCAACCTACAATGGACTTTACAGACTTTTCAAATATGTAGGTTTGGATTCCTTGATTTCCCTGAACTGCAGCTTTCATTCTAAAGTCATCAGATAGTTTTATGCAACAGTTTTCGTGTCTCCGGATTACGACAAACTAGTTTGGATGACTGGGCACAGAAAGTTAAAGGCTACAAGAAAGCAGTTCATGGATGCCTTAGGTTTCAAGGAGTCAAGGGGTATAAGGATCCACTTGCAGGAACCCCTAAACCTTTCTCAAATAGATGAATTTTATGATCAGAATAATCCTCATTCTTGCGGTAAGGTGACAGGACTCCTTCCCCTCCCTAGTATTATTAACAGGATAATGAGATCATCATTCTTCCCTAGGAGTGGGAACAATGATGAAATCCATGGGAGGGCATGGAATGTGATACAGTACATAATGGAGGGCACTCGCTTCGATGTCATAGATCTTATTTTCAGAGAGATTGACACCTCCAAGGGAGATAAGACTAAGAGTATTTATTATGCTCCCTACATAATGAGGCTTATCAAGAGCATAATTGAATTCAAAGTTCCCTGTGACATAGAGCATAAAGAATACTGCACCTGTGGACGCTCCTCCTCCTCCCGCTCCACTGCTCCTCCTGCTCGGTGGCTCCTCCTCCACCTCCTCGATGCTCGGGACAGGGCTCCTCTTCTCAGGATCCTCAGGCTCAAGACCCTGTCCTAGCAGCGATGCTTCATCTTCAGCTGAGTGTGGATCAGATTCGCTCCTCTCAGGAAGCTTTTCAGGCGGCTGCATTTTCTCGATTGGATGAGTTTGAGGCTGCTACCACCTCCAGGTTTGATGGATCGATCGCTCAAATGTCGATTTTGCGGCGAACTTCATCGCCTTTCAAAGAAGCAGCAGAGTGCCTCTTTACTATCAGCGATCTGGACGTGGACCGCACCTACCCTCCTTCTTTTGGCGAGGAGATCAGCCTTCATCCTCTCAGGATCCTCCTGCTGAGCAGTAGCCTTCTGTTCTATTTAGGTCTTTAGACCTTGTACTGAAAAAATTGTAATATCTTTTATGACTACTTGGTTGTATGACCTTGTCTTTGGCTATGCTATCTTTTGCTACTCTGTGTGAGAATGCGATTTTTATGTCATGATTTATGTTTGCATGAGACGTGGATGAGATGTGATTATGAATGAATATATTTGTGGTTGATTATATCTTCTTGTCTCCTGTTGTGGATGCCCTTTTTTACAAGAGAAATTCTGCTAAATTTTTATGAAAATCTCTCTCAACATAGTTTGTGAATATTGTTAAAATGAGAGATTATCTAAATTTCTTTTCAAAAAAGGGGAGGTTAGTTGAATATGTTTCAACTATCATTTCAAGAGGTTCTAAATGTTTTGATTTACAATGGGAGAATGTTATGATCAATAGGTTTGAAACCTATCCTTGTTTCTCCTCTCATATCTTGAGAACAAAATTACCCCCCTTGGTCATATAAGTTCAATTCATATTTTTTGTAACCAACCTTATTTTTTTGCAAGTGGTATCGATTTGCAAATACTCCTTTTTGGCTAAGTTTTATCTTGTGTTTTTGAGTGATTTATGCCAAAAGGGGGAGAATGTTTTTATCAATACTCTTTCATTTGGATGGTTGATTTGTTTAAATAATGCCAAAAGAGGGAAAATGCATTAATTGTGTAAGCATATATTTTCATATGCATTTTGTTTAATGCTTTATGTTTCACCTCATATGATGCATAGACATAGTTCATTAGTTTAAATTCTTATCTTATGTCTATGAATATCCAAATGTTGTTATTGATAATGGATTTGTCATCAATCACCAAAAAGGGGGAGATTGAAAGATCTAGACCCGCCATTATGAGTTAATGGAGTGTTTTGGTGATTAATGACAAATCCAAATATGAGACTAACTCTTTTATCAAGTATTATCTTTGTGTAGTCTCATTTGGATATAAAGGTGAAACACAACGAGGTATGCAATCGACATCTCAATCTTATATATTGTTGCATTTCTCGGATCCAAAATATAGGATTGAACTCAACCATAAGTCAAACTTGAATATGTGCATATGATCTTATTACACATTTGTGTATGCACACATTTAGGGGGAGTTTTATCCTATACTTTGTGGTTTCATTAGTATTGATCCATATTCCATTTTCCACATATACTAAGGATCTTTACGTTGAAACAAAACCTTTGAGTATACAAAACTTGTGTAGTTCGTATATACTCATGTTATGAGTATATAGAACTTGTGTAGTTCTTGTATACTCATGTTAGAGTATATATAACTTGTGTAGTTTATATATACTCATTTGTTCTCTCATTTATCATCATTAAATTTATGAGAATTTAAGTGGTTATCATCAATTACCAAAGAGGGAAAGATTGAGGTATCTTGTCCCGCCATTATGAGTTAATGGTATGATGTGGTAATTAATGATGATCACATTGTGGAACTAATATTTTTTCATGAGTTGGATATATAGGTTATGTTCCAGGATGATGAAGATTTGGGATGATCATGAGTTGATCATCAAGTCAAGAGCTTGGTGTAAATGATGCATCATGAGTTGATGCTTATCAAGAAGAAATGATCATGAGTTGATCATCAAGACAAGAGAAGATCAATCATCATGTGTTGATGGAGGTCAAGTGAAGGAATGCATTATGTGTTGATGCATGTGAAGACTCGGGATGGAGAAATCATCATGTGTTGATGATGTTCAAGACAAGATCCCGAAGTGAAGAAATCATCATGTGTTGATGATTGTCAAAGTTAAAGACCCGGACTTGAAGTGTTGATGTGCGTCATCAAGCTTCAAGAAGATGCAAGGCAAAGGTATGACTAGCTAGGGCTAAGGACGTGTTCCTAGTCTTTTACCGGTCTTGGTGTTTGGTTGGAAGACTGGATTGCTAGTATAGGTTGCCGTACTATTAAGAGGGGTCTTAACTAGTAGTTTGAGTTAGTCATGTGTTGATAGCTCATTATATTTGCTCTAGCTCATCTAGGCATGATGCTATTTATTTGCGAATGTGTTTTGCAAATAATCGAGGCTCATGCATAACCCTTGTAACATGTGACTTAAGTTTGCAAATGCGTTTTGCAAATGGTGTAAGTCCATGTACCTTATTCCTTGTGATGAGTATTCTAAGGGTTAGCAAATGTGTTTTGTAACCTACTGAGAATATCATCTTTGAATCCTTGTCGAAAATTGCATTCAAATGAGCTAATGTGTTTTGCCATTTGAAGTAGAGCAATTGGAGTTGGCTCTGTGGACTGCCGGTCGGACCGGCAGTGGTCACCGGTCGGACCGGTGGCAAATCGGTCCGACCGGTGTGCTACTGGCGATCGGCGGTTTCACTTAATCCGATTTCTTTGTGCGGAAGTTCCGCAGTTGTAAAAATCGGAACTTCCGCGGTGAGGAAGTTCCGGAGATCGAGCGGATCGATTTTTCCAGAGAGCTCCCTTTTTGGGACTTAGCCGAATTCGCGACGGGCGGTCGGACCGGCCAGCACGGGCGGTCGGACCGATTTACCGGCGGACCGACCGGCCAGTGCATGGCGGTCGATCGCCAAGGCCCAACGGCTATTTTTCTAGCCGTTGGCGCATAGAAGCGTCCGACCGCCATTGGTTGGCGGTCGAGCGCCCCTGGCTGTTTTGATGGAATCTTCTCCCAACGGCTAGTTTTGTGTGTGGGCTATATATAGCCACCTTGGCCGGTTGGGAGAAGTTCTCGGTGCTATTGTTAAGTGATACACTCATTCTTTGAGCTAAGAGCAAGCCTCTATTCTCTTTTGTGCATGTGTTGCACTTGGCGAGATTAGAGAGTAAACCCTAAGTGCATGTGTTGCCTTAGGTAGTGGATTGTGTATCCACGTGAGCGTTGACACTTGATTAGTTCAAGTGAAAGTTCGGATTTGTTACTCTTGGTGTTTGCCGACACCTAGACGGCGTGGAGGCGTCGTGCGCGGTGATCTTCTCAAGAAGCTTGTGAGAAGACCCGGCGTGTTTGTGAGTGGTTTGGTGCTCGCCATCTCCGGAGTGGAGGAAGAGCAACCATAGTTGAGCGAGGTGTTGGTTCGGTTTGGAACCGGTCCAAGTGTTGGACTTACCTTGGAGGTGTGTGCTCATTTGAGGAGCCGGTCCAACGTGGTTGGGCTTACCTCAACGTGGATTTGGGGAGACCGGCAAGTCTCCGAACACCACGGTAAAACATAATCGTGTCATCTTGTTTTTACTTGTGCTTTGTATTGTGTTCATATTGTCGGTGCACTTAGTTGAGCCTAGTTGATTTAGGTTTTAATTGAGCAAAACCTATTCACTATTAGCTTCCGCATTTATATATTGGTTTAGCCCGTTAGAGTTTTTAAAACCGCCTATTCACCCCCCTCTAGTCGGCCACCTCGATCTTACAAGTGGTATCAGAGCTTGGTCTCTCATTTATTAGACTTAACCGTCTAGAGAGTAAAGGATGGCAACTAGAGATTTAGTGCACCTAGGTGAAGCACCTATATTTGATGGCACAAATTATGCTCAATGGAAAATCCGTATGTCTTGTTGTTTTAGGGCCATGAGTCCAAAAATATGGCGGATTGTAGATGTAGGCTTTTCTCCTCCATTGGATTATATTGCGCCAACCATTGAGGAAGAGAAATGCTTACATCTCGACGCTCAAGCTACTAACGCCTTATTTAGTGCTTTGAGTGTAGATATATTTGATAAGATATGCAATCTCAAGAGAGCTCATGAGATGTGGACGTATATTCAAGATCAATACGAATTGTCCACTTCAACTAGTGATGATTGCACACAAGAATGGATGTCGGAAGAAGAATGCTCAACTTCAAGCTCTGACAACGAAGATGAGGACTCCTCAACTCCATCTTCATCAACTCAATGTTTTATGGCTAAAGGTAATAATGAGGTAAATGGTAATGATGAGCCTTCATATGATGAGTTGATGGATATGCTAGAAGAGCTCAATGAATATTTAGGAAAGGAGAAATTAAAATTCAAAGTTTTGAAGAAAGAGCATGTCTCTCTTCAAAATGATTATGATGTTCTAAAAGATGAACATGAAGCTCTCCTCCTAAATAATATAAATAGCTCTAAGGTGGATATAGGCATTGAATGTAATTTATTAGATGATTTGCCATGTATAGCTTCTACCTCATGCATTTCATCTAAGGTTAGTGTATCCACCTCATGTGAGGATTTAATTGATATGCCTCGTTGCTCCAAAATAGATGCTCCTATTTCCTCCATATCTTGCAATACTAACATTGTAAAGGAAAACAATGAGCTCAAGGCCCAAGTCAAAAATTTGAAGAATGACTTGGAAAGAAGCCAAAAGGGGAAGGCCACTCTCGACGATATATTAAGCAAGCAAAGACGCTTGCAAGATAAGAGTGGAATTGGCTTCACTCCTAAGAAAAAGGAGACAAGCAAGACAAGGCACAACGCAAGGCACACGAAGAATATCAAGTGCCATGGATGCAAAGGAAAGGGCCACTTCGCCTCGGTGTGTCCTAACAAGGTGAATGACAAGCAATTGTCATCAAAGAAGAGGCAAACCGGCAATAAGTAAGTGAAGAAGGTAAAAGATGAATACAAATTTCGAACTTGCTACAATTGCCGGGAAAAGGGACATATGAGTAAGGATTATCACAAAGGTATCACTCCTAAGCCCATTATTTATAATGATCAATATTTGCTTAGGAAGGATATTAATGGCAATGTGTTTGCTAGAATAGTTAGTTCACATAAAACTAATGCTAGGGCCATTTGGGTGCCCAAATCCATTGTGACTAACATTCGTGGACCCAACCTAGTTTTGGGTACCAAAATGCGCTTAAATGCTTAATAGGTACTTGGAGAGGCATTGGAGGCTTGGCTTATTCATATAAAGATGGATTTCATCATATATCAAATTAGAGCCAAGCTTGAGGATTATCACTTCATATCAAGAACCAATGCCCTTACGGTAACAAGTACTTATATTGAAGTATCTAGCCCCTTTATACCTTGTGTAGGTTGCATTTCATGAAAATCTTATTAAAAGGGGTGTTCTTGCTCTTTGTTCATAATGTTCATTATTAATATCTTGAGCAAGTTGGAAGTGGCACATTAAGGGGGAGTGCTAAATCATAATCATGTATATCACATCCCTAAGTGTGCCCAAATTGATTAAGTGCTAATATTGTTTTTCAAAAATGAGCCTTTTAGCCAAAAGTCAAAAATTTCATAATTATTAGTAATTCTTTGAAAAACTAGTTGCAAAAGGTATACAAATACTTTTCAAAGGTTTACCAAAGGTTTTGGCTTTAGAAAAACCTATTTTAAGTGAAAATGAGTTTCTAGCCAAAATCCTACATTATAGTATCTTGTTTTTGACATAAACTAGATTTTTGTGTAAAATCTATTCTAAAAGGAATTTGAAAATCTTGCCAAAAGGAAAATCCTAGAGTTGGTTATTCTAAACATTTTTGGTATTCAAAGGATTTTCAAAAGACCAACCTAGAAAAAGATATTTGATTTTCAAACTCGTCCAAAATACTACCTTGACCTAAATGGTCACTTTCTAGCACTTAAGTGAGTTTTGCCACATGAACCAAAATTCTGCACATGATTAAGTTCATAATGGTATTTATGACTCATACATGCAATTGGACGCTCTAAATTTCATCATTTGCTCATTTTGCATGTTTTGATTGAAAGTTCATGGAAATATGTTTCATTTCCGAAAACCAAAAGCTAAATTTATAAAAACTATTTTAAATTTTATTATTACGGGCTATATAAGTTGGAAATACTCCAAAGATGTTTATTTGATTGATTGAGCAAAGATTTGGAGTAAATTACAACAAACTTCTCTTTTTCTCTCATTGCTGGCTGTGTGTCGATTTTCGTTCTGATCACGGCCCAGCCTCTATCAGCGATCCGATCGAGACCCCACCGTCCGACCGTCATGGGTCTGGGCGTGGTCGAGACAGTTTTGCGTGAAGGGCATAAAAACCCTTCACCCGAGGGCTCTTCTCTCACTTCTCCTTTCTCCCCAAACCGTGTTTTTCTCCTTCTCTCCTTCCTCAGGCCGCCAGCACCTTCTCCCCTTCGGATCTCCTCCTCCGGCCGTCCATTTGGGGATTCAAGGTATCCTTTTGCTCTCCCTCATCTCCTCTTCCATTCCCTCCAATTACTTTGTGGATTGATTGCCTATCTCTCCCACATTTTGGAACCCTAGGTGAGGGAAGAACTTGCAAACTTTCAGTTTTTTGGCTCTCCCTTCTCTTCAAGGAGGCATCCCCTGTGTTACTCCTCTTCATTAGAGCCAGTAAGCATCCTCAATCTACTTGCATTACCCTCATTTTGTGATTTGCCCCAAATTCTAGGGTTTGTCAAAATCCTATCTTGTACACTAGATTTTGTGGCAAAGCTTTGTCCTCGCAAGTAGTTTTGAATAGACAAATGAATGCACTTGATGCCATTGCATGAATGATGAAAACTTGTGAAAATCACAAAATTCATCTCATCGGTTCCGTAAGCCGTGGATGCGACCGGCTCCACACAGCGATCGGACCGGCCTCGGTGGCGATCCGGCCGGCGCCACAATGGCGGTCGGACCGCCTCGTGGCGATCCGACCACCGTGGACAATGATCGGACCGCTTTGTGTAAAGCATGATGGCACCATTGTATATTCATAAGTTTATTATCCATTATTCCTTGTTTGATCCTTTGATTATCTTCCCAGGAGCTATGCCGAACAAGCGCGTGGCCAGTCGTTCGGGTGGACCCCCTCCTTCTCCTCCTCCTTCTTCATCCAGAGGGAAAGCTCCAGTTGAGGACGACATTGAGGACGTTTCTATGGAAGAAGTGGAGGAATCAAGTTCAGATAACAACGGCAGCGATAATGACTTTGATGAGAACGCTGGAAATGATGTTGAGGAGGATGATGATGATAATGAGGACGCTCCAGATGAGTCTCAATTCTTTGGTCTTGATGTCTCAAGGTTAAGAAGTGAAGAATATACAATATTGAGACATGTTGATCAGTATCAGTTCTCAGAATCTGCAACAATGGGTATGTTCCACACCAAGTTTCAGCAAGATGTATTCAAGATCATCTATGCGAAGAAAAAATTTGCTAATCACAGATTTGTCAAATGGAACTACCTGGCACAGAATCCAACCTACAATGGACTTCTGGACTTTTCAAATATGTAGGTTTGGATTCCTTGATTTCCTGACTCGCAGCTTTCATTCTAAAGTCATCGACAGATTTTATGCAACATTTTTTGTGTCTCGGATTACGACAAACTAGTTTGGATATTTAGCACGAGAAAGTTAAAGGCTACAAGAAAGCAGTTCATGGATGCCTTAGGTTTGAAGGAGTCAAGGGGTATAAGGATCCACTTGCAGGAACCCCTAAACCTTGCTCAAATAAATGAATTTTATGATCAGAATAATCCTCATTCTTGCGGTAAGGTGACAGGACTCCTTCCCCTCCCTAGTATTATTAACAGGATAATGAGATCATCATTCTTCCCTAGGAGTGGGAACAATGATGAAATCCATGGGAGGGCATGGAATGTGATACAGTACATAATGGAGGGCACTCGCTTCGATGTCATAGATCTTATTTTCAGAGAGATTGACACCTCCAAGGGAGATAAGACTAAGAGTATTTATTATGCTCCCTACATAATGAGGCTTATCAAGAGCATAATTGAATTCAAAGTTCCCTGTGACATAGAGCATAAAGAATACAGACCCAGGGACGCTCCTCCTCCTCCTGCTCCAGCTGCTCCTCCTGCTCCAGTGGCTCCTCCTCCACCTCCTCAGTATCAGGGACAGGGCTCCTCTTCTCAGGATCCTCAGGCTCAAGACCCTGTCCTAGCAGCGATGCTTCATCTTCAGTTGAGTGTGGATCAGATTCGCTCCTCTCAGGAAGCTTTTCAGGCGGCTGCATTTTCTCGATTGGATGAGTTTGAGGCTGCTACCACCTCCAGGTTTGATGGACTGACTGCTCAAATGTCAGATTTGCGGCGAACTTCGCCTTTCAAAGAAGAAGAGCAGGTGCCTCTTTACTATCAGCGATCTGGACGTGGACCGCACCTACCCTCCTTCTTTTGGCGAGGAGATCAGCCTTCATCCTCTCAGGATCCTCCTGTTTGGCGAGAGTATACATTCTATTTAGGTCTTTAGACCTTGTACTGAAAAAATTGTAATATCTTTTATGACTACTTGGTTGTATGACCTTGTCTTTGGCTATGCTATCTTTTGCTACTCTGTGTGAGAATGCGATTTTTATGTCATGATTTATGTTTGCATGAGACGTGGATGAGATGTGATTATGAATGAATATATTTGTGGTTGATTATATCTTCTTGTCTCCTGTCGTGGATGTCCTTTTTTACAAGAGAAATTCTGCCAAATTTTTATGAAAATCTCTTTCAACATAGTTTGTGAAAATTGTTAAAATGAGAGATTATCTAAATTTCTTTTCAAAAAAAGGGGAGGTTAGTTGAATATGTTTCAACTATCATTTCAAGAGGTTCTAAATGTTTTGATTTACAATGGGAGAATGTTATGATCAATAGGTTTGAAACCTATCCTTGTTTCTCCTCTCATATCTTGAGAACAAAATTACCCCCCTTGGTCATATAAGTTCAATTCATACTTTTTGTGACCAACCTCATTTTTTTGCAAGTGGTATCGATTTGCAAATACTCCTTTTTGGCTAAGTTTTATCTTGTGTTTTTGAGTGATTTATGCCAAAAGGGGGAGAATGTTTTTATCAATACTCTTTCATTTGGATGGTTGATTTGTTTAAATAATGCCAAAAGAGGGAAAATGCATTAATTGTGTAAGCATATATTTTCATATGCATTTTGTTTAATGCTTTATGTTTCACCTCATATGATGCATAGACATAGTTCATTAGTTTAAATTCTTATCTTATGTCTACGAATATCCAAATGTTGTTATTGATAATGGATTTGTCATCAATCACCAAAAAGGGGGAGATTGAAAGATCTAGACCCGCCAATATGAGTTAATGGAGTGTTTTGGTGATTAATGACAAATCCAAATATGAGACTAACTCTTTTATCAAGTATTATCTTTGTGTAGTCTCATTTGGATATAAAGGTGAAACACAACGAGGTATGCAATCGACATCTCAATCTTATATATTGTTGTATTTCTCGGATCCAAAATATAGGATTGAACTCAACCATAAGTCAAACTTGAATATGTGCATATGATCTTATTACACATTTGTGTATGCACACATTTAGGGGGAGTTTTATCCTATACTTTGTGGTTTCATTAGTATTGATCCATATTCCATTTTCCACATATACTAAGGATCTTTACGTTGAAACAAAACCTTTGAGTATACAAAACTTGTGTAGTTCAGTATATACTCATGTTATGAGTATATAGAACTTGTGTAATCTTGTATACTCATGTTAGAGTATATATAACTTGTGTAGTTTATATATACTCATTTGTTCTCTCATTTATCATCATTAAATTTATGAGAATTTAAGTGGTTATCATCAATTACCAAAGAGGGAAAGATTGAGGTATCTTGTCCCGCCATTATGAGTTAATGGTATGATGTGGTAATTAATGATGATCACATTGTGGAACTAATATTTTTTCATGAGTTGGATATATAGGTTATGTTCGGGATGATGAAGACTTGGGATGATCATGAGTTGATCATCAAGTCAAAGCTTAGTGTAAATGATGCATCATGAGTTGATGCTTATCAAGAAGAAATGATCATGAGTTGATCATCAAGACAAGAGAAGATCAATCATCATGTGTTGATGGAGGTCAAGTGAAGGAATGCATTATGTGTTGATGCATGTGAAGACTCGGGATGGAGAAATCATCATGTGTTGATGATGTTCAAGACAAGATCCCGAAGTGAAGAAATCATCATGTGTTGATGATTGTCAAAGTTAAAGACCGGACTTGAAGTGTTGATGTCGTCATCAAGCTTCAAGAAGATGCAAGGCAAAGGTATGACTAGCTAGGGCTAAGGGCGTGTTCCTAGTCTTTACCGGTCTTGGTGTTTGGTTGGAAGGCGGTTGCTAGTATAGGTTGCCGTACTATTAAGAGGGGTCTTAACTAGTAGTTTGAGTTAGTCATGTGTTGATAGCTCATTATATTTGCTCTAGCTCATCTAGGCATGATGCTATTTATTTGCGAATGTGTTTTGCAAATAATCGAGGCTCATGCATAACCCTTGTAACATGTGACTTAAGTTTGTAAATGCGTTTTGCAAATGGTGTAATTTCATGTACCTTATTCCTTGTGATGAGTATTCTAAGGGTTAGCAAATGTGTTTTGTAACCTACTGAGAATATCATCTTTGAATCCTTGTCGAAAATTGCATTCAAATGAGCTAATGTGTTTTGCCATTTGAAGTAGAGCAATTGGAGTTGGCTCTGTGGACTGCCGGTCGGACCGGCAGTGGTCACCGGTCGGACCGGTGGCAAATCGGTCCGACCGGTGTGCTACGGGCGGTCTGGCCGGTTTCACTTAATCCGATTTCTTTGTGCGGAAGTTCGCGATTGAAAATCGGAACTTCGCGGTGAGGAAGTTCGGAGATCGAGCGGATCGATTTTTCCAGAGCTCCCTTTTGGGACTAAGCGAATTCGCGACGGCGGTCGGATCGGGCGGCCGCAGGCGGTCGGACCGATTCGGCGATGATGGCCGGCGATGCATGGCGGTCGAGCCGGCCAAGGCCCAACGGCTATTTTCTAGCCGTTGGCGATGGTGGTCGTCCGACCGCCATTGGTTGGCGGTCCGACCTACTGGTCGTTTTGATGGAATCTTCTCTCCAATGGCTAGTTTTTGTGTGTGGGCTATATATAGCCACCTTGGCCGGTTGGGAGAAGTTGCTGGTGCTATTGTTAAGTGATACACTCATTCTTTGAGCTAAGAGCAAGCATCTATTCTCTTTTGTGCATGTGTTGCACTTGGCGAGATTAGAGAGTAAACCCTAAGTGCATGTTGTAACATCCCAAAATTGGTTTGTGTTTCAAATGTAATAAAAATGAGGAGAAATTAAAACTTTTTCTCTGATCTTGATTTTTGTAATCAGTTCCATAATTTTTGTAAAGGAATTATGTGAAATCAAAAATCAAATTGCCATTTGGACACCAACACAAATCTCCTTCATGAAAATCTTGTGCCCAACCTTTGGAAATAATTTTTCTGAGGTCTAGGGTTGATGTTCAACACCTCTGAATTATCTCATGATTTTTAGAAATTATTTGATAATTTTTGGAGGCAAGTCAAAATTGGTCAACCCTATTTCCTCTCTTCTGGAATTTCTGGAGAATATTTCAATGCATGAAAATCTCTGAAAATTTTATGGAAGGTTCCTCCTGCTGTCAGCAAGCTCCAGTTAAACTTTCATAAATTTTGGAGTTTGTTTGCTACCTCAAATAATTCCTCCAAAAATCAGATGTCTAAAATTCAAATTCTAGCTGGTTTGCACTGTTCCTCGGGTTCGAACCAGGCTCGGGCTCGAGCCACTGGACTCGGTCCAGTCAACTAATCGCACCGGCGCGGTCGATCAGGTGTGCGGGTCGTGAGCCGTTGGATCGGCATCGAACGGTCCTCGACCAGCCGAACGATGAAATCGTTTTAATCCACCCGATCTAACTCATCCGCCCGATTTCAATCCGACGGTCAGCGCGTCGTCTCCTTCCTCCGTCCGGCTCGCGCGTCAGCATCGGCCATGGCGTGCAGAGAAGAAAAAGTCGCAGTGTGCTGTCCCTTCCCCGGTCGCCTTTAAACGGCTCTTTCTGTGCGCATTTAATGCTCGTCGTGCTCCTCCTCAGCGCCCCTCTCCACTGCTCCGTCGCTCTCTCGCTCAAGCGGCGGGTTGACCCGAGCGAGTTCTCGCCGTTGCTCTCGGCCATCCTCGGCTATTTAAACTCCATTGCTTCTCCCTTAGCTCCCTTTAGCAACTCCGCAGCTCTAGCTAACACTCACAAGCCCGCTGGAGCCGCAGATCCTCGGGAATCCTTCGGCCGCCATTGACGGTTTTGGAGCTTCGGTGAAGTCGGTGCAGCGGGGGTTTTCTTCCACAAGTCTTTGCTCCCTCTGCTCTCCCTCTACTCACTGAAGCTTAACCCTCACTCAATTCGGTTCAATTTGTCCAGGGACGAGCTGAATTCGGATTTCCCCATTTCACCTAAAGCCGGCGTTCTTCTTCGCCCGGCGACCGACTCTCCTCGGCGCGTCCATTGCGTTCGGTAGCTCCTCTTTAGTCCCTAGTGGCCGGCACTGCTCCCTTGAACCGCGGTGGCGCTTTTTTTTTTTTTTTGTTTTGGTCATTTGGTCACTTGGTCCCCTCCGCTTGCCGGCGTTACAGTCCACCGCGGTAAGGTCGTTGGTACCTTTAGGTGCGCAATGATGTTTGGGACCCATTTTGGGCACTTGCTCGCACCGCCGCGGCCGAGCCGCGCGGCGAGCCGTTCCTCCGTCGCTTTTCCGGACGAAAGCGGGGCGATGGTTTGAACGTGAGTCGATGCGAACCGTCGATCCTTAGATCTACGGCCCACGTTCGCGTGGAAAATTTTGAATTCGTCGCGCGTCTCGGTCTGTGGACCGTTGGATCTAAGATCAATGGTCCCGATGCGAGTCCGCGCGGAGCGTTGGATCCCAGATCCACGGCTCGCGTCGTGCGTGAACGTTCGGACCGCCGAACGCTCCCATCCACGTGGACCGTTGGATCCAGATCCAACGGCGGACGACCAGTGTCCCGGATCGCCCGCGCGCTCCGACCAAAGTGGTCGTGGACCGTTGGATCCTGATCCAACGGTTAACGACAGGAGTTTCGCGTCGCGTGCTGCGTTAAGTTAAGGGCTGGGACGCGGACCGTCGGATCCAAGATCAACGCTCCTCGTTCGGCCACGTCATTTCTAAATTCTGATTTTCCCAAAGAGATTTATTTATCAACTGAAAAATGTGATAACTTGTAAAATGCATAACTAATTCATTTCAAATCCTTTTCGGTTGATTCAAATTTTGTTGGTTATGTTTTTAACTAGACTTTAATTTAAAAATGTTTCCAAACTCAGTATAGCTCAGAAATTTTGCTAATGAATAGTAGCATTTTGATTTATAAAAGCTGAGCAAAATTGTTTTGGTCATATCTTTGGCATTAAGAATCCAAATCAATTGGTTCTTGTTGCTAAATTCATTATAAATCAAGACCTTGCTACTGTAAAAATTTTAGAATTTTTGGAGAAGGTTTACTGTTGGGTCTTTGCGTTTTATCCGTTCTTATCGGTTGCTTTTTGCTTTCTCGTTAGGATCCGAAGAGCACGTTGATAATATTATTGATCCTCAGAAACACCTTGACCCACAGCAAGCAGGCAAGATATTTGATCATAAATGTCCCATTACTTTCAAAGTCTAATATCTTGTTTACAAACTATATGTATGCATTGCTTTTGTGTCCAATTATTTTTGCCCTGTTTAGAGGTAGCTATTCCTAATGCATTGTTGCCATTAAAATGTTATCCCCGCCACAACCATAAGTTATTAATATCATTGGTGAATTAGAGCCGGTGATTTAATTATGCTCTTTCTTGCCTTTGCGATGTCATGCTTAGAAATGCTTAGCTACTAGGTAGGATTGGGCGATTATCGACTTAGTCGATGACCTTGATCACACAAATCATTTTGTTTATTTTGGTTCAGTACCTTATGCTTTTGTTTTGTAAAACCGAAAATGAAACAAAATGATTTGACTTGGGCACAATGGCATGTTGGTGTGATTGTTGGGTGTGACAAGGAAAGGTGCCAGTCCCTAAGGACCGAATTGTTACTTGTGTCACTAAGCCAAGCGCTTATGCGTGCTAACCACGCGAGAGGATATGTGACCTCTCTTGACTTAGTACTTTGGCGTGTGTTATCTCCGAGTCGCGAGGAGGGGGTTGTGTGTGTTGTGTGAAACATGATATGTGTTCTCGTGTTCTTGTGTTGGGTGTGCGGTGGTGGAGATTAGGGTAGGCTCTCCACCTCGAGGGCGTCGTAGTTGTCAAGGCTTTACCCGGGAAGGGTAGTTGACCGAGGCTTTACGATGACTCAGACACAGCGTATGGGTTTCTATCCATACAGGCGGCTCGAGGGTAATACACAATATTGGAAATGTCTCGTAGGACTTAGTTTGTCTTGCGGCATACCAAAGGAAGTATGCAAATCTAGTGGCAAAAGCGATGCAGGCGTGTGGGTACATTGGTACACCCTGCAGGATAAAACTATTGAATAGCCTCGTCCTAGGTTATGGACATGCTTGGTAAGGTCGTGCAAGAACTAGACTACAACCTTTTAAAAATTAAAATTTGACATGGTTGGCATGAATGGGTAATTCATGCTATTGTTGTGGTGACTAATGGTTTAGTCACTTCCAGGACTGTTTTACTATTGTTGCTACTTGATTACTACTGTTTTTATCAAATAAAATCAGATTGCAAAAATTGCCTTTGATCTATTACATTATTGCAATTAAAACTTGCTTTATGCTTAAAAATTTGAGTCCTAACTTGCTCCACTTAAATAAGCTTGCATGTAGTTATTGTATAGATCATTATCATTCTTATATATCTTGTAGTACATTCAAAGTACTCACCCGGTTTTTTTCGGGTGCTTTTGTTCTGAGAGGAAGAAGGTGAGCCCCAAGGGCCTCACTTTTGTGAGTTGTCTTTGTGGATTCGACGACTAGCCTGGCGGTCCGGTCGGTTGCCTTGTGGGTTAAAGGCACACTGATTGGCTCTTTTGTTTTATAGCCATCTTATGGCACTTTTGCTTCCGCTGTTAATTTTCTTTATGTATTTGTCATTTGGCCGGCCGGCCTCTCTTTTGTAATGACTATCCTTTATTTCCTTTATTTATGATATCTTCTGGATTGTTGTTTATGTTTTGGTTCTATGTGAATGAATGGAATTGATGCATGAACTTTGTAAAGAGGTGTGTATACTGCACTCTGGGAAGTATACATGTCTCGAGTCTCGGCTTATCTGCTTTGTGATGCTAGGACCGGATGGATGGTTAAGCATTACAAGCCGGATAAACCGGGGTCTCACAAGGTTTGGTATCAGAGCCATACTGACCGTAGTAACCCAAGTTGGTCGTCTTTAGGATATTTTGAAAAACTTAATTTCAAAGTATCAAATGATTTTTGAAAGCTTAAGGAATTCTCAGACTTTATTCCTTACCTATCTTAGCTTTCTCCTCTCATCTCACTCTAATTTGAGTTTTGAAAATTGTTTACCTCTTCTTCCTTCAAAGATAGTGTTATCGATTAAAATGGGTTTTGGGAACCACTGAGTTTGGCAAATTGAAGTGCTTAGGGTTTTGAAGTTTCTGGACTGAAGGTTTCGGCTAGAGGCTTGGATGCGGAATCTGGACAACACGCTTCAATTTTCAGACAGCAAGCTCAATGGTTTCTGATAGGACCACTGAGCTTGGCAAATTGAAGTGTGCCAGATTTTGAAGTTTCTAGGATGGAAGACTTCGGCTGAAGCTTGGATGCGAAATCACTACAGCAACCTCAATTTCCGGACAGCAAGCTCGATGGTTTCTAATGGGATAGAAAATAAGAGGATAATCAACTAAAACTTGTGGGGATAAAAGGGTAAGATGTGATACTAGTTAGCTATGTATCTACCACTATTTTCGTTGATTGAACCTTGCTCTTTAGTGGTAATAGATCTTACCTGCTATTCTGATTTTTATCTTCTCGATCAATTACTCGTTCATTCAATACGGGTTAGTTGTGTTGGAAAGTTGAGCTTTGGTTTTATGATTCCTTGCTGTTTTTGGGAGTCTTTTGGTAAGCTTTTTTTTAAGTTGTGTACTTGCTGTTTTCGGCTTTCGATTAGAGGGATGTCCCAATTGAGATCGAGGGAGTGAGATTCTTCGCAAATCTTATTCTCCTCCATTCAGCAAGTCTAGATGTAATTCTTGGTATGGATTGGTTGTCTCAGCATAAGGGACAAATCGATTGCGCCAAGAAGTGTGTCTCTCTATCTAGTCCTTCCGGCGAGCAGGTTCGCTTTTCGCCGAAGCTGCTAGGACCGCATCTCTTCGCGCTTGAAGCGAAGCCCGCTCTAGATATTAATGAAGTCCCAACAGTTTGTGACTTCGTTGATGTCTTTCCTGAAGATCTTCCCGGGATGCCACCAGTTCGAGATCTCGAGTTTGTCATTGAGTTGGTTCCCGGTACTGCCCCGATTTCAAAGAGGCATTATCGGATGCCGCCAAACGAGTTGGTGGAGTTGAAGAAGCAACTTGGTGAGCTGCAGGAGAAAGGCTTCATCCGCCTAGCTCATCACCGTGGGGTTGTCACGCAATCTTCGTAAAGAAGAAGGACAATACTTTGCGCATGTCGCGTTGATTACCGTCCGCTTAATGAGGTAGCGGTAAAGAACAAGTATCCATTGCCCGCATTGATGATCTCTTTGATCAATTAGCTGGAGCTCGAGTATTCTCCAAGATTGATTTGAGAGTGGGATATCATCAAGTTCGGATCGACGAGGATATTCAAAGGCGGCTTTCTCTACTCGCTACGGCTTGTATGAGTACACCGTCATGTCATTTGGCTTAACCAATGCTCTGCCTTGTTCATGAACCTCATGAATTCGGTATTCATGGAGTATTTGGATAAGTTTGTGGTGGTCTTCATCGGCGATATTCTTATCTATTCCAAGGACGATGAGGAACATGATGAGCATCGAGGCTTGTGTTAGGCAAGCCGTGAGCACCGGTGTATGCAAAGTTCGACAAGTGCGCGTTCGGTTGAAGAAGTGGCCTTCTTGGGTCATGTTCTTTGGCGGAGGCGTGGCCGTTGATCCTAGTAAGATCGCGATGTTCTTTCTTAGGTTGACCTACTTGATGGCAAAGTGCGGAGTTTTCTTGGTTTAGCGGGATATTATCGCCGTTTTATCAAGAACTTCTCCAAGATCGCTGGCCGATGTGAGTTGCTCAAGAAGGACAAGAAGTTCTTGTGGTCAGATGCTTGTGAGGAAAGTTTCCAAGTACTCAAGGAACGTTTGACCACCGCTCCCGTCCTCGTTCTTCCCGATATTCATCAAAGCTTCGATATCTTTTGCGATGCTTCTCGTCGAGGACTTGGTTGCGTCCTGATGCAAGAGGGCAAGGTAGTGGCCTATGCATCAAGGCAATTGAGACATCATGAACTCAACTATCCTACCCATGACTTGGAATTAGCTGCTGTGATTCATGCACTTAAGATTTGGCGACATTACCTAATCGGTAATCGTTGCGAGGTGTATTCGGATCACAAAAGCCTAAAGTATTTGTTCACCCAACCAGATCTGAACCTCAGGCAAAAGAGATGGTTGGAGTTGATCAAGGACTATGACATGGGTATTCACTACCATCGGGCAAGGCTAATGTCGTTCTTGCCGATGCGCTCGATCATAAGCGCATTGCAATGCCTTGTTGCTCGAGAGCGCCAACCCACCCTACGAAGGAATTTGGCGCCTCAACTTAGGTTTGGTTGAGCATGGTTCCCTCGCTGCCTTGGTTGTGCAACCAACCTTGGTGGATCGGATTAAGGTCGCTCAACAATCAGATGTTGGAGTGAGCCGCATCAAGGAAAATATCAAGAACAGTGCGACTAAGTGCTTCTCGAGGATGAGCATGGTGTTGTAAGGTTCGCAACGCCTTGTGGTTCCAAAGGACATGGAATTGCGAATTTGATTCTCCATGAAGCCCATGATTCGCCTTTGTCTATTCATCCGGGGCCACAAAGATGTATCAAGATCTCCGTCGAGGATTTTGGTGGACCCGAATGAAGAGGGCGATTGCGGTTCGTAGAAGTGCGGCGTGTGTCGTCGTGTCAAGGCCGAGCATCGGCGTCGGCGGGGCTGCTGCGACCTTTGCCTATTCTCGAATGGAAGTGGGATTCGATCGGGATGGATTTTATCACGATGCGCCTCACACCTCCAAGGGCAATGATGCCATCTGGGTTGTCATTGATCGGCTAACTAAAGTGGCGCACTTCCTTCGGTCAAGGCGGATCTCCGTGTAGGTCTTTGGCGGATCTCTACATTGCGCATTGTGAGCTTACATGGAGTACCCAAGACAATTGTCTCGGATCGTGGTTCTCTTTTCACCTCTCGCTTTTGGCAAAGTTTGCAGAGGCTATGGGAACCCGTCTCACCTTTAGCACAGCATACCACCCCCAAATTGATGGTCAGACCGAAAGGGTCAACCAAGTGTTGGAAGACATGCTTCGTGCGTGTGTACTCTCCTATGGAAAGAATTGGGAGAAATGCTTGCCATTTGCCGAGTTTTCCTACAACAATAGTTTTCAAGCTAGTCTCGGCATGTCCCCTTCGAGGCCTTATGCGGAGAAAGTGCGAACCCGTTGAACTCAGTGCGAGGCAGTGAAAGACCTTTCTTTGGTCGGACTCGATCAATGAAGTGAGAGTCAAGTCCGACTTATTCGTGATCGTTTGCGCCTGCAGCTCAATCCGAGCAAAAGAGCTATGCGAATCGCCGTCGTCGTGAATTGAGCTTGAGCACGATGACTTTGTTTACCTCAAAGTCTCTCCTTTGAAGGGCCATCAGCGTTTCGGCGCAAGGAATTGGAAGATCATCGTAGCGCAGAATGGCTCGGCAAGGAAGTCACCAACCCGGTGAGGCAAGAATGATTCCACCGCGGTTTAGCCGTTTTCCACCACGAGTGCGCGGACCACGCACCAACCCGGCACCTCGTCCGATTGCTCAGAACTTTCGCAACCTGCGCAGTCAACCCCAATCCGATAAGCAACCCACGAATACAACGAGTTTGCTTTACAGCCGTCGGCCGGGCATTTCGCCAACCGATGTCCGCGAATGGGACTATCACTCGAAGACGCTTCAACCTTGGGAACACACCACCAAGACACGGTACAAGGCAACCATCAAGGAACTTCTCAAGCTACCGGTCAATCCGAGGAGCACCGCCATCGATGGTCGAGGCGTGTCAACCACGTCACTCTAGAAGGAGCCAAGAAGCACTGACGTTGTCTTGGGTAAGTTCCTAGTAAATTCGATACTGCATCGATTACATTTGATTACGGAGCTTCGCATTCGTTTGTTTCGGAATTTTTGCAACTAAGAACAAATTGGAAGTTAGGCATCTTAAGCATACTCTGTTAGTCCGATGCTTTGGAGCGAGCTAAGTTCTAAAGTTGGATGTTTAGGAGCTAGGCTACTCATAGCCGGAGTTGAGTTTCTAGCCAACCTAATAGTTATAGACACTCGGACCATAGATGTCATCCTTGGTATGGATTGGTTATCCAAACATAAAGCGATGCTAGATTACGGCGAAGAGCGTAACAATTGAGGATACCACGGGAAAGAAAGTAGAATTTCTAGCCACCTCGATGCGTGATGGACATTTGGTAGTCAACGATGCGAAGGCAGTCTCTTTGAAAGACGTGCACTGAGTCAAAGATTATCGGATGTGTTTCGGAAGAGTTACGGGAATGCCACCGGACCGTGACATTGAGTTTGTCATCGATCTAGTGCGGGAACAGCACCAATTTCCAAGAGACCTTATCGGATGCGGTCGATGAACTTGTGGAAATGAAGAAGCGGATAGAAGAACTCTTTGGAGAAAGGTTTTGTAAGACCTAGTTAAATCGCCATGGGGAGCACCAGTTTTGTTCGTCAAGAAGAAAGATGGAAGTATGAGAATGTGTATCGATTATCGTTCTCTCAACGAAGTCACCATCAAGAACAAGTACCCATTGCCCAGAATAGATGATTTGTTCGACCAGATGAAAGGAGCCGAGTATTCTCAAGATCGATCTGCGATCAAAGTTACCATCGATTGAAGATTTGTCCTAAGGATGTACCAAAGACCGCTTTCTCAACCCGGTATGGACATTATGAATCTCTAGTCATGTCTTTTGGATTGACTAATGCCCCTGCCTATTTCATGAACATGATGAACAAAGTATTCATGGAATATTTGGATAAGTTAAGTGGTAGTGTTTATTGATGATATTTTGGTATACTCAAAGTCGGAAGAGGAACATCTGAGAACATTTGAGATTAATCCTAGAAGCTCAGAGGACATCGGTTGTATGCCAAGTTCAGCAAGTGTGACTTTTGGAAGAAGAAAGTTGATTTCCTCGGTCATGTGATGACGGTAGAAGGAGTAGCGATTGACCGGAAAGGATAAAGTCAGTAATGAATTGGGAAGCGGCCAAGGCGGTTACTCAAATTCGTAGTTTCTTGGGAATGGCAGGATACTATCGTCGTTTTATTGAAGGATTCTCAACAATTGCTAAGCCTCTTACGCAATTGTTGAAGAAAGAGAAGAAGTTTATTTGGACTGACTTGTGAAGAGAGTTTTCAAGAATTGAAGAAGCGTCGACTTCACCTCGATGCTAGTTTTGGGATATCGGCAAGGATTTTGATATTTCTTGTGATGCTTCGCGTCAAGGATTAGGATGTGTCCTTATGCAAGAAGGAAGAGCTCGTCGCTTATGCGTCAAGGCAATTAAGGCCTCATGAAGAGAACTATCCTACCTATGATTTGGAACTAGTCTTAGTAGTGCATGCTTTGAAGATTTAGCGTCATTATCTCATCGGAATCATTTGTGAAGTCTACAGATCATAAGAGCACGAAGTACATATTCACTCGATCGATTTGAACATGAGGCAGAGAAGATGGTTGGAATTAATAAAGGATTATAACCTTGGAATCCATTACCATCTGGTAAGGCCAATGTAGTTGCAGATGCCTTTGAGCCGCAAGAGCTCTTGCAATGCTCTGGAAGCAAAAGAGTTGTGTTGAGAACTTGGGAGGAATTCGAAGCTACAACTAGAAGTCGTTCGGAAGGGTTTGTGGCGATTTGGAAGTGCGGTCTACTCGGAGAAAGCAGTTCGTGAAGCTCAACCTAAGGATTCTGAGTTTGCTGATCTCAAGAAGAAGATGTCAGAAGGAAAATTTAAAGACTTCACCATAGATGATCAGGATATACTGTGGATCAATGGACGTATCTGTGTACCGGATATTGATGGTTTAAGACAAGCGATTACGAAGGAAGCCCATGACTCTAAGTATTCGATTCACCTCGAAGTACCAAGATGTATCGGGATGTTAAGAATAAGTTTTGGTGGCCAAACCTAAGCGAGGCGTCGCGAGTTCGTTGCCTTATGCGGCGTGTGTCGAAAGTAAAGGCCGAACATCAGAGGCCAGCAGGATTGCTACAACCGCTGAAGATACCAGAATGGAAGTGGGAAGAGATCGGTATGGATTTTATTACCGGATTACCCAAGACTCAATCAGGTTATGATTCGATTTGGGTAATAGTGGATCGTTGACTAAGGTTGCCCATTTCTTGCCGGTCAAAACCACTTACTCGGAGACCGCTTGGCGGAATTGTATATGTCAAAATCGTCGACCGCACGGTGTGCCTAAGAAGATAGTGTCGGATCGAGGATCTCAATTCACCTCGTTTACGCGAGTCTACATGAAGCCCTAGGGACTCATCTAAATTTCAGTACTGCTTATCATCCACAGACAGATGGACTGACTGAAAGAGTCAACCAGATATTAGAAGATATGTTGAGAGCCTGTGCCTTAGCTAATGCTACCGGTTGGGATAAAAGTTTGCCGTATCACGAATTCTCGTACAACAACGATTATCAAGCGGTTTGCGAGATGTCACCATTTGAAGCTCATGCGGTGCGTACTGCAGAACTCCGTTGAATTGGTCGAAGCATTTGAGCAGCGTAGTGTTCGGGCGAGATATTATTCAGAAGCCAAGAACAAGTTGCTATGATCAAAGAAAGACTAAAGATAGCCAGTCCGAGGCAAAGAGTTATCGATAATCGTCGTCGTGACCTCGACTTTGAACCAGAGGATTTTGTCTATCTTGAGTTACTCCGCTCGAGAGGTGTTAGAGATTCCACACCAAAGGAAGCTTGCTCCAAGGTATGTTGGTCCATTCAAGGTTTTGGGCACGCCGTGGAGAAGTTGCGTGCAGATTGGAGCTACGCGATCGTTAGCGAGTGCATGATGTCTTTCATGTCTCTCGGTGAAGAAGTGTCTTCGTGTGCGGAAGAAGCGGACCCGTTGGAGTCAATTGAGCGAAGGAAGATCTCACGTACAAAGAACAACTGTCGATTATTTTGGATGTCATGAGCGCCGCACTGAAGCAAGACCGTTCGTTTACGCAAAGTCGGTGGAGTAACCACTCGAGAAGGAGAAGCAGCGTGGGAGCGTGAAGAAGAGTTGAAATCCGAGTTCCCTAGCCTTTTCTCTAGCTAGCCGGAATCTCGGGGACGAGATTCGTTTAAGGGGGGGAGGTTTGTAACATCCCAAATTTCAGAGCTTTAAAAATCTTTTAAATAGTGGTAGTAAGAAAATTCACCATTTGGATTTATTT
Source organism: Hsuehochloa calcarea (assembly GCA_036346395.1). Classification (NCBI taxonomy): domain Eukaryota; kingdom Viridiplantae; phylum Streptophyta; class Magnoliopsida; order Poales; family Poaceae; genus Hsuehochloa; species Hsuehochloa calcarea. The sequence continues at coordinate 15,663,346 of CM070607.1, forward strand.
GAATATTAATTTAAAAAGCTTAATATGGACTTTAAGGACGAATTGATTTAATGTGCTTAATCCCAACATCAACAATTGTCAAAACTATTTTATTTAGATTCTATATGCTTGGATATATTTTACAGAATTTTCTGGAATTTTTCCAAAGTCATTTGCTATTTTCTAATTGCTATTTGCATTTTCTGGATTTATTTCATATGAAAATCCTTCGGAACAGTACTGGGCCGAAGCCCAGCACTATTCCATCGCCTCGGCCCACTCCCGCAGCCCATTCCCGCCCTACGCCCTTGGATCACCGCCGCGTGTCCCCTCGCCGCGATCGCGCGCTCATGGCCTCGCCCCTCGCTTGCTCTCAGCCGCAGGATCTCCATCGCCCGGTTGCCGCTTCGCCCGCGCCGCGCCTCGCCTGTCTCGCTGCCAGTGGGACCGCCCTCGGGTCATCGTCTTCGTCCCGATCTCTCGCGCCAGACTCAGCCCTCTGCGCTTGCCGCTGCTCTCTCGCGTCGGACTCTCCCTCCCGAGCCTATATAAGCACCCCTAGCCCCGCCGATCCCCTCGTCTCTCTCTCCTCTCCAAAAACCCCCAAGCGCCGACACCTCTCTCGGTCTCCCTCGCGCAGCATTGCCCGAAGACCGCCGCCGGCCGCAACTTAGTCGCCGCCGCCTTCTGCTGTCATCGGAGCTCCTTCGGCCGCGCAACTGCCACATTTGGGATCGCAATAGCCCCAGCGTTCTGGTGCTGCTCTCACCGTCGTCCCTCGGTGTCTTCCCCTCCGTTGCCGACTCGTCCGACAACACCCTTCCGTCACCGCCGCCGCTGTCGTCCTCGCTGCCGGTGAGTTTCTGCCTTCTGACCTCCGCCACCACCCTCATCAGCTTCGCCGCCCTCCGGGCGACGCATTTTTGTGCTCCGCCGCCACCGCCTCACCGCCGTTAGCCATCGCCGCCGCCGGCAATTCTCGGCCGAGCTCTCTCGTGTCTCCCGTGCGAGTCATTGCCACGGCGCGCCGCGTCACCGCCACCTCCTCAACTCGGCCGTGTGGCGACCTCATCACGCTGCGTGTTTGCCGCGTGGCGTTGTCCACCGCCACCCCTACTTTCGGCTCGGTGGATTTGGTCCACCGTGGTAGAGAGGTCGACAGTGGGGCCCACTGTCGATCTGATTTTAAATTTATTTCTTTTACGAAAATTCGGTGGCGCAAGCATTGCGCAATAATTCGATTTTCCTTTATAAAATTAATTGGAAATTCGAGAAAATCCAATTTAGGGTTTAATTGATTTTCCAATCTTCCAAAGCCCATATCTTTTGCATCCAAGTCCAATTGAGCCCATTCAAATTTGTAAATTCATATAAAATTAAGATCTATTTAATGGTGAATTTTATTTGATTTTTGGAGTTTGTTTTGCCTCTTTTATTTATTTGTTTTGTTTCTTTTGTCTCGTTCATGAGTAGGCGTCGATACTTGGGAATTTTGCGAGAAGAAGGAGCACCTCAAGACCAAGACCAATATCTAGATCTATTCCAAGGCAAGTTATACCTTTGATCATTTTGAACCCAGTTTTCAAAATACTTTGTTTCAATGTATTGCATTCTATTTCAAGTATTTATTTAAATGCTTTTGGGTGTAGTTATTAATCCAAATTGTTATGCCACCTTGTCTATTGTATGCCATGATCTTTTGTCACCCTAGGTTGATTAATTATTAGTTGGTATTATTGTAGCACCAACGTGGGTTGGTTAGATACGATTAGGCGCTTAGCCATGCCACGAGTCATCATTTCATGTGAGAATTGCAATTATAAACTTGACTAAGTGATTATGGGCTGTGTGATGAATCTGTGTGTCTTGTGTGCTATTACTCGTTGATGGCATGTGTTGCACTTAATCAACGAGGTGGGAAAAGATTTAGGCGAGGCAAGTGGTGGATTTCGTGTGAATGGTGGATCGTGTGATATAAACTTTGTGATTTGGGTTAAAGCTGGAAGTCTTGCCTTGGTCAATTAAGGACTTAACTTTGTGCGCCATTGAACTGGGCCTTCTGCATGCGACCACATGCCTAGTATGAAATTTGGGCTGACTTAGTAAGTTATGGAATCTTGACATTGACAACTCGGGTTGTATTTAAGGCATGTGATGGGTGGAGGTGTGATATGTCACATCGCGGACGGTTATTGCATCCTGTCCAATGGTGTGTGTCGTTCCAAGGGTGTGTGTACAAATTGATGGCGATAAAGCACACCAGAGTGTCATTGTTTGAGATGAAGTCTCGAAAGGTTTTGTTGTGATCAACTCGATCCGGTTGGTTTCATCGTGTGGGTAAAGTGTACAACCTCTGCAGAGTGTTTAAACCAATCTATTCGAATAGCGCGTCCTCGGTTATGGACATGCTCGGAATTTCACACGAGGGTAGATTTTCATAAAACAATTGGGAAGGGTCATTTGTGTGAGATAACTTGTTGGTGTGTGAAAGAACTTGATTAGACTGTGTGTCCTTTGTGAAATCATTTGTTAACTTATTATTGTCTATTTGTTTTGAATTATGCTTTCAATCTATTATTTGTATTCAATTGCAAATGTTGCATTTTCGCAAAATAACCACGAAGCCATTTCTTTGGAATAAGCCATCATGTATAAATGCATTACGTGGTATGACTTGCGATGCGGTGTGTACTCACTCTTGCTAAACAAATCAATGTAGTGGAGGAGTAAATGCTTTGCTTTTGAAGAAGAGTTCTCTGAAGGTTGAGCGTTAGGGTCTTGATCGATCGGTTGCTCGTGGTAAATTGATGGGAGCCACGGAGTTTATTTCGTTTCATTGCAGTTTATTTCTTTATTATCGACCTTGCATGGCTTAATAAATGTAACACTCGACCATAAGGTCCCAACAGATTATTTGTTATTTAAATGTACTCGTTTATTCTTATATTCGTTGTATGGATGTGATATTTCATCAATGTTGACCTTTGTGTGCACTAGCGTGATCTGGACTAGTGCGAGAATACACGAGGGTCAGATTTGCATATTTGGGTCCCGACAGAGGTGGTATCGAGCCATCTTGATTGTAGGTCTTGACCTTAGCTAGATTGGCCGTTCTTAGTGAGTTCAAAACTATTTTCTAAAGCAAATATTAACTTGCAAGATTAATTGAAATCCTTAACTCATCTCATGTCTCTCTTGACTCAACTATTCTCTGAAATTCTTTCTCTCCCATTGTTTTAAAGTTGTTTTCATATCCTTGTCCATCTTGACAGATGCCTCGTCTTTAGAGTTATGGAGAGCACAAGGGAGGACTTGCCGCCGAGCTTTGGAAGTTGCTACAAGTACTTGGAGGTTCGATCGTCCATTGTACCGTGGCGGTGCTTGGATTGTGAGCAGCCGAGATCGTGGAGTGATCGCCATTTGACCGTCACGCCAGCGAGAACACTAAGGCAAGCAAACCATGAACATCTCGGCTCGAAGGAGTATTTGGATTGAAGCAATCCAGAGTCTTCGCGCCTTGCCATCGAGGATCGCAACATCTACTCGAGCTTCGTGACACGATTTTCCGTTATCATCCCGCACTTCCGGCGTGGATCTTGCTGCACGTTTTCCGTCTACAAAAGGAGAAGACAACGCCACCGTCGTGCATCTCGCCCAGTTCGCCGCTGCTCAGGAGGAATCATTGGAGTTAGCCGCCACAGAGCTGGAGTGTACCTATGAGACTCTTGAGAGTCAAGAAAGGATCGCCATATTAGAAGAAACTCTTTATGGGCGACACGAAGAAGACACGAAGAGGAAGACCCGAGAAGAAGGCGATGGACGGTGAACGGAGAAGAGCAGCAGAGGCGTGAGCGGAGGAACCGGCCCTTTGCACGTGGACACTGCTCCTATTGCACCATCCGGGACATCGGGATCGGTTTGCGAGGATGCGGCTCACTTTCGAGTTCTGCGGCGGGAGCACCGTCAAGGTGCGGAGGCTATTTGATTGAGTAGTACATTCGCGTTGTTTGAGGCTTAGCCATATTAAGTCTTGAGTCGCCCTTTAGGCGGTAGTTTGGTGTGCTTAAGTTCGTCCTTATTTTTGTGTGCAAGTATGAGTGCAAAGGCCCTTAGGCATTTGTTGCAAGCCATACTATTATCTTAATCAATATAAGAGTTTGATTGAGCTTTCTTAAAATATGTTGTTGGGTTTTACCTACCCGATTAGTTCTACAACTTATCTCGTGCTTGCTACCTTATCTAACCCTTGGAGATTCACGGATGGTTCGGACTCGTCAAGGCTGCGCAAGTGGTTACGATACTCGATTGTCGGAAGGGCGGAGCAAATCCGGAGAAGCGGTTCCACCACAAGCACCTTGATCGATCTGCGAGAATTTTGGAGCATTCATGACGGCTCGGACCGGTGATGTACACCATGATGAATCGGATGCAAGCTATGAATAACGAGCAACAACAATCAAGCATCACAATGGATCCCGCTTGCTCATGGTCACAATGGATCATCAAGTTGGCGGAGTTTATGAGGACCCGTCCACCAACCTTTTACGGACATGTCTCACAAGAGAAGGCGATGATTGGCTTCGTGTTATTGAGAGAAAACTGCGATCACTCAATGCAATGATCATGAAAAAGTTCAGACGCCTCTCACGGATGGAAGGCATTCTGCCGAATGGTGGGAAAACTTTGTGCTTGCGCATGGGCGCGCAAGACCTTACTTGGGAAGAGTTCACTGGCGCTTTTCGCCCGATATCATGTACCGAAGGAATCATGGATCTAAAGAAGGATGAATTCCGTGCTCTCAAGCAAGGAGGAATGTCGATGACCGACTACCTCAACAAATTCTCTCAACTTGCTCGATATCTTTGCAGAAGATGTCGCATGCGACAAGGCTCGTCAGTCGTTTTACGAAAGGATTGAACATGGACTTCAAGTCAACTTGATCGCCCACACCTTTCACGATTTTCAAGAGTTGATCAACAAGGCTTTGATTCTAGAGGATAAGCGCAAGGAATTGGAAGATCATCGTAAGCGCGAATGGCTCAAAGAAGGAAGTCACCAACCCGGTGAGGGCAAGAATGATTCCACCGCAGTTTAGCCGTTTTCCACCACGAGTCGCGGACCACCGCACCAACTTCAAGACTCGCCCGGTTGCTCGTAACTTTCGCAACCCCGCACTATCAACCCCAATCCGATAAGCAACCCACGAATACAACGAGTTTGCTTTACTCGCCGTCGGCGGGGCATTTCGCCAACCGATGTCCGCAGAATGGGACTATCACTCGATGCGCTTCAACCTTGGGAACACACGGCCAAGACACGATACAAGGCAACCATCAAGGAACTTCTCAAGCTACGGTCAATCAGGAGGAGCACCGCCATCGGTGGTCGAGGCCGTGTCAACCACGTCACTCTAGAAGGAGCCCAAGAAGCACTGGCGTTGTCTTGGGTAAGTTCCTAGTAAATTCGATTACTGCATCGATTACATTTGATTACGGAGCTTAGCATTCGTTTGTTTCGGAATTTTTGCAACTAAGAACAAATTGGAAGTTATGCATCTTAAGCATACTCTGTTAGTCCGATCGCTTTGGAGCGAGCTAAGTTCTAAAGTTGGATGTTTAGGAGCTAGGCTACTCATAGTGGAGTTGAGTTTCTAGCCAACCTAATAGTTATAGACACTCGGACCATAGATGTCATCCTTGGTATGGATTGGTTATCCAAACATAAGCGATGCTAGATTACGTCAAGAGCGTAACAATTGAGGATACCACAGGAAAGAAAGTAGAATTTCTAGCCACCTCGATGCGTGATGGACATTTGGTAGTCAACGATGCGAAGGCAGTCTCTTTGAAAGGCGTACACGTAGTCAAAGATTATCGGATGTGTTTCGGAAGAGTTACCGGGAATGCCACGGACCGTGACATTGAGTTTGTCATCGATCTAGTGCGAACGGCACCAATTTCAAGAGACCTTATCGGATGCGGTCGATGAACTTGTGGAAATGAAGAAGCGGATAGAAGAACTCTTTGGAGAAAGGTTTTGTAAGACCTAGTTAAATGCGCCATGGGGAGCACCGTTTTGTTCGTCAAGAAGAAAGATGGAAGTATGAGAATGTGTATCGATTATCGTTCTCTCAACGAAGTCACCATCAAGAACAAGTACCCATTGCCCGAATAGATGATTTGTTCGACCGGATGAAAGGAGCGGAGTATTCTCCAAGATCGATCTGCGATCGAGGTTACCATCGATTGAAGATTTGTCCTAAGGATGTACCAAAGACCGCTTTCTCAACCGGTATGGACATTATGAATCTCTAGTCATGTCTTTTGGATTGACTAATGCCCTGCCTATTTCATGAACATGATGAACAAAGTATTCATGGAATATTTGGATAAGTTCGTGGTAGTGTTTATTGATGATATTTTGGTATACTCAAAGTCAGAAGAGGAACATACAGAACATTTGAGATTAATCCTAGAGAAGCTCAGAGGACATCAGTTGTATGCCAAGTTCAGCAAGTGTGACTTTTGGAAGAAGAAAGTTGATTTCCTCGGTCATGTGATGGCAGTAGAAGGAGTAGCGATTGACCGGAAGGTTAAAGTCGTAATGAATTGGGAACAGCCCAAGACGGTTACTCAAATTCGTAGTTTCTTGGGAATGGCAGGATACTATCGTCGTTTTATTGAAGGATTCTCAACAATTGCTAAGCCTCTTACGCAATTGTTGAAGAAAGAGAAGAAGTTTATTTGGACCCCAGCTTGTGAAGAGAGTTTTCAAGAATTGAAGAAGCGTCGACTTGATTGATGCTAGTTTTGGGATATCGGCAAGGATTTTGATATTTCTTGTGATGCTTGGCGTCAAGGATTAGGATGTGTCCTTATGCAAGAAGGAAGAGGCGCCGCTATGCGTCAAGGCAATTAAGGCCTCATGAAGAGAACTATCCTACCCATGATTTGGAACTAGGCTGCGTAGTGCATGCTTTGAAGATTTAGCGTCATTATCTCATCAGAATCATTTGTGAAGTCTACATGGATCATAAGAGCACGAAGTACATATTCACTCGATCGATTTGAACATGAGGCAGAGAAGATGGTTGGAATTAATAAAGGATTATAACCTTGGAATCCATTACCATCTGGTAAGGCCAATGTAGTTGCGGATGCACCGAGTCGCAAGAGCTCTTGCAATGCTCTGGAAGCAAAGAGTTGTGTTGAGAACTTGGGAGGAATTCCGAAGCTACTGACTAGAAGTCGTTAGGAAGGGTTTGTGGCGATTTGGAAGTGCAGTCTACTCGGAGAAGCAGTTCGTGAAGATCAACCTAAGGATTACGAGTTTCTTGATCTCAAGAAGAAGATGTCGGAAGGAAAATTTAAAGACTTCACCATAGATGATCGGGATATCTTGTGGATCAATGGGCGTATCGTGTACCGGATATTGATGGTTTAAGACAAGCGATTACGAAGGAAGCCCATGACTCTAAGTATTCGATTCACCTGGAAGTACCAAGATGTATCGGGATGTTAAGAATAAGTTTTGGTGGCCAAACCTAAAGCGAGGCGTCGCGAGTTCGTTGCCTTATGCGGCGTGTGTCGAAAGTAAAGGCCGAACATCGAGGCCGGCGGGATTGCTACAACCGTGAAGATACGAGAATGGAAGTGGGAAGAGATCGGTATGGATTTTATTGCGGATTACCCAAGACTCAATCAGTTATGATTCGATTTGGGTAATAGTGGATCGTTGACTAAGGTTGCCCATTTCTTGCGGTCAAAACCACTTACTCGGGAGACCGCTTGGCGGAATTGTATATGTCAAAAATCGTCGATGCGCACGGTGTGCCTAAGAAGATAGTGTCGGATCGAGGATCTCAATTCACCTCTCGTTTCTGGCAGAGTCTACATGAAGCCCTAGGGACTCATCTAAATTTGATCTTGCTTATCATCCACGAGACGGATGGGCGATGAAAGAGTCAACCAGATATTAGAAGATATGTTGAGAGCACGTGCCTTAGCTAATGCTACGGTTGGGATAAAAGTTTGCGTATCACGAAATTCTCGTACAACAACAGATTATCAAGCGGTTTGCAGATGTCACCATTTGAAGCTCATGCGGTCGTACTGCGAACTCCGTTGAATTAGTCGAAGCAATTTGAGCAGCGTAGTGTTGGGCGAGATATTATTCAGAAGCCAAAGAACAAGTTGCTATGATCGAGAAAGACTAAAGATAGCCCATCCGAGGCAAAAGAGTTATGCCGATAATCGTCGTCGTGACCTCGACTTTGAACAGAGGATTTTGTCTATCTTGAGTTACTCCGCTCGAGAGGTGTTAAGAGATTCCACACCAAAGGGAAGCTTGCTCCAAGGTATGTTGGTCCATTCAAGGTTTTGGAACGCCGTGGAGAAGTTGCGTACAGTTGGAGCTACGCGATCGTTAGCGAGTGCATGATGTCTTTCATGTCTCTCGGTGAAGAAGTGTCTTCGTGTGCGGAAGAGCGGACCCGTTGGAGTCAATTGAAGCGAAGGAAGATCTCACGTACAAAGAACAACTGTCGATATTTTGGATGTCGCGAGCGCCGCACTGAAGCAAGACCGTTCGTTTACGCAAAGTCGATGGAGTAACCACTCGGAAGGAGAAGCAGCGTGGGAGCGTGAAGAAGAGTTGAAATCCGAGTTCCTAGCCTTTTCTCTAGCTAGCGGAATCTCGGGGCGAGATTCGTTTAAGGGGAGGTTTGTAACATCCCAAATTTGAGCTTTAAAATCTTTTAAATAGTGGTAGTAAGAAAATTCACCATTTGGATTTATTTGAATATTAATTTAAAAAGCTTAATATGGACTTTAAGGACAAATTGATTTAATGTGCTTAATCCCAACATCAACAATTGTCAAAACTATTTTATTTAGATTCTATATGCTTGGATATATTTTATAGAATTTTCTGGAATTTTTCCAAAGTCATTTGCTATTTTCTAATTGCTATTTGCATTTTTGGATTTATTTCATATGAAAATCCTTTGAACGATCGGGCGAAGCCCAGCACTATTCCCTCGCCTCGGCCCACTCCCGCAGCCCATTCCCGCCTTGCGCCCTTGGATCACCGCCGCGTGTCCCCTTCGCGCGATCGCACGCTCGCGCCGCGCCCGCCCTCGCTTGCTCTCAGCCGCAGGATCTCCATCGCCCGGTTGCCGCCGCCGCGCCGCGCCTCTCGCTGTCTCATTGCGGTGGGACCGCCCTCGGGTCATCGTCTTCGTCCCGATCTCTCCGCGCCCGACTCCGCCCTACGCGCTGCGCCGCCGCTCGTCTCCGCGTCGGACTCTCCCTCCCGAGCCTATATAAGCACCCCTAGCCCCGCCGATCCCCTCGTCTCTCTCTCCTCTCCAAAAACCCCCAAGCGCCGACACCTCTCTCGGTCTCCCTCGCGCAGCATTGCCCGAAGACCGCCGCCGGCCGCAACTTAGTCGCCGCCCTGCTTCGTCATCGGACTCCTTGGCCGCAGAAGCGCCACATTTGGGATCGCAATAGCCCAGCGTTCGGTCTTTGCTCTCACCGTCGTCCTCGGTGTCTTCCCTTCGTTGCCGACTCGTCAGACAACACCCTTCCGTCCTGCCGCCATTGCTCGTCCTCGGCTGCGGTGAGTTTACGCCTTCGACCTCCGCCACCACCCTCATCGACCGCGCCCTCGGCGGCGCGCATTTTGTGCTCGCGCCATGCTGCCTCGCGCGTTAGCCATCGCCGCCGCCGGCCAAATCGGCCGAGCTCTCTGTGTCTCCCGTGCGGTCATTGCCGGTGAGCGCCGCGTCAGCCGCCACCTCCTCAACTCAGCCCGCGTGGCAGCCTCATCACGCCTGCGTGTTTGCCACGTGGCGTTGTCCACCGCCACCTCACCTCGGCTCGGTGGATTTGGTCCACCGTGAGTAGAGAGGTCGACGAGTGGGGCCCACTGTCGATCTGATTTTAAATTTATTTCTTTTACGAAAATTCCGGTGGCGCAAGCATTGCGCAATAATTCGATTTTCCTTTATAAAATTAATTGGAAATTCGAGAAAATCCAATTTAGGGTTTAATTGTTTTTCCAATCTTCCAAAGCCCATATCTTTTGCATCCGAAGTCCAATTGAGCCCATTCAAATTTGTAAATTCATATAAAATTAAGATCTATTTAATGGTGAATTTTATTTGATTTTTGGAGTTTGTTTTGCCTCTTTTATTTATTTGTTTTGTTTCTTTTGTCTCGTTTGCGAGTAGACGTCGATACTTCGGGGAATTTTGCAGAAGAAGGAGCACCTCAAGACCAAGACCAATATCTAGATCTATTCCAAGGCAAGTTATACCTTTGATCATTTTGAACCCAGTTTTCAAAATACTTTGTTTCAATGTATTGCATTCTATTTCAAGTATTTATTTAAATGCTTTTGGGTGTAGTTATTAATCCAAATTGTTATGCCACCTTGTCTATTGTATGCCATGATCTTTTGTCACCCTAGGTTGATTAATTATTAGTTGGTATTATTGTAGCACCAGCGTGGGTTGGTTAGATACGATTAGGCCTTAGCCATGCCACGAGTCATCATTTCATGTGAGAATTGCAATTATGAACTTGACTAAGTGATTATGGGCGTGTGATGAATCTGTGTGTCTTTGTGTGCTATTACTCGTTGATGGCATGTGTTGCACTTAATCAACGAGGTGGGAAAAGATTTAGGCGAGGCAAGTGGTGGATTACTGTGTGAATGGTGGATCTGTGTGATATAAACTTTGTGATTTGGGTTAAAGCTGGAAGTCTTGCCTTGGTCAATTAAGGACTTAACTTTGTGCGCCATTGAGCTGGGCCTTCTTGTGCGACCACATGCCTAGTATGGGTGGGCGACTTAGTAAGTTATGGAATCTTGACATTGACAACTCAGGTTGTATTTAAGCTGTGTGATGGGCTGGAGGTGTGATATGTCACATCGCGGGACGGTTCGCTGCATCCCTGTCCAATGGTGTGTGTCGTTCCAAGGGCTGTGTGTACAAATTGGACGGCAGTAAAGCACACCAGGAGTGTCATTGTTTGAGATGAAGTCTCTGAAAGGTTTTGTTGTGATCAACTCGATCAGGTTGGTTTCATCGTGTGGGTAAAGTGTACAACCTCTGCGAGTGTTTAAACCAATCTATTGAATAGCGCGTCCTCGGTTATGGACATGCTCGGGAATTTCACACGAGGGGTAGATTTTCATAAAAACAATTGGGAAGGGTCAGCTGTGTGAGATAACTTGTTCAGCTGTGTGAAAGAACTTGATTAGACTGTGTGTCCTTTGTGAAATCATTTGTTAACTTATTATTGTCTATTTGTTTTGAATTATGCTTTCAATCTATTATTTGTATTCAATTGCAAATGTTGCATTTACGCAAAATAACCACGAAGCCATTTCTTTGGAATAAGCCATCATGTATAAATGCATTACGTGGTATGACTTGCGAGTGCGGTGTGTACTCACTCTTGCTAAACAAATCAACGAAGTGGAGGAGTAAATGCTTTGCTTTTGAAGAAGAGTTCTCTGAAGGTTGAGCGTTAGGGTCTTGATCGATCGGTTGCTGTGGTAAATTGATGGGAGCCACGAGTTTATTTCGTTTCATTGCAGTTTATTTCTTTATTATCGACCTTGCATGGCTTAATAAATGTAACACTCGACCATAAGGTCCCAACGATTATTTGTTATTTAAATGTACTCGTTTATTCTTATATTCGTTGTATGGATGTGATATTTCATCAATGTTGACTTTGTGTGCACTAGCGTGATCTGGACTAGTGCGAGAATACAGAGGTCGATTTGCATATTTGGGTCCGACATGTTCCAGCGAGGAAGCTCGGTTGGAAACCCTCGATGTCAAGAAGATTTGACCTATCGCGAGCACCTGTTCGCATACTCGATGAGGTGAGCGAAGAACAAGGAATAAAACCATCAAGTTCCTTAAAGTTCAGTGGTCAAACTATTCCGAAGATGAAGCTACTTTGGAAAGGGAAGATCGTCTCCGTGCAGACTATCCATCTTTCTTTCTAGAGTGAGCCAAATCTCGGGGACGAGATTTTTGTAAGAGGGAGGTTTTGTAACATCCCAAAATTGGTTTGTGTTTCAAATGTAATAAAAATGAGGAGAAATTAAAACTTTTCTCTGATCTTGATTTTTGTAATCAGTTCCATAATTTTGTAAAGGAATTATGTGAAATCAAAATCAAATTGCCATTTGGACACCAACACAAATCTCCTTCATGAAAATCTTGTGCCCAACCTTTGGAAATAATTTTTCTGAGGTCTAGGGTTGATGTTTAACACCTCTGAATTATCTCATGATTTTTAGAAATTATTTGATAATTTTTGGAGGCAAGTCAAACTGGTCAAACCCTATTTTCCTCTCTTCTGGAATTTCTGGAGAAAAAATTCCGTTCATGAAAATCTCTGAAAATTTTATGGGAGGTTCCTCCTTCGCCAGACAAGCTCGAGTTAAAATTTCATAAATTTTGGAGTTTGTTTGCTACCTCAAATAATTCCTCAAAAATCCGGTGTTTAAAATTCAAATTCTAAGCTTGGTTTGCCTTTGTTCCTCGGGTTCGAAACGGACTCGGGCTCGAGCCGCTGGACTCGGTCCATCAACTAATCGCGACCGTGCGGTCGATCGGTGTCGCGGGTCGTGAGCCGTTGGATCGGCATCGAGCGGTCCTCGACCGGTAGAACGATGAAATCGTTTTAATCCACCGATCTAACTCATCGTCCGATTTCAATCCGGCGGTCAGCGCGTCGTCTCCTTCCTCCGTCCGGCTCGCACGTCAGCATCGGCCATGGCGTGCGAGAGAAGAAAAAGCCGCGATGTCTTTGTCCCTTCCCGATGCGCCTTTAAGCGGCTCTTTACATGCGCATTTAATGCTCGTCGTGCTCCTCCTCGGCGTCCCCTCTCCACTGCTCCGTCGCTCTCTCGCTCAAGCGGCGGGTTGACCCGGCGAGTTCTCGCCGTTGCTCTCGGCCATCCTCGGCTATTTAAACTCCATTGCTTCTCCCTTAGCTCCTTTAGCAACTCGCGGCTCTAGCTAACACTCACAAGCCAGCTGGGCGCAGATCCTCGGGAATCCTTGGCCGCCATTGGCGGTTTGGAGCTTGGTGAAATCGGTGCGATGGGGTTTTCTTCCACAAGTCTTTGCTCCCTCTGCTCTCCCTCTACTCTTTGAAGCTTAACCCTCACTCAATTCGGTTCAATTTGTCCGGGACGAGTGGAATTGATTTCCCCAACCGACCAAAGCCGGCGTTCTTCTTCGCCGGGCAACCGACTCTCCTCGGCGCGTCCATTGCGTTCGGTAGCTCCTCTTTAGTCCCTAGTGGCTGGCTTTGCTCCCTTGAACCGCGGTGGCGCGTTTGCTTTTTCGTTTTGGTCATTTCGGGTCGCCGGTCCCCTCCAAACTGCGGCGTTACAGTCCACCGCGGTTAATTCGTTGGTACCTTTAGGTGCGCAATGATGTTTGGGACCCATTTTGGGCACTTGCTCGCACCGCGGCGGCGAGCCGCCCGGCGGCCGTTCCTCCGTCGTTTTTGCGGGGCCAGCAGGGCGATGGTTTGAGCGTGAGTCGTCGCGAACCGTCGATCCTTAGATCTCGGCCCACGTTCGCGTGAAAAATTTTGAATTCGTCGCGCGTCTCGATGCGTGGACCGTTGGATCTAAGATCAATGGTCCCGATCGAGTCGTCGCGGGCGTTGGATCCCAGATCCACGGCTCGCGTCTTGTGCGAGCGTTCGGACCGCCCGACGCTCCCATCCGTGGGCCGTTGGATCCGAGATCCACGGCGGACGACGATGTCGGATCGCGCGCGCTCAGACCAAAGTGGTCGTGGACCGTTGGATCTGATCCAGCGGTTAACGACGAGGAGTTTGTGGACGTAGCGCAAGAAGCGTGCTGGACGCGGACCGTCGGATCAAGATCAACGCTCCTCGTTCGCCACGTCATTTCTAAATTCGATTTTCGAAGAGATTTATTTATCAAGCGAAAAATGTGATAACTTGTAAAATGCATAACTAATTCATTTCAAATCCTTTTCGGTTGATTCAAATTTTGTTGGTTATGTTTTTAACTAGAACTTAATTTAAAATGTTTCCAAACTCAGTATAGCTCGAAATGTTTGCTAATGAATAGTAGCATTTTTGATTTATAAAAGTGAGCAAAATTGTTTTGGTCATATCTTTGGCATTAAGAATCCAAATCAATTGGTTCTTGTTGCTAAATTCATTATAAATCAAGACCTTGCTACTGTAAAAATTTTAGAATTTTGGAGAAGGTTTACTGTTGGGTCTTTGCGTTTTATCCGTTCTTATCGGTTGCTTTTTGCTTTCGTTAGGATCCGAAGAGCACGTTGATAATATTATTGATCCTCAGCAACACCTTGACCCACGACAAGCGAGGCAAGATATTTGATCATAAATGTCCCATTACTTTCAAAGTCTAATATCTTGTTTACAAACTATATGTATGCATTGCTTTTGTGTCCAATTATTTTTGCCTGTTTAGAGGTAGCTATTCCTAATGCATTGTTGCCATTAAAATGTTATCCCTGCCACAACCATAAGTTATTAATATCATTTGGTGAATTAGAGCCGGTGATTTAATTATGCTCTTTTCTTGCCTTTGCGATGTCATGCTTAGAAATGCTTAGCTAGGTAGGATTGGCGGTTATCGACTTAGTCGATGACCTTGATCACACAAATCATTTTGTTTATTTTTGGTTCAAGATTACCTTATGCTTTTGTTTTGTAAAACCGAAAATGAAACAAAATAATTTGACTTGGGCACAATGGCATGTTGGTGTGATTGTTGGGTGTGACAAGGAAAGGTGCCTAGGTCCCTAAGGACCGAATTGTTACTTGTGTCACTAAGCCAGCGCTTATGCGTGCTAACCACTTGAGAGGATATGGGACCTCTCTTGACTTAGTACTTTGGCGTGTGTTATCTCAGTCGCGAGGAGGGGTTGTGTGTGTTGTGTGAAACATGATATGTGTTCTCGTGTTCTTGTGTTGGGTGTGCGGTGGTGGAGATTAGGGTAGGCTCTCCACCTCGAGGAGCGTCGTAGTTGTCCAAGGCTTTGCAGGGAAGGGTAGTTGGCCAGAGGCTTTACGATGACTCAGACACAGCGTATGGGTTTCTATCCATACAGGCGGCTCGAGGGGTAATACACAATATTGGAAATGTCTCGTAGGACTTAGTTTGTCTTGGCATACCAAAGGAAGTATGCAAATCTAGTGGCAAAAAGCGATGCAGCGTGTGGGTACATTGGTACACCCTGCGAGGATAAAACTATTGAATAGCCTCGTCCTAGGTTATGGACATGCTTGGTAAGGTCGTGCAAGAACTAGACTACAACCTTTTAAAAATTAAAATTTGACATGGTTGGCATGAATGGGTAATTCATGCTATTGTTGTGGTGACTAATGGTTTAGTCACTTCGGGATTATTTCTTGTTGTTGCTACTTGATTACTCTTTGTTTTTATCAAATAAAATCAGATTGCAAAAATTGTCTTTGATCTATTACATTATTGCAATTAAAACTTGCTTTATGCTTAAAAATTTGAGTCCTAACCTGCTCCACTTAAATAAGCTTGCATGTAATTATTGTATAGATCTGTTATCATTCTTATATATCTTGTAGTACATTCAAAGTACTCACCCAGTTTTCTTTGAAATTTGCTTTTGTTCTGAGAGGAAGAAGGTGAGCCCAAGGGCCTCACTTTTGTGAGTTGTCTTTGTGGATTGACGACTAACTTTGGCGGTCGGTCGGTTGCCTTGTGGGTTAAAGGCACACTGATTGGCTCTTTTGTTTTATAGCCATCTTATGGCACTTTTGCTTCCGCTGTTAATTTTCTTTATGTATTTGTCATTTGGCCGGTCGGCCTCTCTTTTGTAATGACTATCCTTTATTTATGATATCTTCTAGATTGTTGTTTATGTTTTGGTTCTATGTGAATGAATGGAATTGATGCATGAACTTTGTAAAGAGGTGTGTATACTGCACTCTGGGAAGTATACATGTCTCGAGTCTCGGCTTATCTGCTTTGTGATGCTAGGACCGGATGGATGGTTAAGCATTACAAGCCGGATAAACCGGGGTCTCACACATGTGTTGCCTTAGGTAGTGGATTGTGTATCCACGTGAGCGTTGACACTTGATTAGTTCAAGTGAAAGTTCAGATTTGTTACTCTTGGTGTTTGCCGACACCTAGGCGGCGTGGGCGTCGTCTTGTGGTGATCTTCTCAAGAAGCTTGTGAGAAGACCGGCGTGTTTGTGAGTGGTTTGGTGCTCGCCATCTCGGAGTGGAGGAAGAGCAACCATAGTTGAGCGAGTGTTGGTTGGTTTGGAACCGGTCCAAGTGTTGGACTTACCTTGGAGGTGTGTGCTCATTTGAGGAGCGGTCCAGCGTGGTTGGGCTTACCTCAGCGTGGATTAGGGAGACCGGCAAGTCTCCGAACACCACGGTAAAACATAATCGTGTCATCTTGTTTTTACTTGTGCTTTACTTTGAGCAATTTACAGTCTTGCTTTAATTGCTTATATATCTTGTATGTTTGCTCATATTGTATTGTGTTCATATTGTCGGTGCACTTAGTTGAGCCTAGTTGATTTAGGTTTTAATTGAGCAAAACCTATTCACTATTAGCTTCCGCATTTATATATTGGTTTAGCCCGTTAGAGTTTTTAAAACCGCCTATTCACCCCCCTCTAGTCGGCCACCTCGATCTTACACTTGTATCATCCTTGGATACCTTTAGCTATACTGTAATCTTGGTTGTTTTGACTTGCTAAGAAATTGGACAAATTCTCAGATTATGCCTTACTTGATTTAGCTACTCTATACATCAATTGACATGATCTTGAAAGCATTCTTATGTGTTATGGCTTGGTGTAATACTCTAATGATCATTTTGGATAATCTTCATGGCTCCAAATGCTTAAAATGAATAACATATAGTCATTTTCTCTCTTTCATACATCTTGATTTGTTTATTGCCAAAAGGGGGAGATTTTTGGGGAGAAAAAGTCTTCTGGAGCTTTACAGAAAAAATTGCTATTTCATTTCTAGCTCCAGTCTTTCTCTTTTGTCAAACATGGTCTTGAGCTTTCTTGATTTCTAGTTTAGACCGTGTTTGATCATCATCACAAACTCAACTTTATGATTTTTCGGTGTTTGTCAATATACTCATCAAGGGGGAGATTGAGAAACCATGTGAGAGGTGTCCCCAAGTGAGTGATGAGTATTTGACACTTTTGTTGACAAGTTTGTGATTTGATTCACTTCTTTGTTGTCTTCTTTGTTGTTGTGATTACATCTTGTGCGGAACTTCCGCCTAGGGATCTTGAAGTACCGATCATCTGAACTTCCATACAGGAAGCGGAACTTCGATTGACTGGCGATGTGTTACGATTTGGTAATGTGCGGAGCTTCATACAGGTATCTGAAGTGCGATCAATGGAACTTCCATACAGGAAGCGGAACTTCCGATTAACCTGAGCAATGTGTTCTGTTTTGGTATTGTGCGGAGCTTCCGCCCTGTGAATGCGGAAGTTCCGATCTTCGGAACTTCCGCCATGGAGAAACCGGAACTTCCGTTTGTTCGCAGAACTGACCAGTAAGTGCATAGTTTTGATTTTGAGTTGTGTGATTCATGAATGGTTTTGAGTATAATGCAAATGTTGATTCTAGTATCTAGGGCAATGCTCGTGATGTGTTTCTTATGCTGTCTTTGGTTGCGAGGCGTCGGCGGTCGTGGCGAGACACGTGGAGACCGGACTAGACGTAGGCGGCGTTGAGGTCAGAACGGTCAAGGTGTGTCGAAGACGGCGTGCACTCGAGGTGGTTGCGAGTCGTGGACAACAAGGAATGCGGGACCTTGCAGAAGGTGCACGAGGGGCGAAAGGGTAATTTCGCAAGGCGGCACAAGTGGAAGCGGGATCCGTTAGGGTTTAGCCGGCGTAACGGGTTGGAGACCCGTTAGCCAAGGTCTATAAATAGAGGTGAAGGCCTGGTTGTTTTGTGACTTTGAGAAAGTGGATTAGGGTTAGCTTTTTCTAAAAGAGCTTTTGGAGAGGTTGTTTTGCTTTGTGGCTTTAGTTGTTGAGATGGAGAGGGAGAGGATGGCGAGTTTCTTGTAATCATTGCTCTGTGTGTGTCTCTGTAATCAATTGGTGCATTCAATGAAAAATCTCATGTTTACATTCTTGTTCATCCCTCTGTTCTTTTCTTTCGTTAAGACTTGATTTTTGATATTTTGGTTTTTGGTTTGATTCTGGTTGGGAAGTGCCAAAATGGGTTGCTCTCTGTTGGGATGATGCCACAAGATCTTTTGATCAACTTTTCCCAAGAGCAAATCAACTTTAATCTCAATTCTTGATTTTTAGCCTCCTCTGTTCGTCCTTCCCGTGCCTAGGTTTTGGATGAAAAACTTGTTTCCCTTCTTGAGATGGCATGAAGCTTGGCATGTTGAATCTATAGGCTATTAAGTAGCTACCCTCGAAGTTTCATCACTCAAGAATCCAAGAATCATGCGAATTTCAGTTTTTGGTCTTTCTTATCAAATATTCAAGAAATCTGATTTCACTTCGATTAATGGATCTTTGTCTGCGATTCCTTCGCAATGAGGTCAAGATGTTGTTTAGGATGATGTCCTGTGAGACTTGCCCCGAGAAGAGCAACAATCTTTGAGTATTTCGGATTTTTGGAAATTTTCAGTACGTGTTGTTCTTCTGTCTGGGAAAATCGGAACTTCCGCTGTTTACACGCCGGAACTTCCGCCTGCGGAACTTCCGCACTGGAAGACCGGAACTTCCGATTTCCAACAGAACAGCCAAGATCTCTTTTCCTTTTCTGTTTTTGATTCATTTATTTTCTCTTGATTATCTGAGGGTATTGTTTATCAAGTTGAATACTAAAGATGGGAAGATCTTAATTCTTAAAAGGCATCATTCAGCCCCCCCCCCCCTCTGTTGCCATTTCGGTCCTTCACCATCATTCCTAAGTAACAGAAGATAACAATTTTTAGGTAGCATACCATTCTGCATAGAAAAATTATTAGCACCTAGAAACGAGCTCACCTCATAATTTAAGTGACGTGCACGAGCTCTTGTCATAGGACCTTGTAGTTTAGCAACTGGATCTGGAGGATTTTGTGTAGTGCGTGTATCCGAAGGTGTGATGTACTCATCATCCTCCCGCTCTTGAATTGGAGTCGTCCTCGACTCAAGGTCATCTTCTTCCCCCACCTATGGCTTTAAATCTGAAATGTTAAATGTGGGGCTAACCCCAAAATCTGCAGGTAGTTCCAATTGATAAGCATTGTCATTGATCTCCTTAATTATTTTAAATGGTCCATCAGCTCTAGCATCAACTTTGATTTTCTTAATTCTGGAAATCTATCCTTTCTCAAATGCACCCAATCTAAATCACCTAGTTCAAATTTTATTTCTTTTCTACTTTTACTTCCAGCAACTCTATATTTTCAATCATACGCTCTATATTATCTTTAGTTGTTTCATGCAACTTAAAAACAAATTCAGCACACTTCTTAGCATCTAAATTAATTTTTTCAGAGGTAGGCAAAGGTAGTAAATCAATAGGAGCATGGGGGTTTGTTGGACCGAAAATGCGACTAGAGGGGGGTGAATAAGAGCACGCTCACTTTTTCATAAATAATTGATTCAATAAAACTTTACTCCAGTAGCTATAGAAGCTATGAAGATCAGTATATCAGTACAGCGGAAGACTAATATTGAATCCAATTCAAACCCCTAAGCAATACGACAAAATCACCAAAGATTAAAGCACATCAGTGCGCTGCCGGTCGGACCGCTGGCCTTCGACGGTCGGACCGATTTCCGGCCAGTCTGACCGGTGGCCACGGGCGGTCTCACCGCCGGCCTCCAGAACAGATTGAAAAACCCGATGACGAAGATGCAAATAGATGAAAGTTTTGATCTACTAATCCAAACTTGATGAAACATGGAACACACCTTCTTTATGATATCAGGGACCTATTCCAATCAAAAATTATGATAATTCTTGGAGGAATCAAGATCTTTTTCCGTTTGATCAAAGAAGGGTTTAAAACCGGGTCAAAACGAAAACTAGGTCAAAGCTCTTGCTCGTGGGTGATTGATGATCAAGATGATCCTAGATAGATTCCCACACGTCACAGCAAGCTAGATCACGTGAAGAAACCAAGCAAAAACTCACGGATCAAAGAAAGACCTAAAATTATCAAATAGAGAGAAAGAACACAATGAGACAAAATATTGATCAAACTTTCCTTTGATTGATTGATATGATCAGGGCTTACAGCCACTCCAACAATGGAGGACAATGCTCAATCCAAGAGCACGAAAATCACATCAAACATCAAGAACCCTTGCCTCCACAAAAGCTCTCCCTAAGAAATTTAGGGTTTACAAGAATTGCAAAAGAGACGAAGAGGTGGTGCAGCCACCACCCTCTCCTATTTATAGTGGAGGTTTAGACCTTCGAGAAGTTTGACTCTATTGGGCTCCCGTTAAGGCCCAAAACAAACAAGATACTTACGCACATATTTTAATGCGCCGTCTTTAACATCACTTGACCTAACTGGCTACACCTTGCGCCATCTTGCACCTCGGATTGGCCAATAGGTCACCCTTGTCGATCTTGCACCACGCTTGAGTACATTGACCTCACCTGGCATTGTCGAACGTTCTGGACCTCAGCTCTCCAAGCCTAGTCCGGATCATCCTTGCCGTTGACCGTCGTTGACCACCAAGCAACCTGCACAACAATAGACGAGTAAACCAAATTTGGGAATAAGTTCTTCACAACTTGACCAATGTTAGTCAAAACATGCATCATGCAACATATATGTCTTGAAACCCATGACTTTGACCTAACAACCGAACAACTCTGCCACGACGGGCGACGAACCAAGTGGAAATCGGTCAGACCGCCCCCAGGGCCGGTCTGACCACCACCTATGGGCCGGTCAGACCGCCAGCTGGGACTTAGCCATGTTTCCTCTCTGGAAAACCGAAACCTACTGGAATTTTCAAACCAATAGAACTTTTGACTGGTGACTCCAAAAATTATGGGACCAAATGCAATAGAATCCCCTCTCCTGCCTACACCCTCTATTTTTGGCCCAGCTCAATTCTCACTTTCTGTAACTGGCCGGTCCGACTGCCACCACGGACGGTCAGACCGATTCTGGCCTGACAACACTTAACTTTGTCGAAAACACGTGAAACAACGAATCGTAAACGTCATTGCCAATTGTCACATCATCCTAAGATCTGGTGCATATTCCCATGATATCCACAGGGTTAAAATCATACACTACCTGAAACGGACTTACCTTGGTGGTAGAGTGTACCGACCTGTTGTAAGCAAACTCAATATGTGGTAAACACTCTTTCCACATCTTCAAATTCTTCTTTAAAACAGCCCGCAACATGGTGGATAATGTGCGGTTGATAACCTCCGTTTGTCCCCAATTTGCTCCAAAATGATCTCCAAAAGTGGCTCAAAAACTTCGCATCGCGATCCGAGACAATAGTATTGGGCACTCCATGTAAGCGAACGATTTCCCTGAAAAATAAATCAGCTATGTTTGTAGCATCATCGTAATCCTAAAACAAAATCCATAAAAATATCCTCCCAAGGGGCGCTAGGAATAGGAAGAGGCATATAAAGTCCATGTGTATTGAGACGGGACTTAGCTTTGTTGTATGTGGTGCAGCGAGCCACGTAGCGCTCGACATCGCGTCTCATCTTTGGCCAAAAGAAGTGGGCGGTCAGCACATCATCAGTCTTCTTTGCTCCAAAATGCGCCATCAAACCTCCTCCATGCGCCTCCTGCAACAACAAAAGACGAACGGAGCTCCAAAATGTTTTCATTGCTCATAACAAAACATCAAATAAAATCAAGGATAGCACTTCTGCTTTGCATACTACTCGCAGACGTGTGTCTCAGTAGTGGGTTCCTAAGTCTATTTTAACTAACCCCAGTATCGAGACACATCGTTCTTCTATGCCTTGATTTTCAGGATTTCTGCGGAAAAAGGAAGGACTTCTGGTTTGTCGACTCCGGCTGTTCACGTCACATTACTGGAGACTCAATATGGTTCACTTCCTTCACGCGGTCGACGGGTGATGATTTCATCACTTTTGGCT
Organism: Hsuehochloa calcarea; assembly: GCA_036346395.1. Taxonomy (NCBI): domain Eukaryota; kingdom Viridiplantae; phylum Streptophyta; class Magnoliopsida; order Poales; family Poaceae; genus Hsuehochloa; species Hsuehochloa calcarea. The sequence goes on from CM070607.1 coordinate 15,685,513, forward strand.
TTTCTGAGACTATGTCCTAGGAATTTGAGATGAGTATGATGGGAGAGCTCAATTACTTTTTGGGGCTTCAAATAAAGCAATGCAAGGAAGGAACTTTTATCCATAAGACGAAGTACACTAAAGATCTACTCAAACGTTTACACATGGGTGATTGCAAGCCAATATCTACTCCCATAGCAACTTCGACTGTTTTGGATCCAGATGAGGAAGGAGAAGCCGTGTATCAACGCGAGTACCGCAGCATGATCGGCTCCCTTCTGTACCTAACGGCCTCGAGACTGGACATTCATTTCACGGTATGCCTTTGTGCAAGGTTTCAGGCGTCTCCAAGGACTTCCCATCGCCAAGCCGTTAAGCACATATTCAGGTATTTACACTCTACCCTTTTATATGGCATTTTGTATTACTACTCTTCAGCTTTGTCTATTAGGGGTTTTTCAGATTCTGATTTTGTGGGTTGTCGGTTAGATAGGAAGAGTACCTCAGGCACCTATCACTTCCTAGGCACTTCACTTGTATCTTGGTCTTCTAGGAAGCAGTCCTCATTGCACAATCCTTCTTGAACTCGAATATGTAGTCTTTGCTAGTTCTTTGTCAGAGTCGATTTTGTGGATGGTAACCACTCTTAAGGATTATGGGTTAAATTTTGCTAGTGTTCCTCTTTTCTGTGATAACACTTCTACTATTAACATTACTAAGAACCCTGTGCAACACTCTAGGACTAAGCACATAGACATTTGCAATCACTTCCTTAGAGACCATGTCGAAAAAGGTGATATTGTGCTGCACTTTGTGGAGTCCGAGGCTCAACTGGCTGATATCCTCACCAAGCCGTTAGACCCAACTAGGTTTGACACCTTGAGAAGCGAGTTAGGGGTAATTTATCCCTTTGGGTTGGTTTGAGGGGGAGTTCGATATTTTCTGATCTTATCTTGTTCTTTTGATTTTTTCGTGTTCTTTTCTGAACTTTTTGATCTTTTCGAACTTTTTACGTTTTTAGGCTTTTATTGCATCTCATTGTATCATATTGCATTCTTATGAAAAATTCAATAAATAGTATGAAAAATCTAAGTCATACTCAAAAAGATGCATTGTAATGTAAGTTTTTCTGCTTATCTTTTAAGATTGATGAAGCTTTGCCTATTACCCTTTGGAGCTTTAGTATCTCAATTCTTGCTCAATGCTATGTCTAGTTCTTTGACTTACTAGAATTATCATACTTTTACATGTGTAGCTAAGTCTTTGCTATATGGGCTAGAACTTTAAAACAACTCGAACTAAAAATTGCAATTTGTGGATGTTTTAGCGAGTTGCGCAATTAGTGCTCCTTTTGTGACATTGGCCCTGTCAGAATTGCTTTGTTAGCTCTTTAATCTAAAATTGTCCATTACTCGAGCTTCTAGTGTTCTTGAGATTCTAAAAACTGCTCTTGTGAAACATGAAAAATCGAAAGATTGTCTGATGCTTAAATTGTGCCAAACTACTCTTACGAGACTGCTTGTCAATGACATGAACTTGGAGATAGTTTGATGAACCAGATGATCTCATGGGGACTGCTTGTCCGAAATGACATGAACCTCAAGATTTGTCGCCCTGGTAGAAGCTTAGAAAGAGTTTGTGGATGGCTCCTAGTCCAGGATCTTCTTTACTAAGATATACCTTTAATCAACTTCTGGTCGAAGCTTAGGATGATTTTGTGGATGGCTCCTAGTTCAGGATCTTGTCACTAAGTTAGATCATTAGTCAACTTCAATATTCAGTGCAAATGAAAATTTGTTGAAAAATGAGCATTTGAGAAAATTTGAGCAAAATGATTCAATACAGGACCTGATTGTCTCTTAATATGGTCTTTGTTAGCTTTTTGATCTTACGTTGACATTTTGACATAGCCAGTTTCACTTTAGGATCCCTGTTGATGAACTTGCTGAATTTAAAGCTTTGCTTAAATTGATCAAATGCATTGCTTTACTTTTGAGTCTTTGTGCTTAGCTTTGATATATATGTCTTAACATGATCTTGCTAGCGCTGTCAGGCTTGATATCCTGTTTGTGCAATATTAGTGATGCTAGCTTGCTCTGTTGGGTAATCTCCAAAGCTTCTTGTAATCAAAAAATGAAAAATACAAAAATGAAGCCACTCCATTGCACTTCATGCATACTCCTTCTTATACTTCTTATGTTTTGCTTCTTTCTTCATTCTGTATTTGTTATATCTAGATGAGAGGAAGGCGTGATTCCTTGATGACTCTATTGTCAAAGGGGGAGAAGATGTGTTAAAATGTATTAATGCTATGCATAGGGGGGAGATTTTTGGAGAAGATGGATCTTTCAATGTTATATATCATTGTTGTACAAAGGGGGAGAAATTGAAAATTTGAAAGTTTCTGAAATTTGAGGATCATAGTGAAGGGGAGTTCTTGAGTTGCATTCTTATTTTCTTATTGAATATTCTGAACTTGAATTGCATTCATTTATCCTAACAATGATCATAGGTCAATTGAACAATTGTTCTTTCATATGGACCTCAAGTGAGAATTTTGACTCCTTTATGGAAATCAAAGTTTTTATGCCTTCTTTTGCCTTATCTCACTTGCCTATACTATTCCGATGCCAGCTTAGTCATTTTCATTGCTTTTTCTTGCTTATGGACCAAGTTGTGCCTTTATGCGAAAACGAAAGTATTTTACTTTTCAAACCTCCAAATTATATTTTCTGGATTATTGCCAATGTGTTCATCAAGGGGGAGATTGTAGATATCATGGGGATATGCTCCAGATCTTATGATGATGTGATAATTGGCAATGGAGTTTATGGTTTGTCTTTTCACGTATTTTCGACAAAGTTTCAGAACTGTCAGGTGACAGGCGGTCCGACCGGTCCCAAATCGGTTGGACCGACCATGAGCGGTGGTCGGACCGGCCGTGACCAAGAAGTGTGAAAATGAGCTGGGCCAAAAATAGAGAGTGTAGGCAAGAGGGGAATCTATTGCTCTTGGTCCCATAATTTTTGTAGTCTCCAGTCAAAAGTTCTATTGGTTTAAAGTTTCCAGTAGGTTTTGGATTTTCAGGGGTTGAAAATCGGCTAAGTCCTTTCGGGCGGTCCGACCGGCCTTTGGCTGGCGGTCCGACCGGCAAGGCTGGCGGTTCGACCGGCCCTGAGGGGAGGTCGGATCGGTTGTCACTTGAATGCCGGCCTTCGTGGTGGCGTTGTTCGTTGGTTAGGTCAAAGTCATGAGTTTCAGGGCATATGTATTGTATGATGCATGTTTTGACTAACATGGGTCAAGTTGTGAAGAACTTGTTCCCAAAATTGATTTACTTGTCTATGGTTGTGCAGGTTGCTTGGTGGTCAACGACGGTCAACGGCGAGGAAGATCGGGACTAGGCTTAGAGAGCTGAGGTCCAGAACGATCAACGATGCCGGGTGAGGTCAATGACTCAAGCGTGACGCAAGATGGACAAGGGTGACCTATTAGCAAATCCGAGGCGCAAGATGGCGCTAGGTGAAGCTGTTTAGGTCAAAAGGTTAAAGACGACGCTTTGCGAAGCGTGCGTGTGTGACCCGTTTGTTGTGGGCCTTAACGGGAGCCCGTTTAAGTCAAAACTTCTAGAAGGTCTAGGTCTCCATTATAAATAGAGGAGGGAGGTGGCTGCACCCCCTCAACCCTTTTATAATTTACAAACCCTAATTCGCTTAGGGAGAGGTTTTGGAGATACTAGGGTTCTAGAGAGTTTTGATGTGATTTCATGATCAAAGATTGATCTTTGTTCTCCATTGAGGGAGATGATGTAAGCCAAGATCATATCAAATCAATCAAAGGAAAGTTTGATCAAAGGTTTCATCTCTTTGCCTTCCTTCTCTCTATTTGATGATTTTGGGTCTCTCTTTGATCCACGAGTTTTTGCTTGATATCGTCATGTGGATTAGCTTACTGTGTTGTGTGGGAACTCATCTAGGATCATCGTGATCATCAATCACCCACTAGCAAGAGATTGGATCTAGTTTTCACTTTTGCTCGGTTTTAGACCTTTCTCCAATCAGATCGTAAAGGATCTTTGTTTGTCCAAGAATTATCATAATTGTTGATTGGAATAGGTCCTTAATATCATAGAGAAGGTGTATACCAAGTTTCGTGAAGTTTGGAGTTGAGAATCAAAAGTTAGATATATTTGCAACTTTGTCATCGGTGCTGTTCTTACTGTTCTGGAGCCCAGCGGTCCGACCGCCCGAGGGCACCGGTCTGACTGATTTGGTCAGCGGTCCGACCGCCACTAACACAGCAGTCAGACCGCCAGTACTGATTTGTGCTTTAGCTTGTGTTGATTTTTGTTGTATTATTTAGGGGGTAAATTGAATTCAATACTAGTCTTCCGCTCTACTGGTATATTGATCTTCATAGCTTCCTCATAGCTATTGGAGTGAAATTGTGTTGAATTCAAAATTTGTGAAAAAGTGAGCGTGCTCCTATTCACCCCCCCCCCTCTAGTCGCCTTTTCGGTCCAACAGGTCTAAAGGCTTGGTGAGGATATCAGCCAGTTGAGCCTCGGACTCCACAAAGTGTAGCACAATATCACATTTTTCTACATAGTCTGTAAGGAAGTGATAGCGAATATCTATGTGCTTGGTCCTAGAGTGTTGCATAGGGTTCTTAGCAATATTAATAGCATAAGTGTTATCACAGAAAAGAGGAATACTAGCAAAGTTTAACCCATAATTTTTAAGAGTGGTTACTGATGAGGACATTTGCGGATATCGCGAGGATATGTGCATGATCTTAGGATGATGAGTCAATTGGCAATGGCATTGTTGGTTTGCAAAATCTCGCGTTTTCTGTTTTGCTTCAATCTGTCAGACCACAGGCGGTCTGACCGGTGGCATCGGCTGTCAGACCGCCCGTGGAGTGGTCCGACCGGCCGTGGTTGCCGGTCCGACCGGGTATGGTTCAAAGTGGGTTTTGAAGCCATGCCAAAAATAGGTTGTGTAGGCAAGTGAGGGGAGTCTCCTGGATGTGGTCACATAATTTTTGGAGCTCCCAGCCGAAAGTTCTATTCATTTGAAAATTCAGAAGGTTTGGATTTTCAAGATGAAAATTTGGCTAAGTCATTTAGGCGGTCCGACCGCCGTTATGGAATCGGTCCGACCGGCCTGAAATCGGTCGGACCGGCTGTGTGGGGCGGTCAGACCGCCGATCACTTGGAGGTTAGCCTTTTTGGCATTGTTGTGTTTTGAATGTGTTTTATGTTTGAATTTCAATGCTTTATTGTTGCATATTGCATTGTTGGTAGCGTGGGTCAAGTTGTGAAGAACTTGTTCTGGAGGCGATTTGTTTGTCTATTGTGCGCGGTGGCTTGCAGTCAGCGGCGTCAGCGGTGAGGTGGATCGGGACTACGCTTGGAGAGCCGAGGTCGAGCGATCATGGATGCGGTGGTCGTGTGACTCAAGCGAGTGCGAAATGGGCAAGATGGATCAAACGGGCAGTTCGTGGTAGCTGGTTGGATCAGACGGTGCGGAAGTCGGTGCAAGTCTCTGGGAGGTTCCGATGGGATTCGGACGGGAGAGTTTTGCCGACAGGATGAGAGCCGCTGATCAACCTACACGTAGTGAAGCAGGCGATTGCTTCAACAGTTATGTGTGAGTGGGTCCCATGTGTGTGTGGGCCTTCATGGGAGCCCATTAGTGAAAACCCTAGGCCTCTCCTATAAATAGAAAGGGGGAGAGGAAAAACCCCCCAAGCATTCATTTGGACCCCTCTTCCTTTTTCTAGGGTTTGGAGAGGAGAGGAGAGGAGAAGCTAGGGTTTGGAGAGATTGTGTGTGCTCTTTGGTGAGCTCTTGTCCTCCTCGAGGGAGTGGCTTTGTAAGCATCTAGTGGGATCAATCAATCTTGTGATGCTTGCTTAAGAGATCGATTGTCTCCTTTGTGTTCTTCTCTCTTTTGTTGATTTTGGTGCTTCCTTGATTCAAGTGTTTATGCTTGGTCTCTTGGCCTATTTTATCTTGATTTGATGTGTGGGAATACTCCTAGAATCATCTATATCATCAACCCCCACAAGCAAGTCTTGAATCAAGATTTTCATATTTCTAGGTTTTGGAACACTTCTTTGTTAAAATCTTCAGAGATCAATTCTGTGAAGTGGATCTGCAGGATCGTCGCTAGAAATAGGTCTCTAATATCCTTAGAGAGGTGTGCTCCAATTTTGGTCAAGTTTCATTGGTTGAATCAAAAGTTGGACCAATTTTCGTTTTAGATTTGGGCATGGTATTTCGGCTCTGGACTAAATCGGTCGGACCGATTTAGAAACGGCGGTCAGACCGCCAGCATTCGGACCGCCCGTTAACGGCCGGTCGAACCGATTTCAATTGGTCGGACCGCCCTTTGGCAGCCGGTCAGACCGCCAGTGATACGGATCCACCTAGTTGATTAGATGAATCCTGATTGTTGGCCGGTTGGCCCAATCTTTCACGGTACACTCGAAGATTAGTAGCAATCTCACAAACCAATTCGGTGAATTGAATTGTAAGAAAATCAATATACTCACAAACCAATCTAATAGATTGAATTGCAAGTAGTAGCGTTAGGTGAATAGTACTCCGAAACAAGATATAAATATCTTGATCTTGCTCTCAATCTTTCTCCCTCAATCACTCCAACTCATATCACGACTCAAGAACACACGATATGCGCCAAAACGGCTTTTCTGATTTTTATTATCTAAATCATAACTTGTCCTCCCATATAGTGCGGCCATGGGGTTTATATAGCCTCCCACGCAAGCACAAAATTGGATGAACGATGGCAGATTGCTACTGATAATTCCGTGATCGATTACTATTCATGTGAGCGATGTCTGAGTCGATTCTTATTCACGTGAACGATAATCGAACCAAAAAATACTTTCTTTTTTTAATTAGAATTTAAACTATTCTAGTTTTGGAATAAAATATTAATCACCAATTGGTACATGCAATTGGATCCAAGTGAACCAACCCACATGCCATGTTCTGGCGTCTTCTCCATGCATGGCCAAATCTCCCTCTTGGTTTCCCTTGTGTTGTGGGCTTTCCTTCTCTTAGCTTCTTGCACGAACTTGTTCCATGCACTTGATGCTTCTTCTGACGCAAATGCAGCCCTTGCTGCCATACCATCACATATCTTTCTTGACTGCACGCATGCGCTAGGGTTTTATCCCAAGAGAATGTTCCCTCTCGTTGGCCAGCATTCCCATCCACCCTATCGGCCTTCACAACATTTTGTTTTACCTTTTGCAATGCTTTGGTTGTAGATTTGGCCGTATCATCCTCCCTTTCTTCAAGAAAAGACGTCCTCGTCTTTTGTGTAACCTCAGGAATCTCCGTCGCGGTAGTCTTCACGATCGTCTTTTTAGCTATGATCTCCTCAGCATGAATAGAATTCTCTGGCATAGGACACAGGGTATATGATCTTCCACGATGCACCAAAGAGTACTTGTTGGACCTCCGTAGTGCGTAGCATTGCGATCATCTTGCCACGGACGCCCCAACAACAAGTGACATGCATGCATAGGCACGACGTCACACTCCACTTTGTCGTGATAGTCTCCTACTGAAAAACAAACTTTGACACGATGAGTAATTTTCAGTTTACCAACATTATGTAACCATTGGGCATAATGCGGTTCTGGATGTCGCCAGGTTGTCAACCCCAAAGCTTGCACCAAATCGTTGCTAATGATATTGTTGTAGCTTCCACCATCAACGATAAGCTTGTAAACTTTACCATTGATTTTGCACTCGATTTGAAAGCGTTGGTTATTTGCCCGTTGTGAGAATGCAAGTGTTGTCAACTCGAACCGTCTTGGTCAGCATGCAAAGACCATCTTGTGGTGCCTCACTAGTAGTTTTGTCATCATGGAACGACACCTCTTGCTGTGTTTGGGTAGAAAGAAGGGTCGCCAATTCTAATTTCTTCTGTTCTTCCTCGGCCAACCGTTCTTCTTCACGTTTCTTGGCCTTTAGCCTTTGCTGCTGCTCTTTAATGTCTCCTTGGGCCTTGTCTCGTCGCTGTCTATCTTCAAAGTACCTTGACGAGGACCAAGATGTAATGTCCTTTCGTGTTCCTCTCCATGGAAAGGAGTATCGCATTACTTGGCGTGATGCAACTCGATGTATGTGCTGTTCTTTCAACCAATATGCACCAATCACCAACGAACATGCTCTCATATGCATAGGAATCACGTCACAAGTAACAACAGTAGTATACCCATCCAAAGAAAATTTTACCTCCACTTGTTTTGTGATCGGAATGTGCTTGAACCTCCAAAGCAATAGATATGGCTCCGGATGTGGCTTTGTGATCAACCCCAATCTGTCCACAAGTGTTTGGCTTGCAGCGTTTGTCAAGCTTCCCGTATCGATCATCATAGCACAATCTGTGTTCCCCACTCGACACCGATTGAAGAATATGTAGCTCGGATCGTGGAGTGGATCCTCCTCACATTGATCTATAGTGTAGCTGAATTGCATGACCAATTTCATGTCCTTCGTATCGGCCATGTCGATACTTGATCTTCGTAGCAACGAAGTACCGTGAACAACTGAAGCTCTGATACCACCTGATACGGATCCACCTAGTTGATTAGATGAATCCTGATTGTTGGCCCAATCTTTCACGGTACACTCGAAGATTAGTAGTAATCTCACAAACCAATTCTGTGAATAGAATTGTAAGAAAATCAATATACTCACAAACCAATCTAATAGATTGAATTGCAAGTAGTAGCGTTAGGTGAATAGTACTCTGAAACAAGATATAAATATCTTGATCTCGCTCTCAATCTTTCTCCCTCAATCTCTCCAACTCATATCACGACTCAAGAACACACGATATGCGCCAAAAGCGGCTTTTACGATTTTTATTATCTAAATCATAACTTGTCCTCCCATATGGTGCGGCCATGGGGTTTATATAGCCTCCCACGCAAGCACAAAATTCGGATGAAGCGATGTAGGTGCTACGATGATGCATATCGATTACTATTCATGTGAGCGATGTCTGAGTCGATTCATCGTTCACGTGAACGATAATCGAACCAAAAAATACTTTCTTTTTTAATTAGAATTTAAACTATTCTAGTTTTGGAATAAAATATTAATCACCAATTGGTTATGCGAATTGGATCCAAATCTGAACCAACCCATATGCCATGTTCTGGCGTCTTCTCCATGCATGGCCAAATCTCCTCTTGGTTTCCCTTGTGTTGTGGGCTTTCCTTCTCTTAGCTTCTTGCGAACTTGTTCCATGCACTTGATGCTTCTTCCGACGCCAATGCAACCCTTGCCGCCATACCATCTCATATCTTTCTTGTTGACGCATGCGCTAGGGTTTTATCCCAAGAGAATGTTCCCTCTCGTTGGCCAGCATTCCCATCCACCCTATCGGCCTTCACAACATTTTGTTTTACCTTTTGCAATGCTTTGGTTGTAGATATGGCGTATCATCCTCCTTTCTTCAAGAAAAGACGTCCTCGTCTTTTGTGTAACCTCAGGAATCTCCGTCGCGGTAGTCTTCACGATCGTCTTTTTAGCTATGATCTCCTCAGCATGAATAGAATTCTCTGGCATAGGACACAGGGTATATGATCTTCCCTGATGCACCAAAGAGTACTTGTTGGACCTCCCGTGGTGCGTAGCATTGCGATCATACTGCCACGGACGCCCCAACAACAAGTGACATGCATGCATAGGCACGACGTCACACTCCACTTTGTCGTGATAGTCTCCTACTGAAAAACAAACTTTGACACGATGAGTAATTTTCAGTTTACCAACATTATGTAACCATTGGGCATAATACGGTTCTGGATGTCGCCAGGTTGTCAACCCCAAAGCTTGCACCAAATCGTTGCTAATGATATTGTTGTAGCTTCCACCATCAACGATAAGCTTGTAAACTTTACCATTGATTTTGCACTCAGATTTGAAAACGTTGGTTCGCTGCCCCGTTGTGAGAATGGAAGTGTTGTCAACTCGAACCGTCTTGGTCAACATGCAAAGACCATCTTGTGGTGCCTCACTAGTAGTTTTGTCATCATGGAACGACACCTCTAGCTGTGTTTGGGTAGAAAGAAGGGTCGCCAATTCTAATTTCTTCTGTTCTTCCTCGGCCAACCGTTCTTCTTCACGTTTCTTGGCCTTTAGCCTTTCTTCTTTGCTCTTTAATGTCTCCTTGGGCCTTGTCTCGTCATTGTCTATCTTCAAAGTACCTTGGCGAGGACCAAGATGTAATGTCCTTCGTGCTCCTCTCCATGGAAAGGAGTATCGCATTACTTAGCGTGATGCAACTCGATGTATGTCTTTGTTCTTTCAACCAATATGCACCAATCACCATGAACATGCTCTCATATGCATAGGAATCACGTCACAAGTAACAAAGAGATACCCATCCAAAGAAAATTTTACCTCCACTTGTTTTGTGATCGGAATGTGCTTGAACCTCCAAAGCAATAGATATGGCTCGGATGTGGCTTTGTGATCAACCCCAATCTGTCCACAAGTGTTTGGCTTGCGGCGTTTGTCAAGCTTCCGTATCGATCATCATAGCACAATCTGTGTTCCCACTCGACACCGATTGAAGAATATGTAACTTTCGGATCGTGGAGTGGATCCTCCTCACATTGATCTATAGTGTAGTGAATTGCATGACCAACTTCATGTCCTTCATTATCGGCCATGTCGATATTTGATCTTCGTAGCAACGAAGTACCGTGAACAACTGAAGCTCTGATACCACCTGATACGGATCCACCTAGTTGATTAGATGAATCCTGATTGTTGGCCCAATCTTTCACGGTACACTCGAAGATTAGTAGTAATCTCACAAACCAATTCTGTGAATTGAATTGTAAGAAAATCAATATACTCACAAACCAATCTAATAGATTGAATTGCAAGTAGTAGCGTTAGGTGAATAGTACTCCGAAACAAGATATAAATATCTTGATCTTGCTCTCAATCTTTCTCCCTCAATCACTCTAACTCATATCACAACTCAAGAACACACGATATGCGCCAAAACGGCTTTTCTAATTTTTATTATCTAAATCATAACTTGTCCTCCCATATGGTGCGGCCATGGGGGTTTATATAGCCTCCCACGCAAGCACAAAATTCGGATGAACGATAGCAGATTGCTCTGATAATCCGCATCAATTACTATTCATGTGAACGATGTCCGAGCGATTCATCATTCACATGAACGATAATCCGAACCAAAAAAATACTTTCTTTTTTTAAATTAGAATTTAAACTATTCTAGTTTTGGAATAAAATATTAATCACCAATTGGCTGTCTGAATTGGATCCAAACTGAACCAACCCACATGCCATGTTCCTGGCGTCTTCTCCATGCATGGCCAAATCTCCCTCTTGGTTTCCCTTGTGTTGTGGGCTTTCCTTCTCTTAGCTTCTTGCACGAACTTGTTCCATGCACTTGATGCTTCTTCGACGTAATGCAACCCTTCCGCCATACCATCACATATCTTTCTTGACTGCACGCATGCGCTAGGGTTTTATCCCAAGAGAATGTTCCCTCTCGTTGGCCAGCATTCCCATCCACCCTATCGGCCTTCACAATATTTTGTTTTACCTTTTGCAATGCTTTGGTTGTAGATATGGTCGTATCAGCCAGTGTCCAGACCAGCCCAGTGAGATCATTTCTCCACACTTGTGTCTTGTGGTTAGGGGGGTTATCGAATTCAGCACAAGGCTTCCTCTGTGCGCTTACTGATCTTTTTAGGTTTCCTAGCTAAAGGAGAAAAGTTCGTTTTGAATTTGATTAAGGCGAAAAAGTTGAGAAAGCGCCTATTCACCCCCCATCTAGTCGCCTTTATGGTCCTACAAGTGGTATCAGAGCCGGTTAGCTCTTCTCAAAGATCTTAACCGGTCTTTGGAGCCATGGCGACTGACAGATATTCAACCAAGCCACATGTTTTTGATGGAGTTGATTTTGCATATTGGAAGGCCCGAATGCAGGCCTGCATCGAGGCTCAAGGGCACGCAATTTGGCTTAAGGTGAAAAACCCTTATGTCGTGCCAGCCGATGACAATGTGATCACTCCAGATGTGGAGACAAACAGCAGGGCTCGGAATTTTTTGATCCAAGGCCTTAGTCGGTCGGAGTTTGAGCATGTCGCTCATTTGCAGTCTGCTCATGAGATCTGGCGGACTCTTTGTGATTATCACGAGGGGTCCACTGCGGTCAAGGAAGTGAGACAGAACTAGCTAAAGAAAATTTACTCCAAGATCGAGCAAAGACCTGGTGAGTCTTTAGATGAGCTGTGGGGAAGATTTTCTAAGATACTTCATGATCTCCGCGCTGTTGAATTGGTCTTTTTTGAGTCGAAAAATGCACGCCAGCTTTTGGGTGCTCTTGATGTGAAGGTCTGGGGAATGAAGATCACTTCCATCAATGACAACACTATCATGAGTGAGCATACCATGGATAAGTTATACTCGAGATTGAAGACGCATGAGATTGATTTTATCTCGCGTCTCTCCACGACATAGTCGATGGCTTTAGTGGTCGACAAATCCAAGGGTAGTTCTTCTGATTCTTTGGATTGTAGCTCATCTGGTTTTTCTTTGTCTGCTTTGCATTCTTTGAGCAATGAGCAACTTGAGAGACTACCTGAAGATGATTTAGCCCTCCTATCCACCAAATTCACGAGCATACAATAAGGTGAGGAGCAGGAGGAGAGGTGGACCTATCACATGCTTCGAATGTGGTGAGCCAAACCACATTCGCTCTAGGTGCCCTAAGCTGAAGGGCAAGGAGGAGCAGGAGTCACAAAGGCATCCTCAAGCGAGGGATGCTAAACCCAAGAAGACAAACTATCGCAAGTTTGTCAGCCGGATCCTTGAAGCTCTAGAGGATGTGAGCATGAGCGATGTGGACTCGGAGGTGGAGGACGACAAGAGTGACTCCCGTGGCAAGAAGAAGGCTCGTGATTTCACGGGCATATGTTTCATGGCCAAGAACAGCCACGAGAGCGACTCCTCCAACGAGGATCCTTTTAGTGATCCCGATGAGGTATGCCTTTCACTTCCTGATATGAAAAGGGCTTTGGTGCTTGTTGAACAAAAACTGCATAAGCAAGCTAAATTGATTAAGAAACAAGATACTATGATTGATACCTTGAACCTAGAAGTTGTTGGGCTCAAATCCATTAATCCTGATGATATTTGTACTTCATGCTCTAGCTTGCTTACTGAATTGACAAGCTTAAATTCTGCTCATTCATCTGTTGTAAATCAACTGAAAGTTGCTCTTGATGAACTAGAGTCTCTCAAGTCTAGTTCTGTTTGCATCGATGCCTTTCTCTTGATGTGACTGCTTTAGTCCTTTAACTTGCTCTAACTGTGCTTTGCTAGAATTAAAACTGGATAGCTCTTTGAAAGAATTACAAAAATTTGATGCTAGTCACACTTGCTCTCATTGTAAGAATAACAGGATTAAAATGCAAGAGATGACCGAAATGGTTGTTTACTCTAGAGCTGCATCTTGTGAAAATTGTCCTAAGCTTACAATTGAGATTGAAGCTTTAAACAAGACTCTTGAAGAGAAAGCTAAAATTGAAAAATCCATGTCTCTTACTGCTTCCAAGAAAGTTATTGACTCTACCTCTTGTGTATTGAATGTTGAAGTTGAAACAATTATTGGTGAGATTCAAGAGGCTTTTAGAGTTAAATTTAAGGAGCAGTTGAATAGGATTAAGGAATCCTATTGTGTGTCTTGTGAGGCCTTCAAAGTGGAAGTGGCTCTTCTTAAGAGTAAACATGTTGAGGCAATCAAGTCTAGAAAGTGCACTAGATGTGAGGTTTTAGCTAAAGAGAATGATTACCTCAAAGTGATACTTGAGAAGTTTTCTAGTGGGAAAAAGAAACTCAACTTGATTCTCGACCAATCCAAGGTGAGTGTGAAAAACAGTGGCCTAGGTTTTAAATCCCTAGAGCATTCCAAGAATCACCCACCTAAGGTTGCAAAAGTTGTGAAAAATAGTCTGTTTGAGCTAGAACCTCCTAAGTCAACTAAGGTTGCTTTTAAATCTGCAGGTTCTGCTAAAACTCTTTCTAGCAAGAAAGGTGCTTCATTTCACCGATCAGACCCTCAAAGGTCAAGTACCATTGCACCTTCTGCAAGAAAGATAGCCACACTGTTGAGTTTTGCTTCCGGAGAGCAAAGATTGAGAGGAAATAGAGAATGAGCACTTTGAGATCCATTAGAGGAGTCCCGTCACCAGCGGTAGTCTCTAGAGCTAGGCAGCCTGTTTATCATAACACATATAGGCCTAGATTTGTAGAGAACTTTGTTGACTCTTTTGGTGGGTCCAGGCAGCAGTTTGGTTTAGGATATCGTGAGGAGAGACCACGGGTAGCACCTAGACAGGGGGAGTATCGATCTTTTGGTGGATCATTTCGGAGAGGTCCAGGTGGTTCTCGTGTGCATTCTTATGATTTTGTTCCTAATCATTTTATTGCTGCTTCTTCTGTTATTCCCAGGCATCGTGCGTCTCAGTACTGGACTCCTAGATCGTTTATCTCTAACCCAGTACTGAGGCATGGATGTTTTGAAGGGAATTTGCTCTTTTTTTTGCATTCATTGTATCATAATGCATTTTCATTTCAAATATCTTGCATTGTATAGTAAAACTTGTGGAGCTTTGATTATTATCCTTGTGTGGCTTGATTTCATACTCTATACCTTGTCATGCCTAGTGATAGTCAGCTAGACTTCTTTTATGACTCTTCTTGTTTAGCTTAGCTTTTGTCTTGCTAGCTTTATATCTGTGAGCAAATTGAATCAAATCATGTCTTGTTGGATCTTGTGATTAGTTTTGCTCTAGTGATCCTCTTATGATTCATGCCGTGTCATATAGGTTAAATTGAGTCTTTAACTTATTTTGAGATGTAAAATGAGCTTTTTAATCTCTTAAGTCAAGCAAATGAAGAATGAGATTTTTTGTGCGAAAAAACTGATCTCACCAATCCATTCTCATGAGACTGCTTGCCATTGCACTAGGTATGAACTCAGGGGGAGTTTTGGATGACCTAGACCACTCACCTCCAAATTCCTTCTGGACTGATCGCAATCATCAAAAGAAGATGTTATATCACTTGTTTGGGCCAACCTGGGCTTTGTAATCATACTGAACTTGGCCCATCTGCCTGCGGCCCACCCGGGGGTGTGGTTACTGTTCACGTGAACAATAACCACGACATTTAATACCACCCGTTGTTTCATTTAGTTTTGTGGCTCCTTGTTCCCTATTTAAGGAGTTCGCACCCCCTCTAGTTTTCTTGGATTTTGTTTAGTTAAAAGTTAGCCTTGTTGCAACTTCGTGTATTGGCTTGTGTCAACTAGACCAACCATAATACCGCTTTCCAAATTCCAATTTCAATATTTCAATCTTTATTTGCAGTTTCAGATTGCTTTATCTTGTTCTTGCGTGCTTCTTCAGTGTATGCAGGAATCGACCTTCGTGGTCAGGTCAACCGGGTATTCGTGCACGGTTGATAACGACTTGTCAATCAGTTCAGCGATTGCGTGGTTTCGAGCCTTGCGTGTTCGTACCCAGGATCGTCCGAGTTGAGCAACGCCTACCGGACTTATCGTTCTCATCGAAAGATCGGGCCAACAATTCAAACATTAGGGTTCATCAGTTACAATCCACAAAATCTGACTACAACAACTAGCAGCAGCTACATATTCATCTTCAGCAGTGGATTGTGCAACAGAAGACTGCTTCCTAGAAGACCAAGAAACAAGAGAAGTGCCTAAGAAGTGACAAGTGCCTGAGGTACTCTTCCTATCAAGCCGACAGCCCGCAAAATCAGAATCAGAAAACCCCCGAATGGACAAAGATGAAGAACATGAATACCAAATACCATACAGAAGGGTAGAGTGTAAATACCTGAATATGCGCTTAACGGCTTGGCGATGGGAAGTCCTCGGAGACGCTTGAAACCTCGCACAGAGGCAGACCGTGAAGTGGATGTCCGGTCTTGAGGCCGTCAAGTACAGAAAGGAACCGATCATACTGCGGTACTCGCGTTGATCCACGGCTTCTCCTTCCTCATTTGGATCCAAAACAGTCGAAGTTGCCATGGGAGTGGAGATTGGTTTGCAGTCACCCATGTCGAAACGTTTAAGCAAGTCCTTAGTGTACTTCGTCTGATTGATGAAGATCCCTTCCTTGCATTGCTTAATTTGAAGCCCCAAAAATTAATTGAGCTCTCCTATCATACTCATCTCAAATTTCCTGGACATAGTCTCAGAAAAGCTGGAAACAAGAGCATTAGAAGAACCACCAAAAATAATATCATCAACGTAAATTTGAGCAAGCAGGAAGTCATTACCACGCCTAAGAATGAACAAAGTCTTCTCTACCTTACCCATCTCAAAGTCATTCTTAAGCAGGAAGGTCTTAAGTCTATCATACCAGGCTCTAGGGGCTTGCTTAAGACCATACAAGGCTTTGGATAGCTTGAACAGATGATTTGGGTACTTGGGATTCTCAATGCCCGGGGGTTGCCTAACATAAACTTCCTCCTCAATGAAACCATTTAAAAATGCACTTTTAACATCCATCTGATATAATCTAAAGCCCTTAGATGCAGCAAATGCAAGCAGAATGCGAGTGGCTTCTAGTATAGCAACAGGAGCAAAAGTCTCATCAAAATTCAACCCCTCAACTGGGCTAAAACCCTAAGCTACCAATCTAGCCTTATTTCTAATTACAGAACCATCCTCATTTTATTTGTTTTTGAAAACCCAGCGGGTTCCTATAACATTATGGCCACTAGGAGGTTCTACTAGGTTCCAAACCTTATTCCTCTCAAAATTCTCTAACCCCTCAAGCATGGCATTAACCCAACTAGAATCCCATAAAGCATGTGATATATCGCGAGGTTCAAAAGAAGCAACAAATGCAGAATGAGAGTAGAGATTTGGATCATTATACTTGGAGCGAGTGACTCGGTCATGGAGATTACTTATTATCTGATCCGGGGGGTGCTGCCTTTGAATGTGAAGTGCTGCACCCGGAGAGGAAAATATCTCTTCAACCTCCGCAGGTACTGCTGATGATGAAGATACAGCAGGAGCCTCATCTGAAGGCGAAATAGTCACAGTAGGGTCTTGTGTTGGAATATGAGCGTCAACAGTAGCAGGTGGAAAAACATCATCGAGTCCTTCATCATCTTCCTCTATAAATATGCTCTCTGTCACCTGTGTATCACCTGAAATATCTGATCTAGCTCCAGGGTTAGTCTCATCAAAAGTGACATTGCATGTCTCCTGAACAAGGTTAGTTTCAGCATTAAACACCCGAAAACCCTCGAATGTGCTTGATAACCCAGAAATAAACCACCAAAAGTTCTAGACTCAAATTTATCTAGGTTACCTGTCTTGAGAATAAAACACTTGGATCCAAAGACTCGAAAATGCGAAACAGAGGGTTTTCTACCTAATCGAAGCTCATAAGCAGTCTTGCCCAAGGACAGCCTCAAAAAGACACAATTAGCAATATAGCAAGCAGTAGCAACAGCTTCGGCCCAAAATCTCCTCGGTGTGCTATACTCATCTAGCATCGTCCTAGCCATCTCGACCAGGGTCCTATTCTTCCTTTCCACAACACCATTTTGTTGAGGGACGTGTGGAGAAGAGATCTGATGCTCAATACCACGCTCAGCACAAAAAGAAGCAAATGAGGTATTCTTGAACTCCGTGCCATTATCACTGCGGATCGCTCTCAAGGCACCCGGAAGTTCAGAAGCCAAACGAAGAACCAGATCATGATAAAACTCAAAAGCTTCATCCTTCGAAGCAAGAATGAACACCCAATTGTATCTAGAAAAATCATAGACTATGACAAGAATGTACCATTTTTCACCAACTGACCGAACCCTAGCAGGACCAACAGTATCCATATGAAGCAACTGTTCCGGTCCGTCAGTCATGACCATAGTCACTGAAGGGTGTAAGGCGGCAAATTTTTTGCCATGCCTACAGGGCGCACATACAGCATCTTTGACGGCTTTGAGTTTGGGCAAACCTCTCATAAGCTCAAGGTTGCTAACTCGCGTCAGATGATCAAAACCAATGTGCCCCAACAGACGATGCTAAAGCCAGAACTCAGAAGAAGAAGAAGAAATCAGGCATTTGAGAGAACCAGCAAGAGATTCAGAAAAGTCAGCTCCAAAAATATTAGCAACTCTACTAATTTAAAAAATAAGCTCACCGGTTGAATCAAGCACCCGACAAGCATTTTTCTTAAATATAGTCTCATAGCCATCATCAAGAAGTTGAGACTCAGAAAGCAAATTAAACCTTAGCTTGTCCACAAGGGCGACGTCCTTGAGAATGAAACTGTCGTTCATCCTGATCGATCCCGTTCCTTCAATTCGCCCTTGTTTCTCCAAAGATGATGAAATCATCACCTGTCGACCGCGTGAAAGAGGTGGACCATTTTGAGTCTCCGGTCATGTGGCCTGAACAGCCGGAGTCGACGAACCACGTGTCCTTCCTCTTTCCGCGGTAATCCTGAAAATCAAGGAACAGAAGAACGATGTGTCTCAATACTGGGGTTAGTTAAACAAGACTTTGGAACCCAGTACTGAGACACACGTCTGCGAGTAGTATGCAAAGAAGAAGTGCAATCCTTGATTTTATTTAAGGTTCTATTATGAGTAAGGGTTAAAGTAACATGAGAGTTATCCTGTCTAGAAACATGATGATGAGCATGTGATACAAATCCTAAACCAGGTTTCTTCTTTTCTATGTTACCATGTCTCATAGAAGAAGCTCTAGGTTGATTAGATGAAGTTCTAGCAAAAAATTTCTTATCATTTTTCAACCTACGCCAACAAAACTCAATCAAATGCCCATCCTTTTTACAATAGGTGCAATGATACTTTATACCACTAGAGAAAGCACCCTTAGACTTAACAAATGGCTGGGCAATACCTGCAAACTTAAAAATAGTTTTTGCAGATTGTGTTTTAAATTCAATTAACCCTTTTTCCAAAACTTGAGTAACTTTTGGGTTAGAATTATCTTGAATATGATTGTATCCTAATACTTGCTTCTTATAAGGAGTTTTAAACTTGTCCAGAATCATGTTTAATTGTTTATTATCTTTAGAGAATTTTTCCAAGGTATCTTTAAGATAAGCATTTTCATCTTTAAGATTAACACATGATTCACAGGTTTTACCTTTAATGGCTCTAGCATATTTCTTCTTATATAAAGCAGTTTCAAGTTTAAGGGTTGGACATGAAGCACATGTAGAAGACTCAATACTGTCCTTAAGCTTGGCATATTTAGCTCTAGTTGCTTCTAAGATATCTTTGACTTCATGTTCGCGTTCTAAGCAGAAAGTGCAAAGGCTAGAATCAACAGCTCCAGAAACAACTAACTTGCTAGACTCTAAGCATTTTTCATATGGAGCAGATTTAACCTCAACTAGCTCAGTCCTAGCATTTTCAAGTTATTGCAAGGCAATATTATGAGCAAATTGCAGTTTAGGAAATTCTGAATGCAAAGCATGGCAAGATGAACATTCATCAAATTCAAGACTCTTAGCATTCTCAAGTTCTAAAGTCAAGTTACCTATTTGAGACTCTAAATCCTTGTTCCTAGCCATGACATATTCTAAAGCCTTATCCTTACTCATAAGTTGCTCAAACATAGATTCGCATCTATCAGAAAGGACATCATAGGAAGGAGGTACCTCATTGTTATCGTCATCAACGGAGTTGGCCATGAAGCACAAGCCGGTGAAGTCCTTGGCCTTCCCTTTCTTCTTGTTTTGAGGGATCTCCTCCTCCTTGTCCTCCTCGCTCTCAGAGTCCACATCGCTTAATGATTGATCCTCAAAAGCGGTAAGCACCCGGTGGCGGCCTTCGTCGACTTAGCGATATCAAACCTTGAGTTGTTCCATTGAGGCTTCTTCCAAGCTGGCTTTCCCTCCTTATGGTTACTCTTACCTTTCAGCTTGGGGCAATTTGCCCGAATATGATTGAGCTCACCACACTCATAGCAAATCATAGGAACTCCTCTTTTTCTGTTTCTCATATTGTTGTAGGCCCGTGTGACCTTTTTGACTATGAGGGCCAACTCAGCCTCAGGGAGACTCTCAAACTCCTCTTCATGGATTGTAGATAAACACATGGCGAAAATCGAGAAGAAGACTCAAAAGACCCATCAGATGCTCTCTTGTGCGGGTCTGCTACCAAAGCCAGGTTTTCCTTCTAGGGATGATCAATCCTCTTGATCTCATCAGTCTTGAGCTTGCTATAGAGCAGCTCCAAAGTCAGATCAGAAATGTTTACATTCTCCTCAATGGTTGTAGCCTTTATCTCCCACTCCTTGGTGTTGATTGCAGCCAAGAGATGGGTGGTATTTTCAGATTGAGAATAATCAATACCAACAGCTTTCATCTGATTTATCACTTTATTAAAGCGACTGAAAATGTCATCGATGCTCTCTCCAGGACGCATCTCGAATTTGTTGTATTCACGCTTATAGACTATTTGACGTACTTTCTTGACTTGGGACAAACCCTCATGGTAAGTTTCGAGAGTGTTCCAAATCTCATGCGTAGTCTCGAGATTGCAAATCCGATCATACTCCTGTCTCCCAAGCCCGCCATACAAGAGATTTTTAGCCTTATTGTTATTAGCGAAAAGGGCTTCTGAAGCCGGCATAGCAACTTCGGGCACCACGAGCAGGACTCAAACAACCTCCCATATAGCGTGTCCTTCGCTCTCAGGGAAGACTCGTATGCGATTCTTCCAATAGGCATAGTCCTGCCCATCGAAGATATGCGGCTTTGTTGAGTATCTATCCATCGCCAAGTTCAGTGATCGGTTAAGATCAAGATTGAACTAACCGAGCTCTGATACCACTTGTTGGACCGAAAAGGCGACTAGAGGGGGTGAATAGGAGCATACTCACTTTTTCACAAATAATTGATTCAATAAAACTTTACTCCAGCAGCTATAGAATCTATGAAGATCAGTATATCAGTAAAGCGGAAGACTAATATTGAATCCAATTCAAACCACTAAGCAATACGACAAAATCACCAAAGATTAAAGCACATCAGTGCGCTGCCGATCGGACCGTTGGCCTTGGGCAGTTGGACCGATTTCCGACCGGTTTGACCGGTGGACACGGGCAGTCTGACCGCCGGCCTCTAGAACAGATTGAAAAACCCAATGACGAAGATGCAAATAGATGAAACTTTTGATCTACTAATCCAAACTTGATGAAACATGGAACACACCTTCTTTATGATATCAGGGACCTATTCCAATCGAAAATTATGATAATTCTTGGAGGAATCAAGATCTTTTTCCGTTTGATCAAAGAAGGGTTCAAAACCGGGTCAAAACGAAAACTAGGTCAAAGCCCTTGCTCGTGGGTGATTGATGATCAAGATGATCCTAGATAGATTCCCACACGTCACAGCAAGCTAGATCACGTGAAGAAACCAAGCAAAAACTCACGGATCAAAGAAAGACCTAAAATCATCAAATAGAGAGAAAGAACACAATGAGACAAAACATTGATCAAACTTTCCTTTGATTGATTGATATGATCAGGGCTTACAGCCACTCCATCAATGGAGGACAATGCTCAATCCAAGAGCACGAAAATCATATCAAACATCAAGAACCCTAGACTCCACAAAAGCTCTCCCTAAGAAAATTAGGGTTTACAAGAATTGCAAAATAGACGAAGAGGTGGTGCAGCCACCACCCTCTTCTATTTATAGTGGACACTTAGACCTTCTACAAGTTTGACTCTATTGGGCTCCCGTTAAGGCCCAAAACAAACATGATACTTACGCACGTATTTTAATGCGCTGTCTTTAACATCCCTTGACCTAACTAGCTACACCTTGCGCCATCTTGCGCCTCGGATTAGCTAATAGGTCACCCTTGTCAATCTTGCACCACGCTTGAGTACATTGACCTCACCCGGCATCGTCGATCGTTCTGGACCCCACCTCTCCAAGCCTAGTCCCGATCATCCTCGTCGTTGACCGTCGTTGACCACCAAGCAACCTGCACAACAATAGACAAGTAAACCGAATTTGGGAACAAGTTCTTCACAACTTGACCCATGTTAGTCAAAACATGCATCATGCAACATATATGTCCTGAAACCCATGACTTTGACCTAACAACCGAACAACTCCGCCACGACGGGCGACGAACCAAGTGGAAACCGGTCAGACCGCCCCCAGGGCCAGTCTGACCGCTCACCCTGGCCGGTCTGATCACCACCTATGGGCCGGTCAGACTGCCAGCTGGAACTTAGCCATGTTTCCTCTCTGGAAAACCGAAACCTACTGGAATTTTCAAACCAATAGAACTTTTGACTGCTGACTCCAAAAATTATGGGACCAAGTGCAATAGAATCCCCTCTCTTGCCTACACCCTCTATTTTTGGCCCAGCTCAATTCTCACTTTACAGAATGGCGGTCCGGCGCCACCAAGGCGGTTAGGCCAAGCCATGGATCGGTCGCATCAAGCCACTGGGACGGTCGACCGATTTCGGCTCGACGAGACTTAACTTTGTCGAAAACACGTGAAACGACAAACTGTAAAAGCCATTGCCAATTGTCACATCATCCTATGATCTGGAGCATATTTCCATGATATCCACAGGGTTAAAACCATACACTACCTGAAACGGACTTACCTTGGTGGTAGAGTGTACCGACCTGTTGTAAGCAAACTCAATATGTGGTAAACACTCTTCCCACATCTTCAAAGTCTTCTTTAAAACAGCCCGCAACATGGTGGATAATGTGCGGTTGACAACCTCCGTTTGTCCATCAGTTTGGGGATGGCACGTAGTAGAATGTTCCAAAGTGATCTCCAAAAGTGGCTCAAAAACTTCGCATCGCGATCCGAGACAATAGTATTGGGCACTCCATGTAAGCGAACAATTTCCCTGAAAAATAAATCAGCTATGTTTGTAGCATCATCGCAATCCTAAAACAAAATCCATAGAAATATCCTCCCAAGGGGCGCTAGGAATAGGAAGAGGCATATAAAGTCCATGTGGATTGAGACGGGACTTAGCTTTGTTGCATGTGGTGCAGCGAGCCACGTAGCGCTCGACATCGCGCCTCATCTTTGGCCAAAAGAAGTGGGCGGTCAGCACATCTTCAGTCTTCTTTGCTCCAAAATGCGCCATCAAACCTCCTCCATGCTCCTCCTGCAACAACAAAAGACGAACGGAGCTAGCTGGAACGCATAGCTTGTTAGCATGATAGACCAAACCATCAATCAGCACATATTTATTCCATGTTTTCCCTCCTTTACAATGTTCAAGCACTTCTTTAAAGTCCAAATCAGTAGCATATAATCCTTTAAATGTCTCCAAACCAAAAATCTTATGATCAAGTTGAGATAACATGGTATAACGTCTAGAAAGCGCATCGGCAATCACATTGTCCTTACCTTTCTTATGCTTTATGACATATAGAAATGACTCAATAAATTCTACGCAATTAGCATGTCGTTTATTCAATTTAGTTTGACTTCTAATATGTTTTAGCGATTCATGATCGGAATGTATAACAAATTCTTTGGGCCATAGATAATATTGCCAGGTTTGAAGCATACGAACTAAAGCATACAATTCTTTATCATAGGTAGAATAATTCAGACTAGGTCCATTTAATTTCTCACTGAAGTATGCAACCGGCTTACCTTCTTGAATCAATACACCACCTATCCCAATCCAGCTAGCATCACATTCAATCTCAAAAGTATTACCAAAATCAGGGAGTTGGAGTAGTGGTGCTTGGGTGAGCTTCTCTTTCAATAAGTTGAATGCCTTCTCTTGCGCAGGTCCCCATTGGAAGGGCACTCCTTTCTTGGTCAATTCATTCAATGGTGCGGCAATGGCGCTGAAATCCCGCATAAAACGTTGATAGAATCCAGCAAGGCCGTGGAAGCTCACCTGTGTCACTGTGGTAGGCATCGGCCAGCTTTGGATGGCCACAATCTTTGCCTCATCCACCTCAATTCCCTGTGGTGTCACAACATAACCAAGAAACGCAACTCGATCGGTGCAAAAGGTGCACTTCTCGAGGTTACAAACAAACATGCATCTCTCAAAGCATTAAAAACAGCACGTATATGATTCAAGTGTAGCTCATGAGACTTGCTATAAATCAAGATATCATCAAAATAAACCACCACAAATTTTCCAATGAAAGAACATAAAACCTCGTTCATCAAACGCATAAAAGTACTAGGT
This sequence comes from Hsuehochloa calcarea, assembly GCA_036346395.1. NCBI lineage: Eukaryota > Viridiplantae > Streptophyta > Magnoliopsida > Poales > Poaceae > Hsuehochloa > Hsuehochloa calcarea. The sequence goes on from CM070607.1 coordinate 15,709,830, forward strand.
GCATTAGTTAGACCAAAAGGCATCACTAACCACTCGTATAGTCTGAACTTAGTTTTAAAAGCAGTCTTCATTTATCTCCCAATTTCATTCTAATCTAGTGGTAACCACTCCGCAAGTCAATCTTTGTGAAAATAATAGAACCACTCAACTCATCAAGCATGTCGTCTAGCCTAGGAATAGGATGACGATACCTTATGGTAATATTATTAATGGCTCTCTGATCAACACACATCGCCAACTACCGTCTTTCTTAGGAACCAAAAGACCAGGAACAACACAAGGACTAAGGATTTCTCGTACGTACCCACGGTCCAAAAGATCTTGGACTTGTCGCTAAATTTCCTTAGTCTCCTCCGGATTAGTCCTATATGCAGCACGGTTTGGCAAAGTCGTTCCTGGGATCAAATCAATCTGATGCTCTATCCCTCGAATAGGTGGCAATCCCGGGGGTATCTTAGCTGGAAATACATCCACATACTCCTGCAAAAGGTTAGCAACGGTAGGAGGCAAAGAGCTAGACATATCATTAAATGAAAATAAAGCATCTTTGCATATCAAAGCATAGCATAGCAGCTTATTATCACAAATTTTAGCAAGTTCAGATTTAGTGGCAAGCATAACACATTCCTTCAATTTAATTCCCTCGGACTTAGAACTAGATGCCACTTTCTCCCGTTCTATAGAAATTTAATTCCCTCGGTCTTGAACGTAAGGGTTAATAATCGTGCTGACCAACTATAGAAATTTTTCAAGGGGAAAGAGGATCCATTTAACATTATAAAACGGTGAAGAGAGAATTAGGTAAGAAAGAATACCATGAAGGAACTAAAGATAGATAGATGACCAAGATGGGGAGAGAACAATTTATTTTTCTTGTTATATAAAATAAATTTTGAAGTTTTTCAACTAACGACCATTCTAACTAGGTCACGACCTACAGTCGACATGGCTCTGATACTATTTCTGTCGGACCCGGGAGTAACACCCCAGAATCCTCTGTGCATTTCTAAACTAGTCCCATGATCAGTAGCTAGTTCACACAGTAAACAGATATGGTAACATCCATAAATCGCACAACTTTATTAATAATCAACAGAGTTTGTTACAAAAGAGGCTTACAAGCCAACAATAAACAAACACAGCGGAAGACGAAGAAGCAGTGGAGTCCAGCTGATCTGCCACAGGCAATCGACTGGGGTAGCGGCCTAGTCGTCGAGATCCGAAGTCCTTCTCCTCTGAAATTTATTTGCATGAAGCAAGGGTGAGCACAACTACCGTGCTCGCAAGTTACACCCAGTAACAGAGTTAATGCATGCAGGGATATATCAAAGGAATGCTTATTGGTTGAATTTGCATAAAGCAATATTTTCTTTAAATATTTGTTACTAAGTTCCAAAGCAGTTATTCTGTAACTAAAATTCATTTTTATAAATTCTCAAGTTTTATAGTAGGATAACCTCCATAAGAAACATGGTGATGGATACCCTCCTATCACATGGCTAACCGCCCAATTTTACCACAAGGATTAACCATCCTCAAATCATTTGCAAAAATCATTTTAAAACAAATCAAAGTCTAACTTTGAGTGGCTTTGCCAGCATGTCTATGACCGTGGACACGGCTATTCGAATAGTTTTACACTCTGCAGAGGTTGTACAACTTTACCCACAAGAGATAATCAACTTTTAATGTCCGTCTGACACACTTCCGTAGGTGTGCGACTAAGTGATTATCACGAGACCTTTACAATCGTCATTCCAAAGTAGTCATGCTCGCTAAGGTTTCACTTCCTTTGGATTAACCATCCGCTAGAAGCCCCTCTTGCGCGCTAAGGTTTCACTTCCATTGGGTTAACCACCCACGGAAACCCCTCTTGCACCAAGTGGGAATCTTGTCTAACCAACACCCACACACCAAAATGGCACAACTAACAATGGAGCGTTGCAAATTATTCAATTTAGCTTTGTCCCATTCCGGACTTGTGGTAGTACGGTGGAGCTTTGCAAGATGCGGCTCGAAGACCGGTCCTTAATCGACTTGGCGACTTTCAAAATAACCACAGGTCACAATCCTACGGATTGAGCCGTGCATAAACCTGCACCCACCAAGCATCCATTTCGCCCAAGTACAAACCAACTTTTTATTTTTGCTTTTTAAAGTCATTTGTAAAATCTTCCATGACAAACCAATGTGATAGGCTTTTAAACAATAGTTGATTATTTGGGCCAAATTCAGGGCCGAACATTTTGGTCTAAGCATGTCTAAGCATAATTTTCCCAAAATGTTACGTTCATACTCTTGCATAAACCAGATTTTTATCTAATGTGTCAAGGTATGTTTCATTCAACAGCAAAGTTGGCTATACAATGGCAATGGGAATAACTATAATTTAAAAACAGGTATTTAAATTACTTGAATAGAAATAGCATGAAATAATAATTTAAAATAGAATTTAAATAATTTGAAATATTGGGATCAAATATGATCAAAGGTATAACTTGCCTTGCTTGGTTAATTGAGGTTCTCAAACGGCATCGAAATCCGGATGTCCGAGTCGTCGAAATCTATACGCGTAAACGATCCAAATTCAAATAAAATCCAAAAATTAATAAATAAATACTGGAAATAAGATATCGACTTTATATGAATATAGGAATTTGAATCGACGAAATCGGGGTTCGTATGAGGGAGAACGAAATTTCGGAAGGGAGGGTGAATAGTAGTTTGCATGGTACTATTCATTTGCATGCAACTTACGTGAATAGTAAAAGATCGGAGAGAATTGGCCGTGCCGGCGATAGGAAGGGAAAGGTGGCCGACGAATAACAAAAATGGAATCTTGGGAATGAGACGGACCCAATAGTGGTGGTCGCGTCACTAGGGGAGGTCCAGCGTGACGGTGGCGCGCAAAACAGTGCATAGTGAATAGTAGCACCGGATAGCCGATAATGATTTGGAGAAAAGGAAGGTAGCACAATGTAGAGTATTGCGAGGCGAAGCTAACGGTAGTGACGACATTGCCGGCGGATCAAAGACGGTGCCGAAAATAACGATGGAAGGTGGTTCGGTTTCCGGCGAAAAATTCTTGGTTGCGGCGAAAAGAGAGCGGCAAACTCCAAGGATAGGAAGGGAAAGCGAGAAGTACTGTGGCGGACGCAATGGTTGGAAAAAAATGACCGAGGAGAGGTGACAAAGTTGGGTACGTGCATGTGTGTATGGTACTGTTCATGCATACATAAATAGTAAAAAGAATAGAACAAATGGCCGTGTCGGCGATAGGAATGGAGAGATGGCCGGCGGACAACGAATATGGAACCTCGGCGATGTACTCTACCTCATGGTAGCAGTTCGCTCGGCGACGACTGGTCGCGGCGACAACGCGCAATTAGAAAAACAGCTATAAAATAAAAAAAACGGAAAATTACGAAATAAATACTGAAAAATAAAGGACGATTTTAGATGATTTTACGAGCAAGAATTATCGGATTCGGAGTTTGCAATAGAGAGGAAAGATTTTTGGAGTGAATTACTCAATCAAATTCATTTGCTACAGTAGCAATGATATAAACTGTTCACTGTCTTCTACCTTCAGCCGAATGGACAGAGAGGAAATAATGGCCATGGCGAGGGTGGGGGAAGAGGAAAGGTGGCCGGCAAGGTACCAAAACGGATTGCTCACCTCGAGATGAAGCCGATGGAGGTGACGGCGCAGTCGGGGATGGTCGGCGACGGCGGCGGCGGCGCCGGGAACAGTTCGGCCATGGAGGAGGGCGGAAGCTCCGGCGATCTTTGTGGCGAAGATGCACACGCATAGAGCACGACGTCGCGGTGCCGACGGTGGTGGAGAAGGTGGCGGAGCTCCACCGGAGGCGACGCACGAGAGGGTAGACGACAATCGGTCGACGATCTTCATTTTGCTCGTGTGGCCAAACCAGGGGAAGATGGGAGGAGAGGTTTTGGGGGTGGCTTGAAGGTGGAGAGGAGCTGCTGGAGGTCACTTTATATAGGGGAGGGGGTGGCCGGATTGATGAGAAAACGCGAGAATAAAAACTTCAGTTTTCGGGTGCCATAAAGACCGCATGAAAACTGAAAACTGCTCTTAATTCACAAGAATAAACAGCCAAATAATGGTATAGTAACGTAGAGGAAGTTAATACGGACGTTTGGGTTCAAACGGTTTTGAATTTGGAGCTTTGAGTGAGGAGAAACGGAAGAAATGGTGAAAGCAGCCATTAATGGAGCTTCGGAGCTTTTGTTAATGGCGGCGGCGGCGGAGGAGGCGGTGGTGGCCGAGAAGAAGCGCGGGGTGTGGGAGGATTGGCGGGGTGGTCGGTGGTGGCCGGCTGCACTCAGTGGTGGTGGTTGCCATTGATATGCTCATGGGAGAAAATGATACAGAGAAGGAAACTCTCGGTTGGAGGAAGAAGAAGATAAGAAAGAAGGTATAAAAGGAAGGAAGGAAGGAAATATATTAAACAATAGAAATAAAGAGGTGTCATGGCAGTGCATTGGGTAGGCTTTTCAATGTTAAGCGTGCTGGTTCTTTGGCAGGGTTGGGATGGGTGACCGAAATGGGAAGCCATCCGATTTTTTTTTCGAAATATATTTAAACCATATATTTGAACACTTTTTAGAATATACTAAATAGAGTCCAAAAATTATAGAAAAATTTATAAAAATTATTAGAATTATTTTGAACTTAATAAAAATAATTCCAACTTAAAGTTGGCTTTTATTTTTTATTTTATTTTCTAGAAAATAGGAAAACCTTTTTAAATACTAGAAAATTAATTAAAATTTTATTTTTCAATTTAAATCCAATAAAATCACAGAAAATCAAATAAACTTAATAAACTTTCTTTTTGACATTAAAATCAAGAAATTAAATTATTATTATTATTATTATTTTACTTTTAACAGTGAAAACTCTTTTTAGGTTACAATAAATCGAGAAAACTCTTCGACAGTTAGAAAATCCAATAAAATAATAACTTTATTTATTTTTATTTTGGTAACATAACTTTGGGATGTTACAACTATCATTGTAATTACCAGATAAAAATTGTACTCTCATAACTTTGTTTACCTTAAACTTACCACACGAATTGAACCATTGGATGTAGTAGGGACATGGGTGTGGCTGTGTGGCCAAGCCAAGCTTCTCGACCATCTCGGAACTTGCAAGGTTATTCTGACTCCCTCCATCAATGATTACTCTGCAGGCTCTCTCCTTCACGAGAAATCTGGTTTGAAACAAGTTGTGTCGTTGATTTTGCTCCGCTCTCTCCACTTGTGCGCTCAGCACTCGTTGCGCAACAAGGCTCATATGATTCCCGGTGTCAACAACAGCTACTTGTTCCTGTACACCATCAGTATCACTATCTATCTCGTCTCCTCCACCTGCAATGTTAGCTGCAAGTACATATTCATCATCAATATCAATAGCACTTACATAACCACCGTCTTCGGTGGCAAGATATGCTCGCTGACGTGGGCAGTCCCTCATGACGTGGCCCATTCCCTTACAACGGTGGCAAACAATCCCAGTCGTACGGCTTGTGGAAGCAACTGAAGAAGAACTCTTAGCTAGGGCCTGCACACTAGTATATTTGCTTACCTCGGGTGCATGTAATGGTGTCGGAGGTGCTGCTGAACGTGCCCTACTCGTGGAGGGGGTAGCAGACCGTGTAGCTAAAGGTGGAAATATTTTAACTTGCCCTGGCGTTGATCTTGGTGTAGACGTGCTTCCAAAGTTGTTCCTTGGCCTCTGCTGTCGTCCCTGCAATTCCTTTTCTGCCAAACATGCAAGGTGGAACAATCTAGGAACACTATCATATTCTTTGTAATCAACTATGTCCTGAATTTCACTTCTTAATCCTCCATAAAAACGTGTCATTGCAGCCTCTTTATCCTCAATAATATAACAACGCAACATACTAATTTGTAGCTCCTGATAATATTCTTCTACGGATCTATTGCCTTGGTTTAAGCGCTGCAGTTTCTTACGTAAGTCATGTTTAAAAGAAGGTGGAACAAATCTGTTACGCATAGCAACCTTTAAAGCATCCCAAGTAGTAGGCGCTAATCCATCATTGCATACCCTATTCCACCAAATGATGGCAAAGTTTTTTAATTCACTTGTGGCTTGCCTAACTCTATGCACTTCAGGAACTAAGTGAGCATTAAATTTCTGTTCTACCGTCATCTCACAATCTAGGTATATTTCGGCATCATAAGCACCCGCAAAAGATGGTACAGTGAACTTGACTTTAGCATATGGATCATCATTAACACGTGCATTATGTTGTTGAAAGTTATTACCTCTCATACCTTGACGGTTGAAGTTCAACCAGTTCCGTTGTTGTGCATCAAAGGCGTCATGGTTTCACATCTCATTATCATTGTCAATCTCATGGTTATGGACTGCACCTTGAAGATCCACACGCCCATTGTTCTGTGGTGGATTGGCCAAACCATAAATGCGTGTATTGAGCATTGCAATGCTTTCATTGAGTTGGTGTAGTGTAGCATTTGTTTCCGCAAACTTCCTATCAATGTCGTCATTAATAGCATGGCGGTGCTCATCCAACACCATCATGAGCTCTTCCCTCAAAACACACTCTTGCGTCTCCAATTCCTCTCCTGCCATGGTTAGTAGGAGACAAAAGACAACACAAAGATATTATCCCTATCAACTACTAGGTGGTGGAAGGTGGAAACACAAACACTCTCAAGCATCTTACCAAGATCTTATGGATTTCTTACCAATTGCGGCAGGTGGTATGATCGGAGAAGGTGGGATGTATGACCGCGGCGGAGTCGAATTGCGAGGATCCAAATATGAGGGCTGAAAGTAGGTGGAGCTCGGATAGGCAATGTTTAGTAGCAAGGAATAGCAATTATGAAATCAGATTAGCAAAGCTGAATCAAAGTTCACGGTACTCGTCATAGTTGCTGGCTTAAACGCGTTCCTAGAACTAGCTCAAGCAAGCTGAAAAATAGGGTAGATACAAGCACAATGGAACAAAATTCACAAAGCAACTGATTTCTCTTATGGGTGGTCGTGGACCAACTGTGGGTTGTCGTGGGCCACTTGAGCGTGGTCATAGACCAACTGAGGGTGGTCGTGAGCCAACTATGAGTGGTCTCTCTCTTTTTTTGCTTCTCTCTTCTTCTTCTTTTTTGACTGTAGAAACCCAACCTAGGGTTCCTCTTTTTTTTGTAAGACCTTGGCTCACAACTCTTCGAAACCCTCTTCTGGGTCTGGGGATTTATATAGGTCACAAACTTTTTTCGGAGAGCAGGGGTATAAAGGTAATAAAAAGATACTCTCTCTCTCTCTCTCTGAACTTTGGCTAGGTGGTTGAAAGGGTAGGTGGTCGGATCTGAGGAGGTGGTCGAGCCGACTAGGCAGTCGAACCCGAGGAGTTGGTCGAACTCGAGTAGGTGGTCGAACTCGAAGAGGTGGTCGAATCCGAGGAGATGGTCGAACTCTAGGAGGTGGTCGAATCCGACTAGGTGGTCGAACTCGAGTAGGTGGTCAAAACCGAGTGGGTGGTCGAATCCGACTGGTGGTCGAACACAAGGAGATGGTCGAACTTGAGTAGGTGGTCGAATCCGACTGGGTAGTCGAACCCGAGGAGGTGGTTGTATCCGACCAGGTGGTCGTATGGGGAGGGGGTCTCACGATCTCGGCTATACCAGACAAATCAAAGGATGTAACTAAGGGCAGGCCGAGATACACAAAGACCAAAACAGTGAAGACTCGACGCTAGAAACTAGATTACGACGACTAGACCAGCAACAAAGACGCCGACAATGGACTCGAATTCAACAACGCAAAAACTGAAAACACAATTGCGAAAGGCACAGAGGTTTGGACAGCGGAAAAACTAAGTGTGGATATCGTGAGGATATGTGCACGATCTCAGAATGATGAGTCAATTGGCAATGGCTTTGTTGGTTTGCAAAATCTCGCGTTTTCGGTTTTGCTTGAGTTTGTCGGACCACGGTGATCGGCCGGGCGGCGGTCAGACCGCCCGTGGAAGAGGTCCGACCGGCCGTGTGCTCCGGTCCGACCGGGTATGCCTAAAAGTGGATTTTGGAGCTGATCCAAAATAGGATGTGTAGGCAAGTGAGGGGAGTCTCCTAGATGTGGTCACATCATTTTTGGAGCTCCCAGTCAAAAGTTCTATTGAGTTGAAAATTCCAGAAGGTTTCGCATTTTCACGATGGAATTTTGGCTAAGTCTTTTCGGGCGGTCCGACCGCCGTTATGGAATCGGTCCGACCGGCCTGAAATCGGTCGGACCGGCTGTGTGGGGCGGTCAGACCGCCGATCACTTGAAGGTGAGCCTTCTTAGCATTGATGTGTTTTGATTGTGGTTATTGTATGGATATCAATGCTTTATTGTTGCATATTGCATTGTGGGCGGCGTGGGTCAAGTTGTGAAGAACTTGTTCCGGAGGCGATTTGTTTGTCTATTCTTTGTGCATGTGGCTTGCGAGTCAGCGGCGTCAGCGGTGAGGTGGATCGGGACTACGCTTGGAGAGCCGAGGTCGAGCGATCATGGATGCTTGGGTGGTAGTGTGACTCAAGCATGGTGCGAGAATGGGCAAGATGGATCGAGCGGGTAGTTCGGCATTTGGTTGGATCAGGCGGTGCGGAAGTCGGTGCAAGTCTCTAGGAGGTTCCGATGGGATTCGTACAGGAGAGACTTGGCGACGTGATGAGAGCCGTTGATCAACCTACACGTGGTGAAGCAGACGATTGCTTCAACAGTTGTGTGAGTGGTTCCCATGTGTGTGTGGGTCCCAAAAGTGAAACCCTAGGCCTCTCCTATAAATAGAAAGGGAGGAGATGTAAAACCCCCGGAAGCATTCATTTGGAGCCCTCCACCTTTTTCTAGGGTTTGGAGAGGAGAGGAGAGGAGAAGCTAGGGTTGGAGAGATTGTGTGTGTGCTCCTTGTGTGAGCTCTTGTCCTCCTTTTTAGAGTGGCTTTGTAAGCATCTTGTGAGATCAATCAATCTTGTGATGCTTGCTTGAGAGATCATTTGTCTCCTTTGTGTTCTTCTCTCTTTTGATGAATTTGGTGCTTTCTTGATTCAAGTATTTAAGCTTGATCTCTTGACCTATTTTATCTTGCTTTGTTGTGTGGAAATACTCCTAGAATCATCTAGACCATCAACCCCCACAAGCAAGTCTTGAATCAAGATTTTTGTATTTCTAGGGTTTGGGCACTTCTTTGGTAAAACCTTGAGATATCAATTCTACGAAGTGGATCTAGAGGATCGTCGCTAGAAATAGGTCTCTAATATCCTTAGGGAGGTGTGCTCCAAATTTGGTCAAGTTTCATTGGTTGAATCAAAAGTTGGACCAAATTTCATTTTGGATTTGGGCATTGAATTTCGGTTCTGGACTAAATCGGTCAGACCGATTTTTATACGGCGGTCAGACCGCTTGACATTGAACCGCCCGTTGAAGGCGGTCGAACCGATTCATCGGTCGGACCGCCCTTTGGTAGCCGGTCGACCGCCCGATGCCTGCATCGACCTAGTGAGATCATTTCTCCACATTTGTGTCGTGTGGTAAAGGGGGTTATCGAATTCAGCACAAGGCTTCCTCTGTACGTTTACTGATCTTCTTAGCTCTCATAGCTAAAGGAGTAAAGTTCGTGTTGAATTTGATTAAGGCGAGAAATTTGAGAAAGCGCCTATTCACCCCCAGTCGCCTTTACGGTCCTACACTAAGATCTAAAAATTTTTGTGGGGCAATTTTCTGGACTCTAGGTGATGGAACACAACTATCAAAAGGGGATAAACAAGATTACCTAACGGACAACCTGATGCTCTGATACCAATTGATGAGTAGGCGGCTGATCTTCGATAGGTTCGATTTGTTTAAATCGTGAGGGCGTTGGCGCTTTGAGGCTTCCGGCCGCAGATCTTCACCTCGCAATTCGCTACACCCGCTGGCTATCGTTATCAACCATGCTCGCACGCGATCGACCTTACCACGAGGGTTATGGTTCCTGCAAGCAATCGAAGCAACTAAAAAGAACAAGATAGATGAAATCTGAAATATATTGCGGATTTGGATGAAGTTCACAAAGTGGGGTTTCTCAAACCATAAATGACGAAACTGCAAACACATAATAATCTAAGAAAAAACCAACCATAAACTGTGGCGGCTGCTGCAATATATAGGGAGGAACATGAGGAGGTCGACCAAGGGTTGTGCTGCCATGTGGAGAGGCGTACACATCCTAGGCTTTGACCTCGCCACACTTACAAGGTCTTATTAGGCCCAGCAGACCTTATTTCAATGTCTCTGACTAACTCCCAACATGGTCGTCACTGGTCATGGGGCTGGTTGTAGGGTTGGTCGTAGAACTTGAGACCTGGTCGTAGATCTGGTAGCCTGGTCGTAGGACTGGTCATAGAGCTTGAGACCTGGTTGTAGATCTGGCAGATCTGGTCGTGGAGCTTGCAGATCACAGAGAACTGGTCGTAGACTGTTTGGATCCTCTCCATCATGCCTAAGTAACAGAAGATCACAATTTTTAGGTAGCATACCATTCTGCATAGATAAATTATTAGCACCTAGAAACGAGCTCACCTTATAATTTAAGTGACGTGCACGAGCTCTTGTCATAGGACCTTGTAGTTTAGCAACCGGATCTGGAGTATTTTGTGTAGTGCGTGTATCTGAAGGAGTGATGAGGACTTAGTCTGCAAAAGTAGCGACATCTGGCGTGTGATGGTGCGATCTTTTCGATCGAAAGGTACGAGTGGCGGAGTGTGGTCGTGTCGTTCTGAAAAGTTAGCGTCGTAGTGTGTTTTCATATCGATCGCAAAAGTGGTAGCGTGTGGCGTGGCGAGGTCTTTTTGATGCGAAAAGCGGCGTGGCGGAGTATGGTCTTGTTGGTCTGAAAAGTTAGCATTGCATCGTCGATGTGTGTTCATGTCGATTTGCAAAATTTGCAGCGTGTAGCGTGACAAGTCGCAGTCTTGTCGGTCTTAAAAACTGCCATGGTGGTGTAAATGCTAGAATCAGGGTGGTGTGCGGTGTTGCGATGCTAGCTCCCTCACATGGTCGCAGTGTGCACGCAAAAAATAAATATAAAAAATGAGACTAGCATAATAATAGTTGTATAGAAATTAATTCCTTGTTGTGCTTCCCCATCCTCCCTGACGAGCTCCCCGTGCCAACCTCCCTGTCGCCGCCTCGGTCAACATGTCAAGCCTTCTCTGACCACCCCTGACCACCCCTGTCATACCTCTTGGCACTGGTCAGCTCAATGAACCTCCCTATAGATCATGTGTGCATTCATTACTTGGAAGCGTTCCCAAAGCGCATAAGCCACCGTAGCCTGTAGCACCGCTGCCGCTCATCTTTGGCGTGTCACCGCTCCAGTCCACCACCGACCATGTCACAACCACCCATGGGACCAGCTATCTCCTGAGATTTCATTTTGGGCCTTGTCGAGCACCACCATAGCTCCCCTCGTCGGCGATGCGCGAGGCTGAGAAGCTCCCGGTTGCTCCTCTGATAGTCGGAAGGTAGACAACACTGTAGCGGTGCAATTAATTAGCGTAATCTCTATCGTTAGGAAAAAGCTTTAATTAGTTGTTGGTTTAATTGTGCTACGACTCATTGACGTGTGGACCCGGTGCTTAAATAATGCAGTTCATTAAAACACTAGTTTCATTGTAAGTCACTGACAGGCGCGCCTAGTGCTTTAAGTGCATAGTGCACCATCCTGTGGACCGTGCACAGTGCACATGGACCCTAGATCCATACACTGTTCTTGTGAGCTAAGCAAATGACTGCTAGGCCCCACCTGTTAGTAAATGATTTCCTTTCGGAAAATAATTGACAATAAAAGAAAATACATTGGGCCTACCTGTCAATCATTGGGGTATTTCCGAATAGAAAATAAATCAAAAATAAAAAGAAAAGGTGGCGAGTCCCACCTGTCAGAGAGATAATTCTCTACCTTTTCTTTTTCCTAAAATTTTCAAACCAACCCAAATTGAAACATTAATAACTTTTTGCATAAAAACTACAAATGAAATGAATCTTTTTTCTAATTTCATCTAAAATCATGACCTACCTGAATATGCAAAAAAAAGTTGGATTTGGTTACTATTGGAATATTTTGCCTTATTTAATTCGTTTCTAGCTCTTTTTGGAAAAGACGTTGATTATTCAAACAATATTTTCGACGATCATCCATGCTCATACTCAAAACAATAAGAGCAAGGCAATCACCCCCTTTGATCATGTAGATTCTACTATTTTATTTATTGTCTTTCTTTTTGTAAAATATATTATGAATACGTGTATGTTGATATGAAATTGCTATTTTGGGATAGCAGTCGATGTAAAACCTATTCAATGCATGTTTCTCCTTGAAATGTTGATGCTCTTACTGTTGTAGCCATTAGGTTATGGGTTAGGCAATATATAGTTTCAAGTTGGGAGTTTTCGGGTGCGAATATCGCACAAATGCTTAATAGAGCGGTAGTTTTTTTTTCTAAAAAGTTATAAAAGGACGATATGATAAATATGAACTTGGGAGTTTTAAAAAGAAAGTCTGGAGGGATGTACCCGGGTGAAGTGAGAATATTCATTTGCTGGTCTAGTGCAAAGTTAGGACTAGATGATGTAATAACTTTGACACGTGCTCTACATAGTGCTTACCTAAGGTACTAAGCGGTGATATCGACGGATGACAAACAAACTAGAGAATTGGTGTGCTGTGGGTAAAGTTATACACTTCTGCAGAGTGTAAATCTATTTAAATAGTAGTGCTAGCGGTTTATGAGCGTTCTTAGTACAGACTTAATGTGCATTAGTCTTGGTTTTTACAAAAAAAATGTTTCTTATTGGAAAAATGAGGGAATTGTTTATAGTTTATATTTGAGTTGTCTGCTATGTTTATGGCTGAAATTAAAATGTTGCTCGCAGCCGAGGTGGGTTGCGAGATGTTGTTATTATTCATTTAATTGCTTACTTACTATCATGTATCTATTTAACTCCTTTTTAACCTTCGATGCAAAATACTATGTATGGTTATTGCAAATAAAACTAGCTTAAAGCAAAATAGCTTATAGAGTATAGCATTATCCTTTGTTAGCCTTGCATTTATATAAATTTTGTGATACACTACAAGTCCTGTTGAATACGTGTTGTACTCGATCTTTCCTACATTGTTGTTCAGAGTTTGAGAATGAACCGACGTCCGACGATATGTTCTTTGCACCCGGAACCTGAGGATTCCGTGATGGGTCTATCTAGGCTTTGTCTCTTGTTAGTTCCCTAAGGGTTCTAAATGGGCATGCCGCTGAAAATTATTTACTTTCATCACTTTTACTTCCGCTGCTGCTTTTGCTACTCTGTTGAAACTTGTTTTATTTGGCCGGTCAGCCAGTGATGCAATAACTCTAATCGCTTAAGTTAAGTACACATTTTGCTTTACTTTGTATATGTGAATGTATGGATGTGAATGATGTGGATATCGTGAGGATATGTGCACGATCTCAGGATGATGAGTCAATTGGCAATGGCTTTGTTGGTTTGCAAAATCTCGCGTTTTCGGGGTTTGCTTCATCTTTGTCGGACCACAGTGATCGGCCCGGTGGTGTGGGCGGTCAAACCGCCTGGTGGGAATGATCGGACCGGCGGTGGTGGCGGTCGGACGGTCGACCTAAAATTGGATTTTGGAGCTAATCCAAAAATAGGTTGTGTAAGCGGTGAGGAGTCTCTGGATGTGGTTTCATCATTTTGGAGCTCGGTCAAAGTTCTATTGAGTTGAAAATTCCGAAGGTTTGGATTTTCAAGCTAGATTTTAGCTAAGTCTTTTTAACCGATCGACCGCCCGTTGTGGGAGCGGTCCGACCGGCTCGATATCGGTCGGACCGGCCGTAGGCGATCGGGCCGGCGATGACTGGAGGTAAGCCAAGTTCGCATTGATGCGTGTTGATTGTGTTTTATGCTTAGTTATCAATGCTTTATTGTTGCATATTGCATTCTTGGAACTAACGTGGGTCAAGTTGTGAAGAACTTGTTCCGGAAGCGGTTTGTTTGTCTATTCTTTGTGCGGTGGCTTGCAGTCAGCGGCGTCAGCGGTGAGTGGATCGGGACTACGCTTGGAGAGCCGAGGTCGAGCGATCATGGATCTGGGTGAGGTCGTGTGACTCAAGCATGGTGCGAGATTGGCAAGATGGATCGAGCGGGTGGTTGATGCAATTTGGTTGGATCGGCGGTGCGGATATCGGTGCGAGTCTCGGGAGGTTCCGATGGGATTCGGACAAGAGAGGCTTGGCGTCGATGAGAACCGTGATCAACCTACGTGGTGAAGCGGCGATTGCTTCAGCAGATTAGTATGTGGGTCCCATGTGTGAGTGGGCCCCAAATGTGAAACTCTAGTCCTCTCTAGTATAAATAGGAAAGGGGAGAAGGAAAACTTTTGAGGCATTCATTTGGTTTCTTCCTTGCTTTTCTAGGGTTAGGGTTTGGAGAGGAAGAGAGGAGAGATTGTATGCTCCTTGGGTGAGCTCTTGTCCTCCTAGTTGGAGTGGCTTTGTAAGCATCTTGTGAGATCAATCAATCTTGTGATGCTTGCTTGAGAGATCTTTGTCTCCTCTTGTGTTCTTCTCTCAATTGAATGAATTTGGTGCTTCCTTGATTCAAGGGTTTATGCTTGGTCTCTTGACCCATTTTGTCTTGCTTTGGTGTGTGGGAATACTCCTAAAATCATCTAGACCATCAATCCCCACAAGCAAGTCTTGAATCAAAGTTTTCACATTTCTAGGGTTTGTGCACTTCTTGATTAAATCCTTGAGAGATCGATTACGTGAAGCGGATCGAAGGATCGTCGCTAGAAATAGGTCTCTAATATCATTAGGAGGTGTGCTCGAAATTTGGTCAAGTTTCATTGGTTGAATCAAAGTTGGATCAAATTTCGTTTTGGATTTGGGGTGGATTTTTGATCTTTGGTGAACCGGTCGACCGGTCTTATAGCGGTCCGGCCGCCGTATATCGCATCATTGTCTTGCAGGTCGAACCGTTATCACCGGTCCGACCGCTTGACTAGTTGCCGGTCGGGCCGGCTGGTTGAACGTCGGTCGGACCGCCCTTGGTAACCGGTCCGACCGCTTTGTGCCCGGATCAACTCTTTGAGTTTAAGTCTCCACATTTGTGTCGTGTGGTTGTCGGGGTTATCGGATTGAGCACAAGGCTTCATTGTGTGCTTCTTGATCTTCTTAGCCTTCATAGATAAAGGAGTGAAGTTCGTGTTGAATTTGATTTAGGCGAGAAAGTTTTGAAAGCGCCTATTCACCCCCTAGTCGCCTTTCGGTCCTACAAGTGGTATCGAGCGGTTAGCTCTTTTCTATAGATCTTAACCGGTCTTTGGAGCCATGGCGGTGGCGATATTCAATCGGGCCATATGTTTTTGATGGAGTTGATTTTGCGTATTGGAAGGCCGAATGGAGGCCTACATCGAGGCTCAAGGGCACGCGATTTGGCTTAAGGTAAAAACCCTTATGTCGTGCGGTAGGTGACAATTTGATCCTCCGGATGTGGAGAACAACAGCGGGGCTCGGAATTTTTGATTCAAGGCCTTAGTCGATCGGAGTTTGAGCGTGTCGCTCATTTCTTTGTCTGCTCATGAGATCCGCGGACTCTTTATGATTATCATGAAGGGTCCCCTGCGATCAAGGAAGTGAGGCAGAACCGACTTAAGAAAGCATACTCCAAGATCGAGCAAAGACACGGTGAATCTTTAGATGAGTGTGGGGAGATTTTCTAAAATTCTTCATGATCTCATGTTGTTGATCTTGTTTTTCCGAGTCCGAAAATGCACGCCAACTTTTGGGTGCTTTGGATGTGAAGGTGCAGGGGATGAAGATCATCGCCATCAATGACAACAACTGTCATGAGTGAGCTTACCATGGATAAGCTTTACTCGAGGTTGAAGGCGCATGAGATTGATTTCATCTCGCGTCTCCCCACGGTGAGCCGATGGCTTTAGTGGTTGACAATTCTAAGGGTAGATATCTTTGATTCTTTTAATGTTAGCTCATCTGGATTTTCTTTATGCGCTTTGCATTCCTTGAGCGATGAGCAACTTGAGAGACTACCCGAGAATGACTTAGCCCTCCTATCCACAAAATTCACGAGAGCCTACAATAATGTGAGGAGTAGGAGGAGAGGTGGACCTATCACATGCTTCGAGTGTGGTGAGCTCAACCACATTCGCTCTAGATGCCCCAAGCTGAAGGGCAAGGAGGAGAAGGAGTCACAAAGGCATCCTCAAGCGAGGGATGCTAAGTCCAAGAAGACAAACTATCGCAAGTTTGTCAGCCGAGTCCTTGAAGCTCTAGAGGATGTGAGCATGGAAGATGTGGACTCGGAGTCGGAGGACCGATTTAGTCCAGAGGCAATGCGCAATGCCCAAATCCAAAACGAAAATTGGTCCAACTTTTGATTCAACCAATGAAACTTGACCAAAATCGGAGCACACCTCCCTAAGGATATCTTGGACCTATTCCTAGCGACGATCGTCCAGATACACAACAAAAAATTGATCTTTATAGGTTTTACCAAAGGAGTGTCCAAAACCTAGAAAAATGAAAAACTTGATCCAAAACTTGCTAGTGAGGGATTGATGATTTAGGTGGTCCTAGAAGTATTCCCACACATCATAAGAAGGTAAAAGAGGTCAAGAGACCAACAAAAAACAATCGGATCAATGAAGCACCAAAATCACCAAAAGAGAGAGGAAAACACATGAGACCTCATCTTTGAACAAACATCCATTGATTGAATCAAGATGTTACTTACAAAGACACTCCCTCAAGGAGGACAAGAGCTCAATCCAAGAGTACACGCACAAATTTCCTCTCCTCTCCTCTCCAAACCCTAACCCTAACTAGGCTTTTTACAAATGAAGTGCTTGGGGTTTTTTTTTCATCTCCCCCCTTCTATTTATAGGGTGGCTAGGGTTTCTCTCATGGGCTCCCATTAAGGCCCAACACAAATGGGATACACACACACACATCTGTTGAAGCAATCGCCTGCTTCACCACGTGTAGGTTGATCAGCGGCTCTCATCATGTCGGCAAGTCTCTCCCGTCTGAATCCCATCGGAACCTCCAAGACACTTGCACCGACCCCCGCGCCGCTTGATCCAACCAGCTGCAATGAACTGCCTGTTCGAACCGTCTTGTCCATTCTGCACCATGCTTGACACGACCTCACCCGGCATCCATGATCGTTCTGGACCTTAGCTCTCCAAGCTTAGTCCCAATCCTCCTCACCGTTGACGTCGTTGACCTGCAAGCCACCTGCACAGCAATAGACAAAGAAATCGTCTCCGGGAATAAGTTCTTCACAACTTGACCCACATTAGCTCAACAATGCAATATGCAATAATAAAGCATTGAAACTCATGCATTAAACACAATGAAAACACAACAATGCCAAAATGGTCGAAGTCCAAGTGGAAGCCGGTCGGACCGCCCTACCATGCCGGTCAAACCGATTTCCCAACGGTCGGACCGATTCCATAACGGCGGTTGGACCGCCCCAAAAGACTTAGCCAAAATTCAACTTGAAAATCCGCAAGCTCTCTGGAATTTTCCAATGGATAGAACTTTTGACTGGGAGCTCCAAAAATTATATGACCACATCCAGGAGACTCCCCTCTCATACCTACACAACCGATTTTTGGCCTAGCCCCAAACTCCATTATCAACTGTGGCCAGTCAGACCGGCCAGCATTGCCGGTCGGACTGCCACACACCCAGTCTGACCGGCGGCTTGGCCGGTCAGACCGCCAATGACGTGACAGCACTGAAGTTTTTCGAAAACACGAGATTCGTCAAACCAACAACGCCATTTCCAATTGACTCATCACTCTAAGATCATGCACATATCCCCACGATATCCACAATCTCCCCCTTGATGAACACATTGGCAATTTACCAGAAAATGTAGTTTAGTGGTATGAAAAATAAAATACTCGCAGTTTTCGCAGAAAGGCACAACTTGGTCCATAAGCAAAAGAAAGCTTAGAAAATGACCAAGTTGGCTTCAGAATAGCATAGGCAAGTGAGATAAGGCAAAGAGAGCATAAAAAGTTTCAATTTCCAGAAAGTAGCCAAAAATCTCACTTAGGTCCAAATGAAAGAACAAATGTTCTATTTGACCTTTGATCATTGTGAGCCTTCTAGATTTGTAAATACAATCAGAAAAGGCAATAAAACCAAGAGAATCCACTCACTATGATCACCAATTTCTAGAAAATTCATTTTCCCTTTATGACTCCAAAAAGCTCTAAAAACCACATTTTCTCTCATCTTTCTCCCCCTTTGACAATGAATTCATCAAGATGCAAGGAAAAAGTTAGAGCATGAAGGAATGGCTAATTTTTTTGTTTTTGAACTTTAGCAAAAGGAGCCATGAAAATTATCCATGAAGACAATACAAGTATTACACCAAGCCATATTAAGTGAAGAAGCTATATTCAATCATGGCAAATCATGTACTGCAAAGCTAAGACCAAAATAGCAATAATCTGAGATTAAATGAATTGATACCATGATAAGTTGCTCAATATCATAGTTTCACCAAGGTATCCAAAAATGAGTCAAGCCATGTCTATAAGTAAAATGAAGACCAGAAACCAGAAACTGGGGCATTTTGAGCATTAAGAGTTCAAATATGAAGCAATTTAATCAAGCACTTAGCATTTTGAGTATTTTACTGAAAATGATTTTTTTAATATCATTGTGCTAGATCTCAAGCCTTGCCGCGACCATCTCAAGTATGAAGCTTAAAAGAATGGTCTAAGTCATCCAAAACTCCCCCTGAGTTCATGCCTAGTGCAATGGCAAGCAGTCTCATGAGAAAGAATTGGTGAGATCAGTTTTTTCGCACATAAAAACTCATTCTTCATTTGCTTGACTTAAGAATTAACAAAGCTCATTTTACAGCTCAAACTCAGTTCAAAACTCAATTTAACCTATAAGACATGGCATAATCATAAGAGGATCACAAAAGCAAAACTAGTCACAAGATCCAACTAAACATGATTTGATTCAATTTTTTCAAAGATATAAAGCTAGCAAGGCAAAAGCTAAGCTAAACAAGAAGAGCCATAAAAGAAGTCTAGCAGACTATCACAGGACATGGCAAGATATAAAGTATGAAAACATGCCATACAAGGATAATAATCACAGCTCCACAAGTTTATAATATAATGTAAGATATTAGAATATCAAAATGCATTATGATACAAAGAATGCAAAAAGAACAAACTCCCTCTCAAAACATCCCAATAGGACTAATATTGATGTAATCTGGATGTAAGTTGCTGCTTATGATGGTCTAATTGCCTCTTTTGTAATGTAAAAAATCGGGCATGAACGCCATGTAAAATTTAACTTTTAGGTTAAAAAATCATGTGTGCTGCCCTTATCGTTCAAAAACATGTATATTCAAATTAGATAAGTTAATTTTAGCATGGGATGATGATACTTACCGACCCGCTTAACTTATACTTATTCCCACTCATCTTGCGTATGTTTGTCTAAACTGCACGATGTATGAATAGTGTGTTGGTAACGCGCTCTATTCATCAGCTCATGGTGACAGGAGCTACCTCTGAATCGCAACAACCGGGGAACGAGGTTCCTAATCCTCCACAAACCAACCCGCTACATCCTTCTACATCGACACCGCAAGCTGAGCAACCTCCACCTGCGTCTGGCGAAGAACCATAAGTTCTGCCACCACCACCGACCATGGCACAAGTGCTTGCTATGATCGAACAAGGGCGACAGGCGGACACCCTTCTACTCCAACAACTGTTGCAAAACACCGCAGCCCTCGGCACTATTGCCGGAGGGAATGGAGCTACTTCAAATCAACCACAATCCAGGATGGGCGAGTTCATGCGAACTCGACGCCATTCTCGCATTAGTAGTTGACCACATCGGCGTAGCGACTAACTCCGCACTATAGAGAGAAAATTGGTCATTGCCCAGTGCAATGACGAGAAGGTGTTATACTGTTGGACCGAAAAGGCGACTAGAGGGGGGGGTGAATAGGAGCACGCTCACTTTTTCAACCACGATTAGATTCAACACAAATTTCACTCCAATAGCTATAGAAGCTATGAAGATCGATATACCAGTACAGCGGAAGACTAGAATTGAATCCAATCAAAACCCCGAAGCAAAACAACCAAAAACAACCAAATCGAATTTCCTAAGTGTAGGCGGTCGACCTCTACTCAGGGTGGTCCGACCTCTCCAAGGGCGGTCCGACCTCTAGCTAGGGCGGTCGGACCTCGACTGATGAACAGTGAAATCGGCCAGAAAAACAAAGTTGCAAATAGATGTAACTTTTGATCTACAACTCAAACTTGATGAAACTTGGTACACACCTTCTCTAGGATGTCAGAACCTATTCCAATCGAAGATCGTGAAGATCTTTGGAAAAGTTCAGACCTTTTTCAGTTTGAGAGGTGGAAGGTTTGAAAGCAGAGTCAAAGCGAAAACTATATCGAAAAACTTGCTCGTGGGTGATTGATGATCAAGATGATCTTAGATGTGTTCCCACATGTCACGACAAGCTAGATCATGCAAAGAAATCAATCAAAATATGCGAATCAAAGAAAGACTCAAAATCACCAAATAGAGAGAAGAAGGGCAAATGAACTCATCTTGAAGAGAACTCTTCTTTGGATTGATTTGATAATGTATCGATTCTGACCACTCATACGGATACGCATGGACACAAGATCAAAACATCTCTCTCTCTAGAACCCTAACCTCCACTAAACCTTCCCTAAGCACCTAAGCCAAAACTAGGGTTTCAAGCATAAAAGGGTTGAGGGTGCACCACCTCCCTCCTCCATTTATAGTGGAGACTTAAACCTTCTAGAAGAGTCACCCTAATGGGCTCCGTTAAGGCCCAAAACAAGCGGGTCACACCGCATACGCCTCTCGAGCGCCGTCTTCATCTCCTCTTGACCTACTCCGCTTCTCCACGCCATCTTGCGCGCATGAGTCGTCAAAAGTCACCAAGGCGGTATTTGGTATAATTACCAAAATACCCCTTCTCGATCTTTTGCAAAGACCGAGTCCCATCTTTGTGAAGCACCTCCATGCTTCGCCACGTGTAGGTTGATCAACGGCTCTCAACATGTCGGCAAGTCTCTCCCATCCGGCTCCCACCGAACCACCATGGCACTTGCAGACCCCGCGCCGCAGATCCAACCGATCGCCGGCTGCCTGTTCGGTCATCCTTGTCTATTCTCGCACCACACTTGAGTTCATTGACCTCACCCGCATCGTCGATCGTTACGGACCTCGGCTCTCCAAGCCTAGTCCGATCATCCTCGCCGTTGACCGTCGTTGACCACCAAGCAACTGCACAACAATAAACAAGCAAATCGAATCAGGAACAAGTTCTTCACAACTTGACCCGTTAGTCAAAACATGCATCATGCAACACATATGCCTGAAACCCATGACTTTGACCTAACAAAACATCATCGCCACGACGTTGGCGATGAACAAGTCGAAGCCAGTCGACCAGCCCCTCGGGGCGGTCGGCCGCCAACCGACGGTCGGCCGACCGCGTAGGGACTTAGTCAATTTTCAACCCCTGAAAATCCGAAACCTACTGGAAACTTTAAACCAATAGAACTTTTGCTTGGGAACTCCAAAAATTATGAGACCAAGTGTATTAGGATCCCCTCACTTGTCTACAACACCTATTTTGGCCCGACCCATTCGACCATTTGGTCACGGTAGGTCGGTCGACCGCCGCACATGGCCGGTCCGACCGATTTGGGACCGGTCGGACCGCCATGCTATGGCCGGTCGGACCGCCCCTGTCCATAATGCCTGAACAGATCTGAAACTTTGTCGAAAACCTGTGAAACGACAAACCGTTAACGCCATTGCCAATTGTCACATCATCCTAAGATCTGGAGCATATCCCCATGATATCCATAATCTCCCCCTTGATGAACACATTGGCAATAATCCAGAAAATGTAATTTGAAGGTTTGAAAAGTAAAATACTTTCGTTTTGGCACAAAGGCACAACTTGGTCCATAAGCAAGAGAAAGCAATAGAAATGACCAAGCTGGCATCAGAATAGCATAGACAAGTGAGATAAGGCAAAAGAAAGCATAAAAACTTTGATTTCCAGAAAAAGTCAAAAATCTCACTTAAGGTCCATATGAAAGAACAATTGTTCAATTGACCTTTGATCATTGTGAGGTGTAATAAATGCAATTCAAGTTCAGAAGAGTCAATAAGGCAATAAGAATGCAATTCAAAACTCCCCTCACTATGATCCTCGATTTCAAAAATTTCAAATTCTCCAACTTTCTCCCTTTGTATAAACTTCCCAACATTGAAAATATCTTCTCCCCTTTGACAATGGAGTCATCAAGGAATCACGCCTTCCTCTCATCCAGAGATAGCAATTTGCGAGAATGAAGAAAGAAGCAAAAGAAGAAGTATGCATGAAATGCAATGGGTAGCTTCATTTTTGTATTTTTCAATTTTTGATTACAAGAAGCTTTGAAGATTACCCAAAAGAGCAAGTCGGCATTTCTAATATTGCACAAACAACATATCAAGCCCGATAGTGCTAGCAAGATCATGGTAAGACATATATAACAAAGCTAAGCATAAAGGCTCAAAAGTAAAGCAATGGATTTGATCGATTTAAGCAAAGCTTCAAATTCAAACAAGTTCATCAACGAGGATCCTAAAATGAAATTGGCCATGTCAAAATGTCAAAGTAAGATCAAAAATCTAACAAAGACCACATTAAGAGTCAATCGAGTCTGTATTGAATCATTTTGCTCGATATTTCTTAAAAGCCCATTTGTCAACAGTTTTCTCATATGCAATGAATATTGAAGTTGACTAATGATCTAACTTAGTGACAAGATCTGGACTAGGAGCCATCCACAAACTCATCCTAAGCTTGACCGAAGTTGATTAAAGGTATATCTTAGTAAAGAAGATCCTAGACTAGGAGCCATCCACAAACTCTTTCTAAGCTTCTACCAGGGCGACAAATCTTGAGGTTCATGTCATTTCTGACAAGCAATCCCCATGAGATCGTCTGGATCATCAAACTATCTCCAAGTTCATGTCATTTGACAAGCAGTCTCGTAAGAATAGTTTGGCACATTTTAAGCATAAGACAATCTTGATTTTTCATTTTTTTCACAAGAGCAGTTTTAGAATCTCAAGAACACAAAAGCTCAAGTAATGGTCAATTTTAGATCAAAGAGCTAACAAGACAATTCTGACAAGGCCAATGTCACAAGAGGAGCACTAATTGCGCAACTCGCTAAAACATCCACAAATTGCAATTTCTTAGTTCGAGTTGTTTTAAAGTTCTAGCTCATATAGCAAAGACTTAGCTACACATGTAAAAGCATGATAATTTTAGCAAGTCAAAGAACTAGACATGGCATTGAGCAAGAATTGAAATACTAAAGCTCCAAAGGGTAATAGGCAAAGCTTCATCAATTTTAAAAGATAAGCAGAAAAACTTATATTACAATGCATCTTTTTGAATTTTTCATACCACTTGTTGTATTTTTCATATGAATGCAATATGATACAATGAGATGCAATAAAAAGCCTAACAACCTAAAAAGTTCAGAAAGATCAAAAAGTTCAGAAAAAGAACAATAAGAGATCAAAAGAACAAGGTAAGATCAGAAAAGATCGAACGCCCCCTCAAACCAACCCATAGGGATAAATTACCCCTAACTCACTTCTCAAGGTGGCAAACCTAGTTGGGTCTAAAGGTTTGGTGAGGATATCAGTCAATTGACCCTCGGACTCCACAAAATGCAGCACAATATCACCTTTCTCGACATGGTCTCTAAGGAAGTGATAGCGAATGTCTATGTGCTTGGTCCTAGAGTGTTGCGGGGTTCTTAGCAATGTTAATAGCGAAGTGTTATCACGAAAAGAGGAACACTAGCAAAATTTAACCCAAAGTCCTTAGAGTGGACACCATCCACAAAATCGACTACTGACTAGCAAAGCGGCTACATATTAAACCTTGATGGATTGTGCAATGTAAGACCGCTTCCTAGAAGACCAAGAGACAAGAGGCGTGCCTAAGAAATGACATGTACCGAAGTGCTCTTCTGTCTAGCCTCTGACCCATAAAATCGAATCGAAAACCCCGAATGGGACGTGAAGAAGAGCAAGAATACCAAATGCCATCTTTGAGAGTAGAATGTAAATACCGAAGATGCGCTTAACGGCTTGGCGATGTGAAGTCCTCGGTGGCGCTGAAACCTCGCGAGCGGGCCGCGAAGTGGATGTCGGTCTTGAGGCCGTCAGTGCAGGAGGAGCCGATCATCTTTGCGGTACTCGCGTTGATCCACGGCTTCCCCTTCCTCATCTGGATCCAAAGCGATCGAAGTCGCCATGGGAGTGGCGATCGCCTTACGATCACCCATATCAAAAGCTTGAGAAGATCCTTGGTGTACCGTTTGATGGATGAAGATCCCTTCCTTGCATTGCTTGATTTGCAGCCCCAGAAAGTAGTTGAGCTCGCCCATCATACTCATCTCAAATTCCCTGGACATGGTCTCAGAAAAACTGGAAACAAGAGCATGAGAGGAACCACCAAAGATAATATCATCAACGTAAATCTGAACAAGCAGGAAGTCATTGCCATGCCTAAGAATGAATAGAGTCTTATCAACTTTTCCCATTTTAAAATCATTCTTAAGCAGAAAGGTCTTAAGTCTATCATACCAGGCTCTAGGGGCTTGCTTAAGACCATACAAGGCTTTGGATAGCTTAAAGACACGATCAGGGTGCTTGGGATCCTCAAAGCCAGAGGGTTGCCTAACATACACTTCCTCCTCTATAAAACCATTCAGAAAAGCACTCTTAACATCCATTTGATGCAACCTAAAACCTTTAGATCACGTGAATGCAAGCAAAATCGAATGGCTTCTAATCTAGCAACAGGCGAAGGTCTCATCAAAATCTAACCCCTCAACTTTGGCTAAAACCACGAGCTACCAACCTAGCCTTGTTTCTAACCACGAACCATCCTCATTTTGTTTATTTTTAAACACCCAGCGGTACCAATTACATTATGACCACTAGGAGGTTCTACAAGGTTCGGACTTTATTTCTTTCAAAGTTTTCTAACTCCTCATGCATGGCATTGACCCAACTAGCATCGGATAAAGCATGTGATATATCTTTGGGTTCAAAAGGCGCTACAAATGCAGAGTGAGAGAAAAGACTCGGATCATGATACAGGAGCGAGTGACTCGCTCATGGAGACTACCAATCATCGATCCGAAGGGTCTTTGCTACGGATGTGCAAAGGGCGCTGGGGAGATAGTATCTCCTCAACCTCCGCAGATCTGGCGATGAAGAAGATCGTGAGAGCCTCAATTGGAGGTGAAGCGATCGTAGTAGGTTACGGAGTGGAATTGGAGCATTAGCGACAAGTGGAGGAGCATCATCAATTTCATCCTCATCTTCCTCAACAAATATGCTCTGTCACTGTAAGTCACGAAACATTGGATCTAGCTGCGGGGCTAGTCTCATCAAAAGTGACATTGCATGTCTCTGGACAATGTTAGTTTCAACATTAAAACCGAAAACCCTCGAATGAGCGGGATAACCTAGAAATAAACCATCACAAGTTCTTGATTCAAATTTATCTAGGTTCCTGTCTTGAGAATAAAACACTTGATCCAAAGACTCGAAAGTGCGGCGAGGTTTTACGCCAAAACGAAGCTCATAAGAAGTCTTGCCCAAAGACGGTCTCAGAAAGACACGATTTGAAATATGGCAAGTTGTAGCAATAGCTTCGGCCCAAAACCTCCTCGGTGTGCTATACTCATCTAGCATCGTCCTAGCCATCGAGACTAAGGTCTGTTCTTCCTTTCCACAACGCCATTTTGTTGAGGGCGTGTGGAGAAGAGAAGCGATGCTCAATACTGCGCTCGGCACAAAAAGAGGCAAACGAGGCATTCTTGAACTCCGTGCCATTGTCACTGCGGATTGCTCTCAAGGCACCAGGAAGTTCAGAAGCCAAACGAAGAACAAGATCATGATAATGATCAAAGACCTCATCCTTCGAAGCAAGAAAGAACACCCAAGAATATCTCGAAAAATCATCGACTATGACAAGAATGTACCAATTGCCACCGATGGCCAAGACCCTAGCGGGACCAGCGGTATCCATATGAAGCAAGCATGTCGGTCCGTCGGTCATGACCATAGTCAATGAAGGGTGTGGCGGCAACTTGCTTGCCATGCCTCTGAGGAGCACATACAACATCTTTGTGACTTTGAGTTTAGGCAAACCTCTCATGAGATCAAGGCCGCTAACTCGTGTCAGATGATCAAAACCAATGTGCCCCAAGCGTCGGTGCCAAAGCCAGATATCAGAAGAAGATGCAACTAAACATTTGAGAGATCCGGCAAGAGATTCAGAAAAATCAGCTCCAAATATTCTACCAACTCTAGAAATTCCAAAAATGAGCTCACCAAAAGAATCAAACACCCGACAAGCGTTCTTCTTAAATCTAGTCTCATAGCCATCATCGAGAAGCTGTGAGACAGAAAGGAGATTGTACCTTAGCTTGGACACAAGAGCGACATCCTTGAGAATGAACCTGTCGTTCACCCTGATCGATCCAGTTCCTTCGATCCGCCCTTGTGAATCATCTCCGAAGGTGATGAAGTCATCACCCGTCGCCCGCGTGAAGGAAGTGAACCATCTAGAGTCTCCGGTCATGTGGCGTGAAGCGGCCGAGTCGACGAGCCACGTGTTCTTCCTCCTTCGCGGCGATCCTCATCATCATCATCGGCGTCGTGAGTCGACCATGAAGCACATGCCGGTGAAGTCCTTGGCCTTCCCTTTCTTGTCTTGAGGTGGCTCCTCCTCCTCCTTGTCCTCCTCGCTCCCGAGTCCACATCGCTCAAGGATTGATCTCCAAAGCGGCAAGGACCGGTGGCGACCTTCATCGACTTGGCAGCGACATCAAACCTTGATTTGTTCCCTTGAGGCTTCTTCCATCGGCTTTCCTCCTTATGGTTACCCTTACCCTTGACTTAGGGCGATTAGCGAATATGGTAAAGCTCACCACACTCGTAGCAAGTCACAGGGCCACCTCTCTTTTGTTTCTCACATTGTTGTAAGCCGTGTGACTTTCTTGACTATGAGGGCTAGCTCGGGCTCGGGAAGACTCTCAAAATCCTCTTCACGAATTGTGGATAAGCAGGCAAGAGAAAAACCGAAGAGGACTCGGAAAAACCATCGAAGCTCTTGAAGAGGATCGGCTACCAAAGCCATCTTTGTCCTTCTTAGGAAGACTACCTCTCTTGATCTCATGAGTCTTGAGCTTACTATAAAGCGGCTCCAAGGTGAGAGTAGAGATCGGCGTTCTCCTCTATGGCGGTAGCCTTCATCTCCCACTCCTTGGTGTTGATTGCGGCCAAGAGGTGAGTGGCATTCTCAGATTGAGAGTACTCAATGTCAGCGACTTTCATCGATTGACAACCTTGTTGAAGCGAGTAAAAGCGTCATCGATGCTCTCGCTGGGGCGCATCTCGAATTTGTTGTACTCGCTTATAGACCGTCTGGCGCACTTGTTTAATCTGGGACGATCCTCATGGTAAGTTTCGGTGTGCCAAATTTCATGTCTTGATCGTAAGATTGCAAATCTGTCATACTCTTGTCTACCAAGCCCGCATATAGGAGATTCTTTGCCTTGTTGTTGTTAGCCAAAAGTATTGCGAAGCTTGCGTGGCAATCTCGAACAAAATAATGAGCTCTAACAACCTCCCATATAGCTTGTCCTTCGCTCTCAAGGAAGACTCGCATGCGATTCTTCCAATAGGCATAGTCGAGCCCATTGAAGACATGCGGCTTTGTCGAGTACTTATCCATCGCCAAGTTCGGTGGACGGTTAAGATCAAGATTGAACTAGCAGGGCTCTGATACCACTGTTGGACCGAAAAGCGACTAGAGGGGGTGAATAGGAGCACGCTCACTTTTTCAACCACGATTAGATTCAACACAAATTTCACTCCAATAGCTATAGAAGCTATGAAGATCGATATACCGATCAATGGAAGACTAGAATTGAATCAATCAAAACCCGAAGCAAAACAACCAAAAACAACGAAATCGAATTTCCTAAGTGTAGGCGGTCGACCTCTACTCGGGGCGGTCGACCTCTCCAAGGGGCGGTCAGACCTCTAGCTAGGGCGGTCGGACCTCGACCGATGAGCAGTGAAATCGGCCAGAAAAACAAAGTTGCAAATAGATGTAACTTTTGATCTACAACTCCAAACTTGATGAAACTTGGTACACACCTTCTCTAGGATGTCGGGAACCTATTCAATCGAAGATCGTGAAGATCTTTGGAAAAGTTCAGACCTTTTCAGTTTGAGAGGTGGAAGGTTTGAAAGCAGAGTCAAAGCGAAAACTATATCGAAAAACTTGCTCGTGGGTGATTGATGATCAAGATGATCTTAGATGTGTTCCCACATGTCACGACAAGCTAGATCATGCAAAGAAATCAATCAAAATATGCGAATCAAAGAAAGACTCAAAATCACCAAATAGAGAGAAGAAGGGCAAATGAACTCATCTTGAAGAGAACTCTTCTTTGGATTGATTTGATAATGTATCGATTCTGACCACTCATACGGATACGCATGGACACAAGATCAAAACATCTCTCTCTCTAGAACCCTAACCTCCACTAAACCTTCCCTAAGCACCTAAGCCAAAACTAGGGTTTCAAGCATAAAAGGGTTGAGGGGTGCGACCACCTCCCTCCTCCATTTATAGTGGAGACTTAAACCTTCTAGAAGAGTCACCCTAATGGGCTCCGTTAAGGCCCAAAACAAGCGGGTCACACACGCACGCCTCTCGAGCGCCGTCTTCATCTCCTCTTGACCTACTCCGCTTCTCCACGCCATCTTGCGCCATGAGTCGTCAAAAGTCACCAAGGCGGTATTTGGTATAATTACCAAAATACCCCTTCTCGATCTTTTGCAAAGACCGAGTCCCATCTTTGTGAAGCACCTCCCATGCTTAGCCACGTGTAGGTTGATCAGCGGCTCTCAACATGTCGGCAAGTCTCTCCCATCCGCTCCCACCGGAACCACCATGGCACTTGCACCGAGGCGCGCGCGCAGATCCAACCCGATCGCCGAAGCGCCGTTCGGTCATCCTTGTCTATTCGCACCACACTTGAGTTCATTGACCTCACCCGCATCGTCGATCGTTACGGACCTCGGCTCTCCAAGCCTAGTCCCGATCATCCTCGCCGTTGACCGTCGTTGACCACCAAGCAACCTCGCACAACAATAAACAATCAAATCGAATCAGGAACAAGTTCTTCACAACTTGACCCACGTTAGTCAAAACATGCATCATGCAACACATATGCTGAAACCCATGACTTTGACCTAACAAAACATCATCGCCACGACGTTGGCCGATGAACAAATCGAAGCGGTCGAGCCCAGCCCCTCGGGGCGGTCGACCGCCAACCGGCCCGATCGGCCGCCACCACAAGGCGGTCGGACGCGCGTGGGACTTAGTCAATTTTCAACCCTGAAAATCCGAAACCTACTGGAAACTTTAAACCAATAGAACTTTTGCTTGGGAACTCCAAAAATTATGAGACCAAGTGTATTAGGATCCCCTCACTTGTCTACAACACCTATTTTTGGCCCACCCATTCGACCATTTTGGTCACGCGGGTCGACCGCGCACATGGCCGGTCCGACCGATTTGGGACCGATCGGACCGCCATGCTATGGCCGGTCGGACCGCCCCTGTCCATAATGCCTGAACAGATCTGAAACTTTGTCGAAAACCTGTGAAACGACAAACCGTTAACGCCATTGCCAATTGTCACATCATCCTAAGATCTGGAGCATATCCCCATGATATCCACATATACGCATCTTACCAACTGCAAGTCGCGGCAACTACCTAGTGGGAGAATCATTAGGCCATCCTTCCAGAGGGCAAAACTCTCACCTGGGCCGCTTTCAAGGAAGAACACCGTAATTCCCATATCCCCTCAAACATTATGGGCATCAAGAAGTGAGAATTCTATGAACCCCGGTAGGGGAACCTGACGGTGATGGAGTTTCTCCACCGCTTCAGCTACCTCGCCCGCTATGCTGCGTACGAGTACCAAACGAAGGGAGGAAAGTTGCTCTCTTCCGGGAATGCCTCAACGACGAGATGAAATGGTCACTAGCTACTCATGACATCCCTAACTTCCAAGCCCTGATCAATAAGGTCATTTCAGTTAAAGACAACACCCGAGCAGTTGTGGAGAGCCACAAACACAAGTGGCTTGCACAGAAATTAGCAAGCAGTAGTACGCCCCGACCACGCGTTTGGTAACCCTCAAACGTGTGTCCTTCGGCACCACCACCTCTGAGGTTCCAAGCCCAAGTTCCCCGCCCTCAGAAAGCCGTGGTTCAGCAATACAACCATGGCGGATAGTCGTCCGGTACTCAAACCTAGGCAGGACATGTTACCTGCTGCGACTGCGGAGAACGCATGCACTTTGCGAATGTGTGCTCAAAGAGAAAGTTTACAGCGCCTCAACCTCAACCCCTTGAAGTCCAAAAGCGACCCCAAGGCCTTGCACGAGGTCAAGGAGGGCAGCAAGCCCCCAAGCCGATGCAAGGCATCGGACGCGGCCGTCTGAAACATACAACTACCGAGGAGGCTGATGCATCGCCTGATGTGGTGACGGGTACCATTCTCATTCACTCCGTACCTACATTGGTATTATTTGATTATGGAACTTCTCACTCATTCATATCAAGGAAATTTTCCCTATAACAAGACATAAAGACTACACACATAGAAACTAACATGGTAGTCTATTCACGCGGATCAGTATGCGAACAAAACTTGGTTGTTTCGCAGTCCGGATGTGTAGGATCAAGGATAACCGACTAGAGGGGGGTGAATAGGAGGTTTTTAAAAAATCTTCAACTAATTTTAGATTTTATCACAATTAATAAGCTTGTCTAAACTAGATACAATTCTAACTAAGCAATTCTACAAAAAGTAATATACTAGAATTGTAAATGCGGAAGGTAAAGACAAGAAATAGAACCACTGTGGAGACAGGGTGTTTTTCCCATGGTATCAAAGACTTGCTGGTCTTCACTAATCCATGTTGAGGAAGCTTGAATGAATCAAGCCAACTCCCCAAATTGAGCCTCAACCTCGATCACTATGGTTGCTCTTACTCCTATCCGGATTTGGTGAGCACCGCACCAATCACAATCCTTGCCGGGTTACTTCACAAGCTTCTTGAAGTAATCACCGAGTAATCTTCTCCAAGCTTTCCAGGTGTCGGCAAGCACCAAGAGTAAAAGATCACAGCTCTTGCTTGAATCTCTCAAGTCTCAAGTGCCAAAGATCAACTAATGATTAAATGCACTTGTCTGACTCTTAACTACATCAAAGAATGAATTGAATGCAAAGAGAGTAGTAGAGAGAGCACTAAAGCCTTGTGAGTATTCAATATGGCCAAAAGGTTACTATCTTAGTGCAGGTGGGGGTGTATTCATAGCCTCCAACCACAAAACCAGTTGTTACGACTGAGTCCCTAGAAAAATTAGGATTTGCAGTAGTACCACCATTGAAGGCCCGGTACTACTGATCTTCGGCTCAACGGTCGAAACAGTAGCATTTAATGCTCTGAACTAACTGTTACACAAAAAGTTATGGTACTACCGCCAACAAGAAATCGGCACTACCGCATCGCAGTTGTACCATTCGGCTATAACAAAGCTACCATTTTCTAGAGCTCAAGAATACTAAAAAAAACACACTCTCTGGAAAACTCGTACCGCCAAGTAATAATCGGTACTACCGCACTTTCGGTTGTACCGCTCAGGAATTGCGGTCATACCGATCCAAGGGAGATCAAAAACTCCCAAAAACACGTCTCTGTAATATACGTACCGCCATGAATATGTCGGTACTACCGACCATGCGGTAGTACCGCAAATGAAATGTGGTCGTTTCAGTTGTTAGAGAGAGCAAACCACTCGAAAAACACACTCTCTGGAATATACGTACCGTCGTGTATGTTTTGGTACTACCGACTTGCGGTAGTACCACAATTGAAATACGGTTGTTCTGATTTTCAGAGAGTAGCAAAACACTCGAAAAACATGCTTTCTAGAAAATACGTACGCATGTAAATATCGGTGCTACCGACTTGCGGTAGTACCGCATATCACTTTGCGGTCATACCAATTTTAAAATATTTTTCTAAAAACTCAAATCAAGACAATGCATGAACCCTAGTTGATCATAATGGCACAAAAATAGTTCCTCAAGCTACTAGCCATGATTCCTCTTTATAGTATGACATTTATCTTATAAATCCAATCTTTTCTACAAACACCGAGATCGTTAAAAACTACAAAAGGGGCCTTAAGCTATATAATACCTTTTATCTTGATCCAAGCTGATCTTTCACCATATTCGTCTTGCCATTGACCTTGTCACCAAATAATCATCGGACTTCAACCTTTAACACATCTCAACACACATGTTAGTACTTTAACATAATGTTGCTATTAATTACCAAAACCAACTATGAGGGTCTAGATACTTTCAGGATGGAAATCAATGGGATAGAATTCAAAGCAAATTTTATTATGATAGATACACCTGAGATAGATGTATTACTTGGGATGGATTGGGTAGCTAAGCACCAGGGAGTAATTGATTCCACAAAACGACCCATTTCTCTTGTCAACTCTAACGGAGAACACATCCTTTTTACTTCCACCTATGTCGCTCCACCGCAGTAGCCCACGCTCAATTCCATCTCAATCCTAGAGCTTAGTGAAGTGCCCGTAGTATGTGAGTATCCTGGTGTGTTTCCAGATGAATTACCAAGAATGTCGTCGGATCGTGACATGGAGTTCGTCATCAATTTAATACCAGGGACAGCACCTATGTCCAAGCGACCCTACCGAATGGTATCCGACGAGTTGGCCGAGTTGAAGCAACAACTCAAAGAGCAATTGGACAAGGGATTCATCCGCCCTAGCTCATCTCCATGGGGAAGCCTTGTGTTGTTTGTAAAGAAGAAAGGCGACGATCTCATGATGTCGTCGATTCTTGTTCATTGAACGAAGTCACCATCAGGAAAAAATATCCTCCCCCAAGGATTGATGATTTATTTGATCAAATGAATTATGCATGTATCCTCTCCATGATTGATCTGAGACTTGGATATTTTCAACTCAAGATCAGATCAGAAGACATTTCAATGTCTGCGTTTACCACCCGCTACGGTTTGTACAAGTATACCATAATGTCATTCAGACTCACCAAGGCCCCTGCAAATTTCATGAATCTTATGAATAAGATTTTTATGGAGACGACATTCTTATATAATCCAAGAGCGCAGAAGAACATGAGCAACATTTGCGAATGGTGCTCAACAAGCTATGTGAGCGTCAACTGTACACCAAGTTCAACAAGTGTGAGTTTTGGCTAAAGGAAGTCGGATTCTTAGGACATGTTCTATCTGAAAGAGGTGTGGTAGTGGACCCGAGCAAGGTAAAAGATGTCTTAGCTTGGAAACAACCCTATACCGTTCCGAAAGTCCAAAGTTTCCTCAGTCTGGCTGGATATTACCGCTGGTTCATCGATATCTTCTGCAAACTCGCGAGGCTAATGACGCAACTTTTGAAGAAGGAGAAGAAGTTTGAATGGTTAGCATCATCTGATGAGAGCTTTCACGAGTTAAGGAAAAGGCTCACAACTACCCCAGTGCTTACTCTGCCTGACAAACATAAAAGTTTTGTTGTATATTACGATGCATCCCGCCACGCCCTCGGTTGTGTGCTGATGCAAGTAGGAAAAGTGGAGGCCTATGCCTCATAACCGTTGCGGCCTAATGAAGCTAATTATCCAACGCATGACTTGGAATTAATGGATGTGGTTCATGCTCTCAAGATCTGGAGGCATTACCTCATCGACAATCGGTGTGAGATATACTCCGATCATAAAAGCCTGAAGTACTTCTTCACCCAACCAGATCTTAATCTAAGGCAACAAAAATGGCTTGAATTGATCAAGGACTATGACATTGTCATTTAATACATTGGTAAAGCCAATGTTATAGCTCATACCCTTAGCCGAAAAGTTCACTGCATGAACGCTTCGATCGAAGCAAATCAATCAATGTTGCATGAAGAGTTCCAAAAGCTCAATTTAGAAGTGGTCGAGGAAGGTTATGTTGCTACTCTAGTGCTGCAACCTACCCTTGAATCGTAGCTCCAAGTAGCTCA
Organism: Hsuehochloa calcarea; assembly: GCA_036346395.1. NCBI lineage: Eukaryota > Viridiplantae > Streptophyta > Magnoliopsida > Poales > Poaceae > Hsuehochloa > Hsuehochloa calcarea. The sequence goes on from CM070607.1 coordinate 15,744,249, forward strand.
GCTCAAAGACTCAATTATTACCAAAATCAAGCACGACTTGTAGAATGGCAGGAAATCAGAATTCACTAAAAATCCAAATGGAGTGATTATGCGTGGACAATAGATATATGTCCCGAATAATTCCGATATCAAAGACCTAATTCTCAGAGAAGTTCATAATTCACCACTCTCCATCCACCCTAGGAGTACCAAGATGTATCGCGACCTCCGAAATTAGTTACAGTGGCGATGCAAGCGGGACATTGTTGTGCATGTTGCCATGTACGACGTGTGTAAAGCAGAACACCAGCGACCCACAGGATTATTGCAGCCTCTGAATGTTCCCGAGTGGAAGTGACATGAAATTAGCATGGATTTCATAACTAGGCTGTCAAAAACCAAAAATGGACATGATTCCATATGAGTTATTGTTAACCGTCTAACCAAGGTAGCTCACTTCATTCCGGTTAGCACCACATAACATGGCACCAAACTCGCAGAGCTTGATATGAACTATATCATCCGCCTGCATGGTGTACCAAAAGCAATAACCTATGATCGAGGACCTCAGTTCACCTCAAGATTTTGGGATAGCATACATGAACTATTGGGTATCGAGCTATCTTTGTCATGACATTCCACCCACAAATGGGAGTTCAAATAGGGAGGACAAATCAAATGTTGGAGGACATGTTGCGAGCTTGCGTGCTATCCTATAGCATTAATTGGGAGAAACACTTGGTCATGTCCGAGGTCGACGAGAAACAATTCTTTGGACCGACCATCATACAGGAAGCACAAGAGCAAGTTGATGCGATAAAGAGGTGCTTAAAGGAAGTGCGATCACGACAAAAGAGCTATGTCGATCGTCATCGCCGTGAGCTAAGCTTCGAAGTAAACGATTATGTTTATCTCAAGGTCTCACCGCTGCGAGGCATCCACTGTTTCTCAGTCCATGGGAAATTGGCACCTCGGTACATCGAACCATACCGAATCGTCGAAAGGAAAGGCGCAGTGGCATACCAATTGGAGTTGCCACCACAACTCTTAGATTTGCACAACGTATTCCTTATATCGCAACTCAAGAATTGCCTTCGAGCCCCGACCGAACTCATTCAGTTGGAAACATTGATCTCCAACCGAATCTTTCTTACCGAGAACACCCGATCCAAATCTTAGACGAAGCCATAAGGCATACCCGCAATCATGCCACCAAGATGCTAAGAGTTCAGTGGAGCAATCACACTGAAGATGAAACTACATGGGAACGAGAAGACCGTCTTAGAGCTGAATTCCCATATTTCCTTACCAAGCCTACTAAATCTCGGGGACAAGATTCTTTGTATGGGGGTTGGGGGGTAGGTCTGTAACATCCCAAAGCCTGTGCTTAATTTCAAATATGTGAAAATGTGAGATTTTTAAAAGTTTTGATGCATACTCTTGTCATTTAATTTTCTGGATTTTCATTCAAGGTTTTATTTTAAAACAAAAGCCTCAATTTTGGAAACCTAAACCTAATTGATAATAAGAATAAATTGGAACAAAAGATGATGATTAAAAATAAATTCCAAACTTAGCATATTTGCACTAAATATAAAATGGGGAAAATAGTTAAAGTATATTTTGAAACTTTCCTCAAGTCAAATAATAAAAATAGAAGTTTAAAAGTTTTTTTGAGAAAAATCTAGCAAAAACACAACCCTATAAAAAATTTCACAATAATCTTCACTATGTCATAAGCCTCCCTAATTTTTTTATATAATTTTTGGAGCTAGATATCTATATTTAAAAATCTACTCAAACCCTCAGCTTATTCTTCAAAAATCCTGGAATTCACCTTCTTTTCCCTCCTCTCACCAACCAGTGGGCCCCACCGGCAGCCTTTTTCCTCCATGCCCCCCTTACGTATGCACCAACTCGCGTGAGTGCCATGGCTAGCTCCGCCAGAGCCCATGTTGCGCCACCCACCCTGCCCACCGACTCGGCCAGCTACCCACAGGTTTCGCCGCACCCCATGCCCTGCCCCCGGTCATGCGCCCATCCCTGCTCGTGCATCACTGCATCCAAGAGCATCGCCGTCGTCGCCCGTGGGCGCCCTCTCCCTTGCGTTTTCTCCAACCCCATCACCTATAAAAGGCCACCAGAGCTCTCTACCTCTCCTCCTCACCACTCCCTTGCCATTTTCCTCCATTTCTCCTCCTCCCCGCTCTTCTCACCAAGTGAAACAACACAAAAAGGAGCAAGCTCGCGTTTCGGCCACAACACCGCCATGGCCATTATCGTCACTCAGTGAAGTTCTTCCCTTGCCGTGTGTGTCAGCATGTGTTCCGGAGCACCAAGACACTTTCCCCTCAACTAATTTCACCTTTCCTTCGTAGGAACCCGCCGCCATCCTCTTCTTCCCCATCTCCGGCCATTTTGCATCGCCGCCCTTTTGCATTAGCGGCGCCCCAAGTCGATTCTCTACGCCAGGAGGACCCTGAGGGCTTCACCAAGCTTCCCCAAGCCTCGATGTGCTTCCCCCATCCTCCCTGGCAAGCTCCCTGCGCCAACCTCCCTGTCGTCGCCTCGGTCAACGTCGCCAAGCCTTCTCCGACCACCTCTGTCATTCCTCTCTGCACCGGTGAGCTCCCTTGAACCTCCCTGTAGCTCATGCGTGCGTTCATTAGTTGGAAGTGTTGCTGGAGCACATAAGCCACCGTAGCTCGTAGCGTCGCCACCGCTCATTTCCGACGCAACACTACTCCGGTCCACCGCCAGCCATGTCACAGCCACCCATGGGACCAGCTAGCTCCCGGGGTTCCATTTTGGGCCTTGTCGGCCATCGCCATATGCCCCCTCACCGGCGATGATGAAAGATCTAGACCCGCCATTATGAGTTAATGGAGTGTTTTGGTGATTAATGACAAATCCAAATATGAGACTAACTCTTTTATCAAGTATTATATTTGTGTAGTCTCATTTGGATATAAAGGTGAAACACAACGAGGTATGCAATCGACATCTCAATCTTATATATTGTTGCATTTCTCGGATCCAAAATATAGGATTGAACTCAACCATAAGTCAAACTTGAATATGTGCATATGATCTTATTACACATTTGTGTATGCACACATTTAGGGGGAGTTTTATCCTATACTTTGTAGTTTCATTAGTATTGATCCATATTCCATTCTCCACATATATTTGGGATCTTTACGTTGAAACAAAACCTTTGAGTATACAAAACTTGTGTAGTACGTATATACTCATGTTATGAGTATATAGAACTTGTGTAGTTCTTGTATACTCATGTTAGAGTATATATAACTTGTGTAGTTTATATATACTCATTTGTTCTCTCATTTATCATCATTAAATTTATGAGAATTTAAGTGGTTATCATCAATTACCAAAGAGGGAAAGATTGAGGTATCTTGTCCCACCATTATGAGTTAATGGTATGGTGTGGTAATTAATGATGATCACATTGTGGAACTAACATTTTCCATGAGTTGGATATATAGGTTATGTTCCGGGATGATGAAGACTTGGGATGATCATGAGTTGATCATCAAGTCAAGAGCTTAGTGTAAATGATGCATCATGAGTTGATGCTTATCAAGAAGAGATGATCATGAGTTGATCATCAAGACAAGAGAAGACCCATCATGTGTTGATGGAGGTCAAGTGAAGGAATGCATCATGCGTTGATGCATGTGAAGAATCGGAATGAAGAAATCATCATGTGTTGATGATGATCAAGACAATATCCCGAAGTGAAGAAATCATCATGAGTTGATGATTGTCAAAGTCAAGGACCCGGACTTGAAGTGTTGATGTGCGTCATCAAGCTTCAAGAAGATGCAAGGCAAAGGTATGACTAGCTAGGGCTAAGGATGTGTTCCTAGTCTTTTACCGGTCTCGGTGTTTGGTTGGAAGACCGGATTGCTAGTATAGGTTGCCGTACTATTAAGAGGGGTCTTAACTAGTAGTTTGAGTTAGTCATGTGTTGATAGCTCATTATATTTGCTCTAACTCATCGAGGCATGACGCTATATATTTGCGAATGTGTTTTGCAAATAATCGAGGCTCATGCATAACCCTTGTAGCATGTGACTTAAATTTGCAAATGCGTTTTGCAAATGGTGTAAGTCCATGTACCTTATTCCTTGTGATGAGTATTCTAAGGGTTAGCAAATGTGTTTTGTAACCTACTGAGAATATCATCTTTGAAACCTTGTCGAAAATTGCATTGAAATGAGCGAATTTGTTTTGCCATTTGAAGTGGAGCAATTGGATTTGGCTCTGTAGTCTGCCGGTCGGACCGGCAGTGGTCACCGGTCGGACCGGTGGCAAATCGGTCTGACCGGTGTGCTACGGGCGGTCGAACCGATTTCACTTGATCCGATTTCTTTGTGCAGAAGTTCCGCAGTTGTAAAAATCGGAACTTCCGCTGTGAGGAAGTTCCGGAGATCGAGCGGATCGTTTTTTCTAGAGAGCTCCCTTTGTGGGACTTAGCCAAATTTGCGACGGGCGGTCGGACCGATTCTCGTGATCGGACCGGCGATGCATGGCGGTCGAGCCATTTGAAGGCCCAACGGCTATTTTCTAGCCGTTGGCGCATAGGGCGTCCGACCGCCATTGGTTGGATCGGGCCGACCGGCCCGAGTGCTTTTTGATGGAATCTTCTCCCAACGGCTAGTTTTGTGTGTGGGCTATATATAGCCACCTTGGCCGGTTGGGAGAGGTTCTTTGTCTTTGTTGTTAAGTGATATACTCATTCTTTGAGCTAAGAGCAAGCCTCTATTCTCTTTTGTGCATGTGTTGCACTTGGTGAGATTAGAGATTAAACCCTAAGTGCATGTGTTGCCTTAGGTAGTGGATTGTGTATCCACGTGGCGTTGACACTTGATTAGTTCAAGTGAAAGTTGGATTTGTTACTCTTGGTGTTTGCCGACACCTAGGCGGCGTGGGGCGTCGTGCGTGGTGATCTTCTCAAGAAGCTTGTGAGAAGACCGGCGGTTTGTGAGTGGTTTGGTGCTCACCATCTCGGAGTGGAGGAAGAGCAACCATAGTTGAGTGAGGTGTTGGTTCGGTTAGGAACCGGTCCAAGTGTTTGGACTTACCTCGGAGGTGTTGGCTTAATTAGTGGGCCGGTCCAATTTGTTTGGGCTAACCTCAGCGTGGATTAGGGAGACCAAGCAAGTCTCCGAACACCACCAGTAAAACATAATCGTGTCATCTTGTTTTTACTTGTGCTTTACTTTGAGCAATTTACGTTCTTGCTTCAATTGCTTATATATCTTGTATGATTGCTCATATTGTATTGTGTTCATATTGTCGGTGCACTTAGTTGAGCCTAGTTGATTTAGGTTTTAATTGTACAAAACCAATTCGCTATTAGCTTCCGCATTTATATATTGGTTTAGCGCGATAGATTTTTAAAACCGCCTATTCACCCCCTCTAGTCGGCCACCTCGATCTTACAGATGAGCGCGACCGAGAAGCTCCCGGGAGCTCCTCTGTTTGTCAGAAGGCATATAGCAACTATAGCAGCGCAATTAATTAGCGTAATCTCTGTCATTAGTGCAAAGATTTAATTAGCTGTTGGTTTAATTATGCTGTGAATCATTGACGCGTGGACCCAGTGCTTAATTAATGGAGTTCATTAAAACACTAGTTTCACTGTAAGTCACTAGTAAGCAGGGCAGTGCTTTAAGTGCACAGTGCACCATCTCGTGGACCGCGCACAGTGCACATGGACCCTGGGTCCATACATTGTTCTTGTGAGTTGAGCCAATGACAGCTAGGTCCCACCTATTAGTAAATGATTTCCTTTAGAAAAATAATTGAAAAGAAAAGAAAGTACATAGGGCCTACCAGTCAATCATTGGGGTATATTTTCGAATACAAAATAAATCAAAAATAAAAAGAAAAGGCAGCGGGTCCCACCTGTCAGAGAGAGAATCCTCTCCCTTTTCTTTTTCATGGAATTTCCAAACTAACCCAAATTGAAATCTTAATAACTTTTGCATAAAAACTCCAAATGAAATGAATCTTTTTTTTCTAAATTCATCTAAATTCATGACCTACCTGAATATGCGAAAATAGTTGGATTTAGTTAATATTAGAATTATTTTGCCTTATTTAATTCATTTCTGACTCAAAGGAATAGACGTTGATTATTCGAATGACATTTTCAATGAACCATCCTCTTACTCAAAACAACTAGAGCAACGTAAACACCCCCTTTGATCATGTTGATCCTATTTTACTTATTGTATTTCTTTTTTGTAAAATTTACTATCCATACGTGTATGTTGATATGAAATTGCTATGTTTGGGATAGCGGTAGATGTAAAACCCATTCGATGCATGTTTCTCCTTGAAATATTGATGCCCTTACTATTGTAGACATTAGATTATGGGTTAGGCAATATATAATGTCAAGTTAGAAGTGTTCGAGTGCGAATATCACACAAATGCTTAATAGAGCGGTAGTTTTTCCTAAAAAGTTATAAAAGGATGACATGATAAATATGAGCTTGGGAAGTCCAGAGGGATGTACCTCTGTTATTTTGTATAAAAATAAAATGAAAAACCTAGTTTTTGATGCGAACAAGTTATATTTATATTCTGAGAAGTGTGAGAGAAGAGTCTCACAAGTAGATAGGGTGAGATTCTCACTCGGGTCAATTAAGGACCGAACATCAGCAATTCCAATCTAAGCCTAAGCGTACAACCCTATGCGATGGTATGGGACGACATTAGCTAATTAAGTCACATTAGCTAATTAAATCATTGAAAACTAGCCTTGCATGTAGGTAGGCCGGAGTAGTACGAACATGACCGGTATATGCATGTTAGAAGGGGCTCCCTTCACCATGGTGTTGGGCACAAAGCTTGCCGACACAACTGTGAATGCCTCACTGAGACGGTGGTGTCCTCGGGTGAAGTGGGGATATTCATTCGCTGGGTAGTGCAAGAGTAGAACTAGATGATGTAAAGGCTTCGATCCGTGTTCTAGATTGCTTACCTAAGGTAGTGAGCGATGGTATCGACTGATGCCAAACAAACTAGAGAATTCGTGCGCTGTTAGTAAAGTTGTACATTTTTGTAGAGCGTAAATCTATTTAAATAGCCGTGCTCGCAGTCATAGGCATGCTTAGTGCAGACTTAATGGATATAGTATTTGTTTTTACAAAAACGTTTCTTATTAGAAAAATAAGGGAATGATTTATGATTTATATTTGAGTTGTCTGCCATATTTATGCCTGAAAATAAAATATTGCTTGCAGCCGAGGAGAGTTGTGAGTTGTTATTACTCATTCAATTGCTTACTTACTGTCCTATATTTATTTAACTGTTTTTAAACTTTTCTTGCAAAATACTATGTGTGGTTATTGCAAAAAAAAAAACTAGCTTATAGCAAAATAACTTGTAGTGTAGAGGCTCATCCCTTGTTAGTCTTGTATTTTATATAACTTTTATGATACACTACAAGTCTTGTTGAGTACGTATTGTACTTAATCTTGCTTATATTATTGTTCAGAGTTTGAGGATGATTCGACGTCCGACGATACGTTATTCGCACCCAGAACTAGAGGGTTCGGTGACGGGTCTATCTAGGCTTTGTGTCTTGTCGGTTGCCTTAGAGTTCTGGATGGGCATACCGCTGAAAATTATTTATTTTCATCACTTTTACTTTCACTGCTACTTTTACTACTCTGTTAATACTTGTTTTATTTGGACGGTTGGCCATTTATGTAATAACTCTAATCACTTAAGTTAAGTGCTTTACTTTATATACGTGAATATATGGTCATTAATATTAATATTATAATTATATGTACTAATTTGCGAGACTGAAACGATACATATATATATATATATATATATATAATCCAAAACGTTCAAAGTTTGATACTATACTATTTTTACTGTTTAGTTGCGAAACAGCCGTCCCATCCGACGCCTCATATGATGACATCGCCTCACGGACGCACCCGGGGCTAGCAGTCTACTACGACACGCGGCCGACGCGCTACATGCAGAGGGCCAGAGACCCTGGGCCAGCAGCGGCTCCCCAGAATCCAATTTTTTAGCCATTGGAAAGCCTTGAGCTCTGCTCTCCCCTTAGCTTCTTGGGTTTTGCGTTCGGAAAGGGGAGCCGGCGAACCACTTGTATTCGCTTCAGGTACGATACGATTCTTGCGTCGTCTTCCCATCCTTCCCTTCGATTCCTCCCATAATGTCGGCGGCTTTTCCTCTCGATTTATACCATCTTCTTGCGCGCTGTTCTTCGGATTCTTGGGGATTTTTTCGTTTTTTTGGGTGAAAATGTGATGATGTTTTTTGATTCTTGGCGCTGTCTCCTGTTCGAACGTAGGCGAAACGTGTTCTCTGTGATTTGTTCGATTCTTGTTGGGTTTGTTTCCGAGAAAATCGCGCTGTTGGCGGAATTTTTTTGTTCCTTCTGGAAGTAATATTTTTCTCTGTTTTTAATGCAAGCGGATTTTTAAAACTCGTTTTCTCGAAACGTATTCTTGGAGTTTCCTAGGGTTCGTACTGTTCTTGCACGATCACCTCTTGGCGCTTCGTTCTTGACGGCTTTTTTGAGCTTTCTCCTGAGCTGCTTTTTTGTTGTTGAAGAAGGTCTGCTCTGGTGCTCTATTACCTGCAAATGCCACGGAGGGTTCTCTAATCTGGTGCTCTAATTTTTCTTGTATTCCGATGAAGGTAGTCTTTGACATTTTTAATGGGTTTGTTTCCCTTGCATCTTTTTTTTTGTGCAAATTTCTTCCAAAACATCATATGCTATGGTATAAGTAACCGCAAAGGATTTTTAGGTTCATTTGCAGTTTCGTCTTTGCTAACGCTTAAAGCACAATTTTCATACTTCAATGTGGATTTAAATGATCATTCTTGTGAGCAGTTTCATCTTTGCTAATGTTTAAGGAATATGAATATTCAGGCTTTAATGTGCATTAAAATTATATTTTTTGGGCATTATTACAGGCAAGATTTGTTTCGTTTGTTCCACTTGATTTGTCACTCTTAACGGGATTTTCTCTGATAAATCATGCTTCAGACTTCAGCAACGACGAGGACTCCCTATATAATTTTCTTTGATATATGATTTGTTACTCTTCTATTCACCTTTAAAGAAGGAGATGACTATTTTGGGTTTATTGTTTGCTTGGTGTACTTGTTGCTATATTCTATGTTGTACTTGTTAGGAGGATTAATAACTTTTAATTGATGAACTGTCGGTGTCCTTAGAAGTAAGATTTCTTTTTGGCTGCTAGAATCCAGCAACCAGGATGTTTGGTGATGATGATGATGATGAGCCACAGTTTGAGGTTGTGGACGAATACTATTTTGAGGAAGGCGAGAACGTGCCTGTCTGTTTCAGCGTCTTGCCTCTTCAGTTTGCTGAGAATGATGAAGTGGCATATTGTGATTCCAAGAAGGTAGATTTGCGTGGACGTGCAGATAACGGCTGTCATACAGTGCACAAGAAGGTGGTAGCTTGGAGGGTAGGACTTGACTCCGAGAAGCCAAAGATCTCAGTGCTTTCAAGTGAGGGCAATTGGATAAAACTGTTGAAACCACGGAAATGCTATGGAAAGAAGGTTCGATCCATATTGATCACAGTGCAAATGCTCCACTTTGTCAGGAGGCAGCCTAGCAAACATAAGAGAAGCCTTTTGGATCACCTTTGTAAAGTTTTCAAGTATGCCATCCACATGCCTTCTGTTTGTCCTTTGCTAGTGCCAGCTGACCATGAGCTCATAAGATGGTTGTTTCTTTGTAGTAAATTTGATATTAAGCATGCGGAGGATGACTTAAGGCAGCACCGTCCGTTAATCAAGCTGTTTGCAGACAGAGATCAAACTTTAACGAAGTCAAAGGTATAAGATATCGAATCTTGCTGTAGAATTTATAAGGTTGTACGACTACATTTGCTTGCTTTAGTAGTTTGTTGTCACTCACATGAAGGCATCCATTGAGTTTGTTGTCACTACCTTTTCAAGAGCATGAAAGCAATACTGAAAAATATAACTATCTAGTTTCAATGTGTTGTCCATTCTTATTAAAGAGTGGAGTTTCTACCCATGCTCCCAGTCTCCCACCATCTGAGCCCTATATTGTGCCCCTCGGAATACACGTACAGGTGGGTCCGGGAATACTTGGGGAGTTTAATCCATGGATACATATAAGAGTATCTTTAGGGTATTGAACCGACGTCGATTCAAAAAGATGCCGTGTAAGCATTTAAGGAACTGAACTTGTTTTTCTCTAATGTATTAATCCAATTCCTACTAATAACTGGGAACCACGTTACATTAAAAAACCACAAAAAAATAATATCCTCTCTCAACCGCACTCCCTCTCTTTCATAAATGGGCTCATATGAGTTGTTTAACGCTTTCAATTGATTCCTATGTAGAGCCCGGTTCCAAGATTTTTTGTTGGAATTGACTCATCTAATGTATTGAATCGATTCAATCCCCCCTCGGCTAAAACAACACATTGGAGATGGTCTAAGGCCCTTTGGAAATACAAGTAAAATTTTTGCTCTGCAATTTCGTCCCCAATCTGTGCCCTGACTTGTCATGTCCTCCTTTTCTTTTCCAATTTTTGTACTGCATTTTCTCCCCTCCCCTTATATTTATTTTGAATCAGAATTGTGCTACTTCAATGCCCCAATCTTATTGTCCTTATTTCTGATGCAATGCTCCAATCTGGCTGCAATTTTTCCCCAAACTTTGTCCTGACTTGTACCACACATGCTAGTGTGTTGAAATGATCCCAATTCTTCAGTTTTTATCCATTGTCCCATTTTCTAATGCAATTTTGTGATTTTTCTTCGATCCAAAAAACTCCCAAAGAATGTGATATTGCCCCATGTTTTTTATTCACATTTTAATGTTCCTAGTGATATTTTAGATGTCTAACTACAACTTCTTACCTCTGGTGGCACAAGTACTAAGGTTAAAACACGTTGAACATTTTAACCTCCAATAAATTTTGACTTCATTCATCCATCTCAACCAGTTTCAAAATTTAAAAAGAAAGCATCATTATCCCTTAGCTCCCCCCACCAACCCACCCTGAATGAGTTGGGGAGAAGGGAGAAAAACTGCCCCCCACACGGTATCCCTCTGATCCGTTGGTACTTCATTGAGTGCCGCTTTGATGCAGGTCTTTGTGGCGAATGCCGTCTTGCTCGATGCTGGTACCGGGAGTATCGGGATTTTTTGCCGATTAAAAAAGGAAGAAGTCCATATAACACCCTAAAATTTGCTCGAAAATCCATCCAACACCCCAACTATGAAATCAAACATTTGACCCAACAAACTTTGCAATCTGATTTAAATAATACTATGACCTGTTTTCACAGGGTGGTATTGCTAGCGTGGCGCGATGAGTGGACAGTTTTGCCATGTAGGATGACACGCTGGCCAAATTGGGTCAATGATAGGTATATAGGGGTTTCTCCTCCACCGAGCTACCAACCACTACCAACCACGCTTCCATGGCCGCTGCCCCCTATAGCTCCTTCTCTGTTTGTTTCGATTTGGAGGGGAAGTCCTTGTGGGTCTCACCTGTCATTCATCTAAACTTGGCCAACGTATCATCCTACATGGAAAAACCGTCCACTCATCGCGCCACGCGGGCGATACCACTATGCGAAATCAGGTTAGGGTGTTATTTGAACTGGATTGCAAAATCCAGGAGGTTGAATGTCCGGTTTTATTGTTCGGGGTGTTGGACGGACTTTCAAGGAAAGTTCGGGGTGGTATATGGACTTTTCCATTTTAAAAAAGAAATAAGAAATTGGGTATGGCTGGGCACCTGCAGGTGCTGGTTTGGCCCATCAAGAAATCCCTCCCCTGAAAGCCTAGCCCACAAATAATTTAACCATGGCACATAAACCACCGAGTCTCCTTCCTACAACCCCAACTCCAAGCCGTCTCCCTCTGCTGCTTCCTCTTCTGGCAATAGGGTGACCTGAAGGAGTGAGGCTAGGACTCCGGTAGCCGGCGAGGCTTCAGCGTTGAGGCTCCAGGGAGGTGCTCCCTCTTGTTCCCCTCTTCTTGTTCCGCCCTTCCCCTTGTCCAGATTTGTGTTTGTTACACTGATTTTCTTTAGGTTTATTTGTCCATCATGGCAAGTGCAAGTTTAGAAGCAAGTGCTTTAGCCCCATGTGCAGCAAATAATAGATGAGTCTAAACCTCTTTGAAAGCATGTTGATTGCTTCGATAGGCCTGGGGTCCTAGCGGAGGAAATGCTAGATCAAAATGGCAAATGCCTCTATTGTGGGGCTATCATGATCATTTTAATCCTACTGGTTAAGTGGTTATGTACTAAGTTAATGCGTGTCTTATGGAACTTATGTCTCTATGTTTGCCTATCTTATGGACCTTATTATGTGCTAGTATTTATGTGTCTTATGAACTTACCAATTATCTATTGTATTGTATATTTTAATTTTTTTTGTTATATATATACTGCCGTACCGGTGTTTTTTTGGAGATGCCATATCACCGCATGCAAATAAGATTCTGTCTTACTACATCGCCATCCGGTACCATGTACGCATGCAACATAGCGGTATCCACATGGCTCGAGCTCTGGTGCATAGTATCAGTCAAAAGGGTTTGTGCTCCTTGACGGGGCCCAGAAAAATATATGGTGAACAAGTTTGTCAAGATCACGATTATCTATCCCATCGAGGCGACATGATATGGATCAGTGGATGAATCAGATTTTCATATAATCACAACTAGATTTGTATTCAATGGATCGAATATGATTGCCAGTAGCCTCCCTTTTTCTTCATTCTCCTTCCTCCCCAGTAGCCTCCCTTTTTCTTCATACTGACACCGTAGTCGGTGGTAGCAGCAATGTCCATTGTGGGTCCCATGTGTCAGATGATACAAGGATGGATGTGTAGCCGCTGATATGTCATGGCTCGATGAAGATTTTGCAAGAAATTAGCAGTAAAATGAGAAGAATGGACATACGAGGGGGGTATTTGTATGGTAAAATGACTGGTGGGGGGTGGGGGGGGGGGTTTCAAACCGAATTAAATAATATTTAAAAAGTAGGTTTAATTGAATGTAATGTGAATAAGTGTCGCAAAATTTACAAAATTTAATTAAATACTCCAGAATATATATTATAGACTTATGCCAATGCACACTTCAATTTTTATTTATTTATATTATAAATATATGCGCTTTTCAAAATCTATACATTCATGCCTGTTGTGATGCTTGCTTTGTAAGTGGCTTGTGCCATGAGGATGAGTAGCCACTTTTTTTTTGTTGCATTTGCACTGTTGTGTTATTACTACGTGAAACTTGAATGTTGGAATGTTAAGACATTGGTTGGTTGTTAACCCTTGAAAGTTGTGCTTATATATGATGTGGTTGGTTTATTTAACCCATGAAAGTTACAGTAGGGTTTGAAAGCATTGCATTTATATGTAAGTATCGGCTTGGCGTTGTTAGAGATAGGGTGCTAGATATATGTTAGAGATATAATCTATCTCTAACATATCCTTATCTATGTTAGGGATATGTTAGAGATAGGGTGCTAGAGATATGTTAGAGATAGAATCTATCCTTACCTATACCTCTTGTACTCTATATATATTGCTCTTTGGGTCTCTTCAATATATACACAATATTCATAACATGGTATCAGAGCCAGGTTCCAAACCTAGCTTCTAACCTAGCCTTCATCGTTTTCGCTGCCCCGCTGCCCCCGGAAGGAGCAATCTCTGCTCCCGGGGGTAGCCTCTCGTCATCTCCGCTCACCTCCTCACCCGTATCACCACGCACCGGTTGTCGACGCCGGCCGGCTGGAGCAGCCACTCGGCGTTGGATGGCGCCTTTTGAACCGCCCCCACCCCGAGCTCGCCTCCACTGACCACCATCGCCCGGATCCAGTCGTCGCCGCCTCGGATCCGCGTCTCTCCCGACGAATTCGCCGCCGTCTGGCCTTCTCCCGCTCGAATCCGGTCGTCGGCGCTCGGATCCGCCGCCTGGCCTTGGGCTTCTTCCCTGCCGACGCCTTCTCCTCGCCGACTGGCTTCTCCGCCAGATTCGCGCGCGGACGCCGCCCTCTGGGACCCGCACGATCACGGCGGCCGCCTCATCGCAGCTGACCGCCTTCCGGTCGCCTCCCAATCTGGAGTCTCTCTCAGATCTACTGCCGCGGCCGCGATGGAGTCGGATCTGAGGTGCGAGGTGGAGGAGGGGGGGGGGAGTTCGCGGTCTACTGCCGGAGAGGGAAGCCGCAGCCGCCTCTCCTGCCGATATCCATCGCGCCGGCAACCCCTTGTGGACCTCGCGGAACCCGTGCGATCGCGACAACTCGCATAGCTTTCTGAGGAGGCGAGCGGAGGAGCGCAACTGGGGTGCGTGGTGATACGGGTGAGGTGGCGGTCGAGCTAGTCTCTGGTTTATTTTGTTTGGGAGGAGATGCCAGAGAAGAGAGGTGGAGTTATGGTTGGGTCCACGAGCTGCTGATCTGTTTCTGGCCAAGAGCTACCGGTTCGAACTACGTGATTATGCTGTTACTAATCTGCTGCTGACACCGGAAGTTGGGTGCTTGAGTTATATTTGAGTCTTACTGCTAGTTATACGTGCTGCTGCTAGTTAGCTTTAGTTATTTTTGTCGTTTCTGTTGCGTCCATTCAAGTCCGTACCACTCAATCTTTGAGTTTTGTCTAAAGCCATGCGAGTCCACAAATTTATTGTCAGTCATAGAAGTATAGGAATTGCCTTATGCATGGCAGTAGCCGCCGCTCCCACTCTTCTTTCTGAGCTGCGTGCAGATCGTAGAAGTCGTTATGATGCCGCCGCTTTCTTAGCCGCCGCCCCGAGCTTTTAAGGCTGCCGCGCTTCTTTCGCGTCGCCGCCGACTGGGGCTTCGATCCGCGCTGTCATGCTTCCACCTATTCCTATTTGACTTGTTTTGACAGCTCTCTCTATTCTTATCGGTTTCATCATCTTCTTCGACCTGTTGCTGTGGTCAACTTTGCTCCCGCACCTTGTGCTTTATGAGCCGTCGCACGACACCGGATGGGAGGTCTTTTGATACTCGACATATTTTTCAAGAGTTGCATGCTACGACGACATTATCAAGACTCAGATTTTAGATTTTCCATATTTTAGTGTCAACCTTTTCCAAATGCAATGCTATTGCATACGCCTTGCATTTGAGAGGGGATGTTAGAGATATGTTAGAGATAGGGTGTTAGAGATATGTTAGAGATAGACATATCCTTATCTATGTTAGGAATAGCAACTTGTATTCTCAGGGGGCCAATGGGCCAGTATATATAGACAAGTACAGGAGGTGAATATGCAAATAACCCCTCATAACAATGGGGAATAACACAACTATACATATATATCTCTAACCCCCTCCCTCAAACTCATGGTGGATCAACAACACTGAGTTTGGAGAGGTAGAAGCCGTGTTGTGCTCGAGTATGGGCCTTCGTGAAGAAATCCGCTATCTGAAGCTCGGAAGGCACATACTGAAGAGCAATCACCTGATCATGCACACAAGACCTCATGAAGGAAGCATCAACAACAATATGCTTAGTGAGCTCATGCTTCACAGGGCCATGAGCAATACAGATAGCACATGTACTGTCTGACAAGAGAGGAGTTGGTGTAGTGACAGAAACACCAAAATCCTCAAGTAACCACCGTAGCCAGGTAATCTCTGCTGTCAAGAGAGCCATAGCTCGTAACTCAGCCTCTGCACTCGAACGGGATACTGCAGTCTGTTCTTTGTCTTCCAGGCAATGAGAGAACCACCAAGAAAAACACAGTAAGCAGAGATAGACCAGCGATCAGATGGATCGCTAGTCCAAGTAGCATCCGAATAAGCTTGAAGCTGTAAAGAGCTGGAGTGTGGAAAGAAGAGACGACGAGAGATAGTCCCACGAAGGTATCGCAGAACTCGAAGAAGGTGGTTGTAGTGGACCTGAGTGGGAGCAGAGACGAACAGACTCAGAATATGGATTGGATAGGTGATATCTGGACGAGTAACAGCAAGGTAGACAAGACTCCCAATAAGATGACGATAGCGAGTCGGATCAGAAAGAGGCTCACCATCAGAGAGCCGGAGATGAACATTGAGCTCCATGGGAGTCTCAACAGTACGCTGATCAGTGAGAGGCGCGATCAAGAAGATCCTCAATATACTTCTCTTGGGACATAAAGAAACCATCTGGAGTGGAAGTAACCTCAATCCCAAGAAAGTAACGAAGAGGACCAAGATCTGACATAAGGAACTGCTTACTCAGACGGGCCTTGACAAAGGCAATGTACTCAGAATCATTTTCGGTGATGATCATATCATCAACATATAGAAAAAGAGTCCGACCACGAGACTAAGTGTGGACAAAAAGGGCAGGATCATGATCACTAGCTGAGAAGCTAGCAGCAGTGACCACAGAGGAGAAGCGCTCAAACCAAGCACGAGGGGCTTGTTTAAGCCCATAGAGAGCGACGAAGACGATAGACCATGCCCTCAGGAACAGAATACCCAGGTGGCGGATGCATGTAGACCTCCTCACGCAACTCGCCATTAAGAAAGGCATTCTTGACATCAAGTTGAGAAACAGACCAATGACGAACAGACACCACCAAAAGAAGAGTGCAAACAGTGGTCATGTGGGCCACAGTTGCAAGTCTCATCGTAGTCACGACCATGCTCCTGCTGGAAGCCACGAGCAACAAGACGCGCCTTATAGCGCTTAAGAGCCATCAGAGCGAGTCTTAATCTTATAGACCTACTTACACGTGATGGGACGAGAGTGAGATGGAAAAGGAACAAGGTCCCAAGTACCAGTACGCTCGAGGGTAGCAATCTCCTCGGCCATGACATGATGCCACTCAGGGTGAGTAACAGCATCCCGGTAGGAGACAGGCTCATGGGTAGCTGCACTAGCAAAACCAAAACGGGCACGAGGCCGAATCGACTGACGATCGCGGAGACCGTAGCGAGGAGATGATGACCAGATGGAGCATTAGGAGAAGATGAAGCATCAGGGAAAGATGGCTCATCTGGAAGAGCCTCAATACGAGGTCGACGAGTGTAAAAGAGAGTGGGAGGAGCCTGAGGAGCAGCAGGGGACGAAGTAGGTGGTGAAAACGGCGGAGAGACCTCAGGAGGTATATGTGGAGACTCAGTGGGGCGGGTGGACGGGGGCAAGACAGAGATGGGTGTATCTGAAAAAGTCAAAAAAGACAGGGACTCCATAGAGGACACCGAAGGAGAGGCAGGATGTGGGTAGAAGGGACGAGACTCGTCAAAAGTCATTTCTCGAGAAATCCGCATCCGTCGACCAACGAGATCCCAAAGACCGATAGCCCTTGTCTTTGGGCATCGTATCCTGAAAAACACACTCAACAGGTGGCGGTCGGTTTGAGTACGTTCTCGAGTGCAAGGAGAGCGTAGCAAACGTAATAAACGACGAAGGGCGCGAGTAGTGCGGAAGAATACCACAGAGACGCGCAACAGGGATCTCACCCTGAAGAGCAGAAGAGGGCTGAATGTTGACGAGATAGGTGGTAGTGGAAACGGTCTCGGCCCAAAAGTGAGGTGGAATAGAGGCGGCAATCATAAGGGTACGAGCCGTCTCAAGGAGGTGACGATGCTTGCGCTCAGCGACACCATTCTGAGCATGAGCACCAGGATAAGAGAACTGAGCGAGGGTGCCCTGCTTAGCAAGAAAGCTGCGCAGGTAACGAGAGAGGTACTCGCCAGCAGAGTTAGCACGAAAAACACGAATAGGAGTGGAAAACCGTGTGCGAACCATAATAGCAAATTATTTATAGATAGATAAGGCCTCACTACGAGAAGATATAAAATATATACAAGTGTGGCGAGAGAAGTCATCTATAAAAATAATATAATATCGATTGCCCCCTTTCGAAAGGAAGGGAGCCGGACCCCAAACATCTGAATGAATAAGATCAAATGGTCGCTGAGACACTGACTCACTATGAGAATAGGGAAGCTGAATCTGTTTCCCTAACTGACAACCCTGACAATCTAAAGATACGTCTCCTGAGACAGACCACAGAAGACCACAACGGACTATGGATGACAAACGAGATCCACACAGATGACCAAGATGGTGATGCCACTACTGGAAAGAGTTGGTAGACGGAGTGACGAGGTAAAGATGGCGGCGACGGTGGCGGTGGAAGGAAGATGAAGCGATCAAGCTCCCGAGACGCATTTGTGAGTCAAGGCGCCGAGGCGAGAACCAACGAGCCCCGTGTGGCGGTTCGAACACAACAAGAGTCGAGTCAAGAATGACCCGACACCAAGGTCGATGTCATTCGTGAGAAAGAAGGTGCATGGTTAGGCGAGGAACATGAGCAATGGAAGGAACATGAAAGGATGAGTTGCTAAGAGGTCCTCGACTGCAGAGAAAGAGAGGTACCATCGCCAGATAAGAACACCGCGGGGAATCAAGAGGTGTAATGAAAGACAAACTAGAAGAATCAGAAGTAATGTGAAAGGATGCTCCTGAATCAAGAATCCATGGGAGGTACCTGACTGTGTAGGAGGTGGTTTCTCATTGCAGAAGAGTCGAGCGCGAGAACATTGAGGAGAACACAGGCGGCAAGCAGGCGTCGAAGTCTGGCTATCTCTTGCTTATTGAGAGACTGCTAAAAGAGTCGATGCAGACGTCGATGTAGAAGCACCGGTGCCAGTGCTAGGAGAAGAACGGCGTGAAAGATGCCGCTGCTTCTTATAGCACTGGGACTCAATGTGGCCGACCTTGTTGTAGTAGGAGCAGCGAGGACGGCCACCACCAAATGGAGGGCGGCCACCGCCACCTATGGCAGCCGCTGGAGGAGGCAGTGTACTGAAGCGTAGAGAAGTCGGTGTAGCAGGTGGACGGCGAGCACGGAGTGGAGTGGCATCAGACCAGCACCACTCAGGCGAGTCTCCTCTGCACGTATCTCGGTAATAGCCTCCAGAAGAGTGACACGAGGGTGGCGTGCAAGAAGCTGGGCACGCCTCTACTCGAACTCAGGACGAAGGCGAGTAAGGAACTCGTAGATACACTGAAACTCCAAGTCAACACGTCTGTACCAGCAAAGACGAGCAGAGCGATAGCCACAAAGTGCGAAGAGAGTCGATTGACACAGACATGCCAGAGCTATGAGCGTAGAAGGCGTCAACAGTAGCATCACCCTGCTGAAGAGAATGCTCCTGGCGAGCCACGGACAGGTAGAGGGCATCTCCAGAGGGTTTGTAGCGCTGACGAAGGTGAGTCCACATCTGGATAGCCGAAGGGAGTCCCACAACCTCATAAGAGAACTGAGGCTGGACACTGGCAATAAAAACAGCAGCAGCCCGAGCATCGTCGTCGCACCACTGAGTGTAGGTGGTCAACCGATCCATGTAGGAATCCAGAGCCTCTTGGTAGGCAGAGGCAGCCTTCTCATCAGTAAGGCCAGCAGCCTCGACAGTAGCCTTGTCGGCTGTCGGGGGTAGCGCAACAGACATACGCTCCGTCGGAGGAGTAGGGCAAGGCGGGCAGGTGACATCGCCAGAGAGGACGCCCAGAGACGACGGTCACGCATGTGGATGCGCATGTGAGACACGAAGTTAGTGTAATTAACACCATCGAAGATCACTGGGCAGCGGGGGAGGGAAACAGTGCCCATTGGTAGGCGGCGTTGGACGGCGTGGCGACCAAGCGGCGACCAAGGCAACGAAGTCTAACAGGCGGCGCTGAACGGCGCGGCGGTTAGAACGACGTTTTATCGGCCCAAACCCGGCGCGCTTTCACCAAAGTCGGCTTAAAAGGCCGTTCGGCGGCGGCCGACGTAAAAGTCTGTTGTTCCAATCGGCGAAATCGGTGGCGGTTGCTCCGAATCTCCCTTGACTGGCGGTGGCGGTGTCACCGGATCTCCCTTGACTGGCGGCGGCGGCGTCACCGGATCTGCGTCGCCTGGAGTTTGGCGGCAGCAGACGCGGAGCCAAGCCAAGGCGACAGACCCGAGCGGTGCGGTCAGTTCAGCGATGGCGTCGAGGTCGGAGGAGAGCGGGAAGGTGGAGACTCCGCCGACGATCTTGGGTTCAGAGAGTTGGAGTAGCAGGCGGAGCAGGCGGGGCAGGCTGGATCCGCGTCGTCCGGCGCAGCGGAGGCCCTTGCGGGAAGAGGAGTCCGAGATCCGCGTCGGCCGAGAGAAGGAAGCCGGCAGCAGCGGTAGCGGCAAGGGGAGGGAAGCCGGCGACGCATGCAGCAACAACGACCTGGAGTCGATCGCAGCAGTGACGGCCTAGCGGCGGCGGCGGCTAGGGCACGGAGGAGGACGAGTTGCGCGTCTGGAGGTAACCCTAATGGGCTCTGATACCATATTAGGAATAGCAACTTGTATTCTCAGGGGGCCAATGAGCCAGTATATATAGACAAGTACATGAGGTGAATATGCAAATAACCTCTCATAACAATGGGGAATAACACAACTATACATATATATATCTTTAACAATCTATTCCTCTTGTACCCTATATATATTGCCCTTTGGGCCTCTTCAATATACACATAATATTCATAACAGGCGTATCATAATAGACGACAAGGTTGTCACGGCGACCTTGGCAGCCACAGCACCTAAGGGGCGCCAGGACGCCTAGTCGTCTTGGCGGACGCCTAGTTGTCCTCTAGACGAGGATAGACGAGCTAAGGTAGCAAGTAGCATCTTCAAATCTACAACTAGCAACACTAGTACACTACATCAGCATTCAGCAAAGTACCGAAGCATCTAGCACACAATCACACATTAACATCTAGTAGTAGATTACTAACATCAGTAGATTACCGAACATCAGTAGATTACTGAAGCATAGCACTACAGAGGGGAGATGCAGAGGGGGAAACAGAGGGAGGGAGGCCAGAGGGTGAAGCAGAGGGAGGAGGCGGCGAGGGGGACGAGTAGAGGAGGGAAGCGGAGGGGAAGTAGCGCGAGAGGAGGAGGTAGCGCCAGAGGGGGAAGTAGAGAAGAGGGAGGGATGCAATGCGGTAGGGAGGCAACGCGGGAGGGAGCGTAAAGGGAGGGAGGCGACGCGACAGGAGCGTAGAGGGAGGGAGGCAGCGTGACAGGAGCGCTGGAGGGAGGGAGCGGAGGCGGCGCGTCAGGAGCGCTAGAGGGAGTGAGCGGAGGAGGGAGGGACCGAGGGAGGGAGCGGAGGTCGGAGGGAGTACCTAGTGGCTGGCGCGGTGAGGCCAAGGGGCGGCAACGGTCAAGGCGAGGCACTCCTCTGCGGCGTCCGTTCTGAGGCGATTGGACACCAAGGGGACGACTAGGCGGCGCTGTGACAACCATGATAGACGAACTGTTTGATCTTGTGCATGGAAGTCTATCTAGGAGCCTATTTCTGATGGCATACAACTTTGTCATTTTCAAATTTTGTCTTACAATTCCATGGGTGGTTTGCCATAATGATTTTTTTTGTTCATACAGATTCTGCAAAGGTTTCTTGAGGATACCTCTGGGAAGATCAAAGAGGTGTGTTAACATGTTAATATGCTATTTTGCTGATATCTAGAATGCTTTTGGGAAACAGAAAAAATCTGCATTTGTTCAAATCTTTAAATTTTTTGTTAAACCCTTCTATTTATAGGCATTCTCTTTCATAAATAACCTGTATCTGATTTCATTGTTTTTACTTTTCATTTGAAGCCCAAAAAGAGTACAGGTACCAAAGAGCCACTCGTCAGTGATGAGTCGCCTGCAAGCAGTAATGATGATGATAGTGATTACGGCCATTCGCTTGCAAGCAGCAATGATAATGATAGTGATTACGGCGAGTCGCCTGCAAGCAGCGATGATGATGATAGTGATTACGGCGAGTCGCTTGCAAGCAGCAATGATGATAGTGATTACGGTGAGTCGCTAGCAAGCAGCAATGACGAAGATGGTTGTTACAATGAGTCGCTTGCAAGCAGCAGTGATGATGATGGTGATTACAGCTGTAGCAACGATGATGATAATGGCGATGGTGATACCGATAATGATGGTGGTGGTGGTGGTGATACTGATCCAGTATGTGCGATATGTGACAACGGAGGAAAATTGCTTAGGTAGGTGCACATCTGGACATGGTCAAGTTGACCAAAAGTTCTGTCTTAATGCATCTTATTCCATGTGTGGGTTGGCATGTGCTTCATCTTTGTTTGCATTGTTTTTTATTGCAAAATATGAAGTTTTACAACTTTGTCTTGTTTAATGTTCTGTGTCATTCGTTGCAAACCACTTGGTCTTTCTTGGAATGTCAAACATAAGGTCGTTAGCTTCGTTATAATTGGAAGGGATGCATAGAAGTTGAGCTTCATCACAATTTCATACTTGATGTGATTGACAATTGTATAGAAAAGCTATAATATTGTGTCAACCAATGAATCTGGTTTCTTTAGAAAAAAAGCACTTGCTTTATTTCGGTAGTTAAAAAAGCTGAAGAGATGTCATTGAATGGAGCTATGTATATGGGGTAACTGGGGCACTTTGTCCAAGAGAAATATACTGTATAAAGATCGTGGACATGGATAAAAACCGTTCGGACGAATCCGGCAAGGGGACGGAGCAGTTCTGCGCCGATTCATCGGTTTTCCGGGAAAAACCCGGTTGAATTTTGTTTGAATTTGCTTAAAAACCAATCGAAATTCAAAATTCAAAACTTGAACTTGCAAAACCCGGGAAAACCGGCCGAGATTTTGGATCCCAAACCCCGGCCGGTAACCGGCGGTTACCGGTCGGGAATTTTATCTCTTATCGTGGAGAAGGGTGTTTTATAGGGTGAATGATGCACTTTACGAATAGAGTGGTGCTTGTAAGCAGCTTTGCCACTTTGCACAAAACCTGTGGTTGGGTCAGAAAGTTTTAATGAGCTCTATGAATCGTAGGGATGAGTAAGCGTAAACTTCTATATGAATGTTACATCAAAGCTTTTTATATGTATTATATGGAGTCTATATAGCAATGAAAGAGGGGAAATGTTTGTTGGAATGAACCTTGATCTATTCTAATGGGCCAAAGGTCAATATAAACATATCTAACACTCCCTCTCAAACTCATGGTGGATCAACAACACTGAGTTTGGAGAGCTAGAAGTTGTGCTGAGCTCTAGTCTGTGCTTTGGTGAAGAAATCTGCTAACTGAAGCCCCGAAGACACATACTGAACAACAATAACTTGCTCCCACACCTGCGATCTCATGTACGAAACATCTGCTCCAATGTACTTGGTGAGCTTATGCTTCACTGGATCTTGAGCAATGCTGATCACACCAGTACTGTCTGATAAGAAGAGTCGGTAGGAACTGAAACACCGAAATCCTCAAGTAGCCACCGATACCAAGTGATCTCAGCTGCCAACGCCGCCATGGTTCGCAATTCAGCCTCCACTCGAACGAGAAACATTAGTCTCCTTCTTGGTCTTCCAGGCAAGAACATTGGTAACACAATAGGCAGAAAGAGACCAGCGATAAGAAGGATCACTGGCCCAGGTCACATCAGAGTATGCCTAAAGCTGTAGAGAGCTGGAGCGAGGAAAGAAAAGGTGTTGACGGATGGTTCAACGAAGATATCGTAGAACATGAAGGTGACTGTAGTGGAGCTGAGTAGGAGCATAAACAAACTGACGCAGAATGTGAACTAGTTGAGAAATGTTAGGTCGAGTGATCCTAAGGTAGATGGGGCTCCCGACAAGATGGCGATAGCGAGTAGGGTACTCAAGAGGCTCCCCATCACTGGGTCGAAGGGGGGTCGAAGGTAAATGCTAAGCTCCATCAGAGTGTCCAGCATGTGCTGATCAATGAGACTAAGCGCGAGCAAGGATTTTTCTAGACCCACAATGGCTAAGCATTCAACACATAACCTTCACATCATCACAAGCATCTATCTTAAGCATAATTATAAGGGAATTATCAAGGATACCCAGCAAGTGTAGGACATAGCTAACTACTCACAACATAATGATATACCGAAAATAGCATGCAAGCAATATTATTGCATTTCAAACACTAGTGTATTAAAACTGGATCAATATGATGCAAAAAGAAAGTTCAAATGATGCTTGCCTTGTTGGAAGTTCAATTGTTCACTCTCGGTGGCGTAAGAGTCTATGTTGATCGCTTTGGGCTCTATAGAATAAAAATACCGAAAAACACTGAGAAATACCATAAAAATCAAAGTGCTAAAAAATGCATGATTTTTCGACAGTGGCTAGTTCATGATTTTAGATGAATTTAGGTGAAAGAATTATTCCAATATGATTTAGTATGTAAGAGTTATAGTAGTTTGAATTTTAGACTTCTAGAAAATGTAATTTGTCACTGTTCATTCAATTTAATTATTTGACCAAAATTTGCAGAGCAGTGGGGAGACAAATGATTACATAGGTAAATAGAGAATAATATTATAAGCTCAAATTAACTTGGTCAATCTTATTTGGAGTTTTTATGAATTAGTTATGATTTTTCAAAGTTATCAACATTTTCTATTGTAAAAATAATAGAGTTATAGATCATTTTCTAAAACTATATTCTCTGCTACAGAGAAATGTTTGAAACCTATTTTGAAATAAAGTTCAACAAAAAATAAAATTATCAGTATTGAATTCATTCAATTTGGAGTTAAGATGAATTAGTTATGCATTTTTGAAGTAATTCAAATTTTTAGTATGTAAATAAATGGATTCCGAATTTTCTTATTCCTTTATTACTTTTCTCACCGAGAGTTATGCTAGCCCTAGTCGCTGACTAGCGGGACCCAGTGAATAGTGCCATTTTTCATTTAAACTCCGGATTTTAATTCCGACTGACAAGTGGGGCCCGCATGTCATAGGCACGGTCCACGAAATAGCGCGTGAACCGCGAGTCTACGACCGGTTCATTGGGACTATGACTGGCAGTTAAGCCCGCAGGACCCACGTGTCAATCTCAGATTTTAAACCGTTAATTGGTTTCGTTTTCTTTTCGCGGGCCCACCTGTAATACTCTCATTTATTTCCTTGAGACAACAATTAATTCCTAACCCAATCATTAGCAGTTAATGACGCTGGTTAGCCCTAATGGCTTTGCTACGATCGTGCGGACGTTACGATGCGCATAAAGAAGGCGCGCCTCCTCGGGCCCGGTGGCGGCAGCGAGGTGGCTTGTATCGGCAGACTAGCCGAAGAGGGCGTTGGCGATTCTACGGCAAAGGTGCAAACATCAAGAAAGCTCCGCAGCGTCCAGAGAAGCGAGTGCCACAACATCAGTGAGGTCCAGTGAGGCTACCTAAAGATCGGAGAGAAGGGGTGATGGTTGGAGCTGGGTTGGCGCCGAAGAAGGTGGCGGCGGCGATGCGGTTCAACGCGGTGAAGGATTCCTGAGAAGAACTAGGACGAGTGAATGCTCGGGATAGCTCAAGGATCATTAGAGAATGCTATAGGAGCAAGGAATCGGAGAATGTCTTACCGAAGCAAGGTGGGAGACGAAGGGGCTGTTCTTCAGCCGAAAACGCAATTCCTTCAATTCCACGAAAACCTGTCGTGCATTGTTGGAATTGACTTAGGGGTTTTGAATGTCATATACTAAGACGTGATATGACGCAGAAGATTGTGGTCAATACCTTCCGGAGAAGAAAACGGCCCGGGATGTCTGTTGGAGCACGCTCTGGAACTGCCGAGAGCGTCGGGCGAGGTCTGGGAGCTACAGGCGAACGCATAAGCTGAGGTTAGCCATAATGGATTCGGCATGGATCAGAGGGCAGAAAGGAAGAATGGTGAAAAAGAAGGGGGTGCGAGGGGTGTTATCGTCGGGTGATGACAGCAACAGACGCGGCGTGAAGTGAAGGAGCTCCAGGAGTAGTCGGGAGGAGCGATGCAGTCACGGCATCCCAGGCGCGCGACGAGCTCGTGAACAACAGCCCGAGACTCTCACGCAGCGCCAGTGAGGAAGAAGAAGGCGACCACCCCCGCAGTGTCGCCGACTCGACCCCGCGAGCGGCTCGATCGGTCGGCGTCTGGCCATTCGATCTAGATCGGACGGTCGGCGCGTTAGTTGGTTCAGCTGAATCGGTTCGCCGAGTCGGAGTACATTGCGGTTGGTTCGAGTCAGTCCAACAGTGCTAGGGTTGACTGATTTGAATTTCATTTAGTTCAAGTTTGACTGAGCTACAAAATATAGCAAAAAAAATCCTAAAAATCTGAAATAAATCAGAGGGGTTCCTGGGGTGATCTAGTACCCATATAAAATTTGAAACCCCACTGTTCATGTTTTAATTTGTATAATTTAAATTCAAACTTAGGATAGGTCATTGTTTGTGTTTGAATTTTATGGGGTTTGAATTCAGTTCCAAAAATTTGGCCAAAAATATATTAATTCATGATAATTAATATAGTATTTGAATAAATTATTTCCAGAAGATATTCATATGTTTTTATTACTGATTTCTTTTGGGAGTTCAATTTGAAGTGTATGTTTAACAATTGTTTGAGATTTTCTAAGTGCAATACTTTATGCAAATGTTTCAAAACATGATGCATGCTGATGAGATGCATATTAATTATCATTAATTAATTTGGGGATGTGACACCCAATTTTTGCAAGTGCACATAAAAATATATCTGCTACATCCATGATTTTTTGGAAAAACGCAAGTGCAAAAAATGAACAATGTGGGCAGCTGCCCCTGTGGTCGCTGTTAGATTTTGGGAGAGGAGAGAAATGGGGGTTGAATTGTTTTTTTTTGTTGTATTGCAAGAGCCCAAGGGGCAATATATAGTGTACAAGAGAAACCTTAGACTAGACTACAATTACATAACTACCTTTAACACTTACATGATTATACATTTCTACCACATATTACACTACTACCCTTAACAACCCCACTCAAACACAATGTGTATGCAATAGCATTGAGTTTGAAGAGGACACCACTAAAATAAAAGATAAATCCGAAGTTTGAGCTTGAAGATGTCGTCGAAACATGCAACTCTTGAAACCGACAGGAATAGAGAGATGTCAAATCAAGCTGATGAAGAGAGATAGTGATGAAGACGCGTACCAGATCTGTTCACCCAAGAAGTGAGGTGATGGTGTCAAATCTGGCGCCCGACGAAGGCAAAGACGACGGGCCAGAGCTGCCCACCCAAAAAGTGAGGTGACGATGTCGAATCTAGCAGCAGTGATCACACACCTCCAAACAGCAAGCATCAAGTAGCAGCTGACGACACACTATAGCCAAAGATGGTGGAGATGGCTAGCGATCATGAAGATGAGTTGAAAGGCTCCCGGCTAGCGACGATGACGTGCACAAGAGGAGCCACTAGCAGAGCACCACTAGCACTCCGTGGTGGTCTAGCAGTGGCAAAGGATCTCCACGACGCTGGCAAGTGATGAGGTCGACGACGACAAAGAGACCGGCGATGACGATGGAGCTCAAAATCGAGGAAGGCGATGGCCGACTGTTGCTTGTGCCGTGCCGCTGCCTGCTCCCTTTGCTTCAAAATCGAGGAAGACGATGGTCGGCTGCTGCTTGTACCGTGCCGCTGCCTACACCCTTCTCTGCTCCCTACCACCTCCAAGATGAATAGAGGTCGACAATGGTCAACGACGATGGTGGAGCACGAAGACGACTAAGGCGATCTCGGAGCCAGCTAGTTGGCGACCCACGGTGACGAATCAGAGCTCAATCCGGTGAGAAACGAGCTCAGCGTTGACGAGCAACGCCTGACGACCTCAGGCCTTCTCTGCTCCAGATCCAACATAGCTCACCAGCAACACACTAGCAGAGCTTGACGTCGAAGCAGGGCACAAGACATCTGGAGGTCGATGTGGAAGCAGAGCAACAAAGCTTGACGTTGAAGCAGAGCACCAGCGGGGGAGCCGAGGTGGAGCTCCTTCGCTGGAGCAGAGGCAGCGCGGATCCAGGAGCATGGCAGGGGAGCCGAGGCGGTGACGGCTGGGAGGAGCTAAGGCGGGGCGGATCAAGTCGTCTCCGGCGGTGCTGATCTGGGAGCAAGGAGGCGGAGGTGGCGCCAGAAGCAGGGGCCCTGAGGCGACCTGAGGCGGAGGCGGCACAGAGCAGAGGATTCGGTCGGAGTTGGACCAGAGGAGGATTCGGTTGTCTCCAGCGGAGATGGCCTACCGATGCTAGATCCGAGCATGAGACGATCAGTCGGTGGCGGTCCAAGAAGAGGACGGCTGAGACGACTCCAGGGCGAATCGAGCTCGGGGACGATGACAGATGAATAGCTCTGGCTGCGCATTGAGCTTTCTCTTGTCCATGAGGCTCTCGAACCTGATCTTGTCCAACGCATCGAAGGAGTTGGAGATGAGCTCGCGGAGGAAGATCTCCTTGTTGGAGTACAAGGTGTTGATGATGAGGGAGAGGAGTTGGTTGATCTCAACCTGGAGGACGAAGGTCTCGGTCTCCGTCACCATGGCACCCGTCCTGTGCTCTGGACTAGCGAGACAAGAAGCGCACAGGAGGCGGCTAGGGCTAGGAGGGGTTTTGTTCCTGTTGCTTGAAGAGGATGAAGATCGAGAATGCTAGCTGATAACATTGTTGCTACTCGACATTGAGAAACTATTGATATGTAAAGATAAACACGAGATTGGGTGCTGCCTCGAGAGTGGAGATTGCTCCTCCCGGGGGCGGTAGCAGTGGAAGAAGATCGAGGCTCTGATACCATGTTATATTTTAGGAGAGGAGAGATGGGGACTGATTTTTTTTTTTTTGTATTGCAAGAGACCAAGGGGCAATATATAGTGTACAAGAGAGACCTTAGACTAGACTACAATTACATAACTACCCCTAACACTTACATGACTATTACACTTCTATGCTTAACACTCATCAAATCCTTATTCAATGTAAGAGCCATGGCATGACCCCACCCCACTCAAGCTCCTCTGTTGCCCAATTTAGAGCTTCCCTGATTGAGAGCATTTCTTAGCCCACAGTCCATACACCCATAGCAAAACATAATGTGTGGCCCCAAAGGAAATGCCATGTATGCTGATTCTCTGACATGTCCTGTTAAATCCACTAGAAGAGCTTGTTTCTCTTGAAGCTAATCTTTGTAAATGTAAATTGCTTTACAGTTTACACTCTTCCTTGAAATTTTTCATTTAGCAATAGTGTTAAGAGTTCTACTTTCATGTTCGTCGATAATAGAGCATTCATCTATATTTTTCACTCTCATTATCAGTCCTTCTTTCTTTGGGTTGCTCTTCTGATGATTTATATAAGTTGCTATTGCTGTGCTATGGTATTTTTGAAATGATTTATGTTTGGTGTCTTTCATGCTGGTTTGAGCTGTACCATAATTTATTGCACCATTTATGTTCATACTGTTTCCAACGATGGGAGTGAAAACATATATTTTTCACAGTCGTTGCTTCCTTTTTAGCATTTGATTCAGGGTTCCAGATTCCAGTAGTAACCTTCCAGTAGTAACCGGCCGGTTCCCGGAAATCCTGGTTGGTACTAGGATTTGTAATACCGACTGGTTTTGGTGATTTTAGAAACTATTTCAAAAGAATTCAAGAACTAAGGCTGTTTCAAGGTTGAAGGAACATCAAGAATTGAGAAAATATAAAAGGAAAAGAAAATAATGTACCTTACCGGAATACCCCGGTAAGCCGCACGATTACTGGCATGCCGGTAGGTTCCGATATTTGCTTGGAATCTGGGAAATGGAACAAATAAGATGTCTTCCATTATTTCCATGGAGAATTCATTTTGTGTCAATAGCCTATAAAACTTCCTATGCTATGCATAAGCATCTCTTTATTTATTGAATCAATTTGATTCTATACTCTGCTTATCGCAATGATTTGATGTAGCTGTGAAGGCCGATGCAAGAGGTCCTTTCATCCCAGACTGAAGGAAGATGGCAGAGAATCTAATTGTGACACTCTTGGTTACACTTCTGCCCAACTAAAGGTAGTTTTTCGAAGTTTTTAGTTTTTACTGACTGGTGCTGCAGCTGTCATTTTCCCGCAGAAATCAATGGCAGTCATTTTTACATCTTTACAGGAAAAGGAAATCGGTACTTTTCTGTGCAAGAACTGTGAATATAAGCAACACCAGTGTTTCAAATGTGGAGAGCTTGAGCTATCCGATGGGCCAAATGCTAAGGTAACATATTGCATCTTCCCTTCACTGAATCCTTTGTAGTAAACGCAGTTCTCATTCGAAGACAATGCTTGCTGCTGTTTGCGTTCATGTCTATTTAATTCTTAGTTACATCCTGTGCCTTACTAATTAAAAACGAAATATCAAATCCAGTTTCCCTTGATGTCTTGTGTTTTGAATTTGTGAGTAACCATGTTCTATTAATTCTTTCTATTCCTTCTTCATTTTGCTGCTGCTGCTGCTGTTCATGACATGTTTGTTCATGAGCATGGTACTCAAGTTGTTTAGTTATGCTTCTAAGTGTCCTTTCAAACCATCTTCATTCATTTTATATCTTGATGATTGTAGGCAGGGATCGAAAACCTGGTCCCGGTGCAATTCCCGACCGGTTACTGGAAAAAACCGGAGAAAGTTCAAAATCTGAAATTTGAATTGCGGAGTTTGAAAACCGGTTACCGGACCTGTAACCGGCCGGGATTTTGAATTGACAAATTTTTAATTAGAAAGTGTTTAATGAAGTACATATTTAGCTCATACAATAAGTAATCTAGCATATTTAGCTCATACAATACGTAATCTAGCATATTTAACTCATATGAAGTGCAAATCGGCCAGAAACAATAATTTAAGCATATTTAGCTCATACAATACGTAATCTAGCACAAAATAGATATAAACCAACCTAGAAAGTGCATTATGCATTCAAAAATTCAAATTCAAATTTGAAATTTTCCGGTCGGTTACTGTTCACCCGGTCCCCACTGGGAAATCCGGTTAGCGCCGGTAACCCACCGTTTTTCCCCCTGGTTGTAGGACACGGCTCTATACTGAGACATTGTAATTGAATATTTGCTTCAATTATATTTTGTGCAAATATGAATATTTAAATGTTAAGTATTAAGTACTTGAATTCTATGAAAAGACAATAGCAAACTCTATCGAATGCTGATTATTAAAATCATAATGTCCTTTGAGAATCCTCCTTGTGTCTCTTCTAGTTCCTCTAAATTTCTGAAGTATGCATTCTTTTAGGTGTTTCAATGTAATAATGCATCTTGTGGGCACTTCTACCACCCCAAGTGTGTTGCAAAATTACTCGAGCCTGATGACACCGATGGAGCTTGTGAATTGGAGAAAAGGATTGTGGCTGGGTTGTCATTTACTTGTCCTGTACATTGGTGCTGTGAATGTAAAAGCATGGAGGACAGGACTCAAAGAGCACTGCAGCTTGCAGTCTGCAGACGTTGCCCAAGGTCATATCACAGAAAATGCTTGCCAAGGTGCTGTGCAGTATCCAGATTGGTTGCTTTTTGTTTATTTAGTTTATATGGTTGTCTAGTTCTCATGACATCTAATATATTTCACAGTGAAATTTCCTTCAAAAAGAAGCGTGGCACAAGTATACGTGCTTGGGACCTATCTAAAAGAATTATCATTTACTGCACGTAAGTTAATTCTTGACTTGTTTCCCAAAGTTTTTCTGCAGTTGCTGTTCAGAGCAACTGACTTATGTTAAAATCTCGCAGACGCCATGATATAATTGCTGCTATTGGAACACCTCGCAGGGACCATATAAAGGTCCCTTCTATTGCAGAAATTGACCAAACAAGAGATCTTGCTAAGAATATAGTCGAAGTGTTAGAGAACCCCTTTGTGGACAAAGATGCTGAATTGGGTGACGAGAGCTTCAGAGCTGGAAAAGATAAAGACACCAGTGAGAGAGAGAAAACATCTGAGCATTATTCAGGAAAAGAAATAGGTATCCCAATGAAAGACGCTATCCATGTAAATCAAGAGCAGAGGGATGAGTTAGTCATCCTGTCGGCGGAGAAACATGCTGAAGGGGATGAACAGAACTTCATCTCAGGAAAATACAGGGACACTCATAGGGGAGAGAATGCATATGGCCATGACTCGATATCAGGACAAGAGAAAGAGATTTCAAGGAGAGAGAACATAATGGGGTTAAGTACGTGTACGTATGAACTCGACTCGAGATCAGGAAAAAATGGAAGCAATGAATTTGGTTCAAGTAATAAGGGGATGACACCAGATCATGTTGATGACCTCCCTCCAGAAAGGCAAGTGCAGGTTGCACATGTGGAGAAGACCACTATTACAAACAGAATTGGTACTCACCTAGAATGTGTATGTGATGTTGACCAAGAAGTCGATGGAAACTATGCCTGCCAACAAGAGCCTAAGAGTCCTCAGTGCAACGATAATATCAAAGAAACAGAAATAGATAATTCAAAGGACAGGTCCAGAATGTGCAGGGAACCCAATGAACTGGCAACTGGTAGCAAGAAAATGGACTTGGATAGGAACAGAAAAAATGTTCACATGAAAATTGGAAGAGATGCTCGTTATGAAGATGAAAGAACTGCTCATCCACAGGCTCACAATAGTCTTCAATGTCTTGTTAATCACAAAGAACCAGATGTTCTGGGTTACAAGTTCAGAAACAATGACCTCAATAGTCCTCGGGGTAATGATGATAGGAGAGCAGCAGAGGCTTCTGAATACAAGTCCACAGAAAGAAGAGGATCAAAGAGAAGAGAAGAGTCAAGGAAAAGCATGAGAGAAAATTCATATAGGGATGACTCACCCATGGGGAGAAGAAGTGCTCGAAAGAGATCAAGGGACTATTCCCCGGAAGGTTCAAGGATGGACTATCGTGACAATTATCGTAGAACCAATGGCCAACACAGATACGAGCGTCGCATTGGTTATTCCCATGATGGCCAACACAGATATGACCATCGCATTCGTTATTCCCGTGATGATGATGTTGATAGGAGGTGGCGCAGTCCCCATCTGTCAGCGTTTTCTCCTGCTAATTTTGGTACTAATGGAAGGTGTAGGCCCCCTATATATCTGAGAAGACCAGAACATGGCACTAGCGGAAGGCATAGCCCCCCTTTATATACTAGTGGAAGGTGTAGTTCCCCTTCATATCCAAGAAGACCAAAACATCTAGATTACGCAATGGACAGGAGAAGACCAGAACGTGTAGATTATGCAATGGACAGGAGAAGACCAGAACGTGTAGATTATGCAATGGACAGGGACAGGGTCATTGTTATTGATCGTAGGAATTCACCCGGTGTTGAGTATGATGAATACGATAATTTCGACTACGGTGGATACCACGCAATGGACACCCGGTGTTATTGGCCGTAGTCGTTGTTGACTGAAGTATTTTAGCTAAGGGTAGAAGAGCTAGAATGATAACATTAAGTTAGTGTGAGCATGTCTATCAGTATCTGGTTGCAGAACTCTTGTCGCAGTCTGGCTAAATCCTTGCTACTAGGCTCATAAGTCTGTTTGGTGTTTCCACTGTGCTTTGTTTTTCTCATGTGCCTAGATAATTTTCTGATCAGGTCAATTTGTTGATCAGTATGTGGTGTGGGTTCTTTGCATGGCAGGTATTGTAAATTTGCATATGTAGCAGTGGGTTTCTTGAATTCTTCGAACAGCTCAAGAACTAGTGCGCCACTCGCTGAAGGCGATGTGGAAACAGCAGCGGTGCTTGTCCATGTTAGCACTGTTTATCAACATGATCTGTTGAATTTGCCCATGTGTATATGATGTTTATTTGTACTTACGTGTATTTGTATGTGCTATGTCTTTTTTGTGACTACGTTGGGATGCTTTTAGCCGGTAGAGAGCTAGCTACCTCTACTCGCGGGATGTCAGCTCAAATCGTTGGCTGCTGCTTGATCTTATACATCTTTCGGCCTCTTTTTAATGTTGTTTTCCTTACGTTTTGCGCAACGGTAATAACAGACAACAGAGGTCCGTACTGGTTAAGTTGTTCGTCAATCGGACGACCAGCTGGCAGCTAATTGTGGTATTTAGGAAAGTGAGACACGGCGTGCGTACTCGTGGTTAGTGTGAGCCTGTGTGAAACTTACCTACGAGTTTCGGTGACGAAAATGTGTTATGTGTTAAAGGTATGTTATTGTCCGTGTATTTTTTTTTTTTTGTATAAGGGATTACTTGTATATCGTCTATACTTGTATATATAGTGCTCTATTGGTCTTATAATAAATACAAGAACTATTCATAGTATGATATCAAGGCGTATGTATATAGGGGTTTTTTTTTTGTCACGCTAACGTCGTCGCTGGTTCTTCTTTTCCAGTTGACATTGTCGTCTGGCTTTGCCCGTCGCTTCACTTGTCTCTCGTCATCGCCTGGAGTTCGTCTTGCTCTGGAGCCGACGACGTCTTCACCGTTGCCTCTGGATCTTCTTGCGTGCTAGCACATATCGGTCTTCTTCATCGGCGCTGGTCGCCGCTCCTCCGCATGAGCCGTTGCCGTTTGCCACTCCTCCACACGAGGCGCCGCCGCCTACCTCGGTCGTGCGGTCATCGCCGTTGCCTTCTTCCTTGGTCGTGAGGACGTCACCACCGCCATGGGGCTGCCAAGGGGAACCCTAGTTCTCCCCGTGCAGCGCTCTTCCGTGCGGGCTTTGGCTCTCTCGCAGGCCGAGAGGCTGTTTAATTGAGTCGGCCCAAAAATAGGAAAAAAAGATGAAAAAAATTTAGTACGTCGTTCTAACTGCCGCGCCATCCAGCATCGCCTACCAATGGGCACTGTTTCCATTCCTCACTGCCCGGTGACCTTCGATGGTCTCAATTATTGAGATTGGTTTAAACACACTCGTCTCCACCTACGTGGTCAGTGCCTTTGAGAGTTTCTTACCAGCGAGTTGCCTTGCCCGCCTCGCACTGCTCCACCTGCTGAGCCTGTGCTCCCGAAGACGCTCGTAAGGCGGCATATGATGCTTTTGAAGATGCTATAGAAACTTTTCAGACTCAATATGCTGCCTACAAGACATGAATTGATGATGATGCTCATACCTTTGCTATTCTGGTTGCTAGTATGGAGGTGCAATTCACTAGAGATGTGGTTGGTTTGGCTTCAGTACAGTTCACGTGGACACATCTGCGAAATCGCTACGAGCCGTTTGGTGATTCTTTGCATCTTTCTGTTGTGTGTAAGGGGCAGTCACTGTAGCTGAAAGATGCCACTGTGGGCGGTTCTATGCCCAATTGTCAGTGGTATGGCATCCGATTGACTCTTTGGGACCGGATGTTTGCCACACATGTCAGTGCTGTCAGCGCCAGCAGTCTCACCTAGTGCTTCGTCGTATCTACGACTTCTTGGCCCGTATCTGGGTTGAGTATGAGCAGTCTCATGCTCAGTTGCTAGCACGCCACCCTCGTGTGACTTTGTTAAGGCCCTTGCTGCTGTTCGTGGTAAGGAGATTCGTCTTTGTGTTACGGGACTACTGCTGTCACCATTGTTTCCTTTGATTCTGGTAGCTCACCCAGTTTCTGCACCCGCTCCGTCTCCAGCTCCTTCACTAGTGGTGCTTTCACTAGTGACAGCTATTGTTGGTAGGGGATTATACTGCACCTATTGCAACAAGGCTGGACGTCTGGCGCAGTCCTGCTACAAGAACAAGAAGGATTTACGTCGCGGTGGTCATCCTCCAAAGGGTACTAGCGGTTCCTCCTCTCAGAGGAGGTCTCGTGCTTCTGATTCTTAGGAATTCCTCACACTGCTGCATCGCATGGCTACTTTTGCATCGTCTGGTACTGCTGGTTCTGTTGTACAGTCTTCTAGTAAGATACCACCTTCTACTCCTTCTTCCTCAGGTATATCATCTTGAATTCTTGACTCTGGTGCTTCCTTTCATATGACATCTGATTCCAACAGTCTCAATTCCATTGATCCTTTAGCTAATCCTATAACTGTTCAGACATCAGGTGGCACGTTTCTCCTTGCCTGCGGATGAGCCACTCTTTCGAATTCCTCTTTTCATGTTCATGTTGTTTCTTATGTTCCCAAACTAACCATGCAGCTCATATCTGCTCGGTCAACTCACCATCATAGTTGTCGTGTTATTCTATATTCTGATTCTTGTTCTGTTCAGGATCGACGCACATGGACTCTGGTTGGTACTAGCCCTCGCCGTCGTAACTCACGGCGTCTCTGGGAGCTTAACTAGCTTCATCTTCCTTCCGCTGCCCCTGCCAGTCTTGTCACCTCCATCATCGCCTCCGCTTCTGCTGCATTCTCCACTGCGTCTTTTGCTCAGTGGCATCATCGTTGGGACTTCTTTGCGAGTCGCGTCTATCTTCTTTACTTCGTCATAGTCTTTTAGGGTCTGTGTTTGGTAATACTTCTCTAAATTGTCAGGGTTGTAAGCTTGGTAAACAATTTGAACTTCCCTATCCTTCTAGTGAGTCAGTGTTACAACGTCCTTTTGATCTTGTTCATTCTGATGTATGGGGTCTGGCTCCTTTCGTTTCGAAAGGAGGCCATCAATATTATATAATTTTTATTGATAACTTTTCTCGACACACATAGATATACTTTATGTCATATTGTATTGAGGTTCTATCCATCTACAAGACTTTTGCCACCATGATCCATACTAAGTTTGACACTCCTATCCGTGTTTTCGTGCTGATTCTGCTGGGCAATACTTGTCAGGAGTCCTTCGTGGTTTTCTTGCTGAACAGGGCACTCTCTCTCTCAGTTTTCTTGCCCTAGTACTCATGCCCAGAACGGTGTGGCTGAACGGAAGCATCGTCATCTTCTTGAGACAACCCATGCTCTTATGCTTGCTTCTGCTGTCCCATCATAATTCTGGGCTGAGGCTGTTTCTACTACCACTTTCCTGATTAATATTCAGTCTTCTTCTGCTCTTCAAGGTGGGATCCCAGTTGAGCGTCTATGTGGCAAGACTCCTGATTATTCTAGTCTTCGCTTCTTTGGGTGTGTGTGTGTGTGCTATGTTCTTCTTGCACCTCATGAGCGCACCAAGCTGACCGCTCAGTCTGTGGAGTGTGTTTTTCTGGGTTATAGCGCTGAGAATAAGGGATATCGTTGTTGGGATCATGTTGCTCGACGAATGCGGGTTTCTCAGGACGTCACTTTTGATGAGTCTCGTCCTTTCTACCCTCGTCCTTCTCCTTCCACAACTCCAGCATCTCTGGTCGAGCCACTTTCTTTCCTAACTTTTCCTACCACCCCTATAGTCACCACACCTCCATCACAGCCTTTGGCCTCTCTGGTGCCTCCTTCACGGTCTCCTTTGCCACCGTCACCCTCTCCAGAGGCTCATCCAAGCCTTGTTCCTTTGTATCCTCTCTACTACACTCGTCGTCCATGAGTTAAGGATTCTCCTGATGCGCCATCTTCTTCTGATGGGTCATCTTTTTTGGCCTCTCCTCCTCGATATGCTCTTCGTGATCACCAGTCTATTCATCCACCTGTGCTTTTTTGTTTAGTAGCTCTTGCCGAACCGACTTCTTATCGTGATGCTGCTGTTCATCAGGAGTGGCAACATGCGATGGCAGAGGAGATTGCTGCCCTTGAGCGTATTGGCACATGAGATCTTGTCCCTCTTCCCGCGCGTGTTACTCCTATCACGTGCAAATGGGTCTACATGGTTAAGACCGGCTCTGATGGTTCTCTTGAGCGCTACAAGGCACGTCTCGTGTCATGTGGTTTTCATCAGAAGCATGGTCGTGATTATGATGAGACTTTTGCTCATGTGGCTCACATGACTACCGTTCACACTCTTCTTGCTGTCGTGTCTGTTCGGATGTGGTCCATCTCTCAGCTTGATGTCAAGAATATCTTTCTGAATGATGAGCTGCGTGAGGAGGTCTATATGTAGCCACCACCGGGGTGTTCTGTTCCTGAGGGTAGGGTTTGTCGTCTTCGTTGATCTCTTTACGGCCTCAAGCAAGCTCTCGTGCTTGGTTTGATTGTTTCTCTTCTGTTGCCTCTGCAGCTGGTTTCTCTACCAGTGCTCATGATCCTGCTCTTTTTATTCACACTTCGCCTCGTGGTCTGACGCTTCTCCTTTTATATGTTGATGATATGATCATTACTGGAGATGATTCTCAGTACATCACTTTTGTCATGGAGCATCTTAATTTGCAGTTTCTCATGTCTGATCTGGGTCGCCTTCGCTACTTTCTTGGGATTGAGGTTATTTCTACGCCTAAGGGTTTCTATCTGTCCCGAGAAAAGTATATCCAGGATCTTCTTGATCGTGCTTCTCTTACGGATCAACACATCACTGAGACTCCCATGGAGCTTAATGTTCATCTTCGGCCCGCTGATGGTGAGCCTCTAACTGATCCTACTCGCTATCGCCACCTTGTTAGGAGTCTTGTTTATCTGGGTGCCACTTGTCCTGATATTTCATACCCAGTGCATATGTTGAGTTAGTTTATTTCTACTCTCACTCAGCTCCACTATAGTCATCTTCTTCGTGTTCTACAATATCTTCGTGTAACCATCACTCGTCTTCTGTTTTTCTCTTGTTCCAGCTCTTTACAGCTCCAGACATATTTTGATGCCACTTGGGCTAGCGATCACTCTGATCGTCGATCTCTTTCTGCCTATTGTGTTTTTCTTGGTGGTTCTCTCATTGCTTGAAAGACTAAGAAGTAGGCAAAGTTTCTCGTTCGAGTGCTGAGGCTGAGTTGCGAGCTATGGCTTTGTTGACTGTAGAGGTTACTTGGCTACGGTGGTTACTTGAGGATTTTGGTATTTCTGTTTCAGCACTCACTCCTCTTTTGTATGACAGTACAGGGGCTATTAGCATTGCTACAAATCCAGTGAAGCATGAGCTTATAAAGCATATTGGAGTTGATACTTCTTACAAGTGGACACATGTTGTTGCTCTTCAGTATGTGCCTTTAGAACTTCAGTTGGCATACTTCTTCACAATGGCACAGACTAGAGCTTAGCACGGTTTCTATCTCTCCAAACTTCATGTTGTTGGCCCACCATAAGTTTGAGGGGGTGTTGGATATATATTATTGCCTGCGTATTTTTCCTGTTGTATAAGGAGTTACTTGCATATATGCCACACCTGTTCTTGTATATATATTGGCCCATTGATCTCATGATGAATACAAGCGCTATTCATAACATCAAGAAATTTAGATACGAGTATCGGTGTCCAAAATCTTTCTTTTATGGGAGTAAGGCCTGAAGTAGCTAATGAGGTTTAGATGTGGGTGCCGACGAGCGATACCAGGCATTATGTCACCATGACCCATTTTGGATGGCTTCGACTTTTCGTTTTCGTTGGGAAAAGCCAGAAGCTATCCTAAGTGGGCAGCTTCGAGTTGTTGTTTCTCAAAAAGTCAAAAGCCCAGCACAAGTGAAGAGGCTGGAAGCGAGAAGCCGTCTGGGTAGCTTCTGTGGCTTTTGTAGGTGGACTTTAGGTCTTTGCTTGAAGTTGGCCACGTTCCACCGATTCCCATCCTCACCTGCAATCCCCCACCTAGCTCAAAGGGAGGTGGCGGGGTTAGGGTTTTGCCCTCAACGCCGATGCGCGATGATGCGTGACACTGCCCTACCCGACGATGATGCACGACGCCGCTCGATGATGATGCGCAACGTTGCCCAATGATGATGCCTTCGCCCGCCTCCGCTCAATGACGTGTGACACCACCACCTTCGGCCTTCGCCCAGATCGCCTCCCTACCAGCTGTGAGAACTCGGGGTATTTAACTTGGAATACTTAATCATCCAATTGGTTCTAGCATTACAAATCAAATATCCCGCTCTTGATGTATTGTATACCTCCCAGGAGCGGTACACATACATCTTTACAAAATTTAGAGTATCAATTCCATACACAAGTTATTACAGTACTGGGTCTCCATAATGTACAACACAAAGGACATTCGAAGTTCATATTACACATATAGGACCAACTGGCCAAATGATAAGATAAATAACTAAACTTACAACAGAAGAAAAAGCCATAAGATGGCGATAAACAAAAGCCAACCGGCTGCGCTTACCAACAAGACAACCGACTGGAAACCCATAGAGTCGTCCTGCACGAAGTCGGTCTCACAATAGTAGATCCCTTGGGGATCAACCTCCTCTGAAATTGCAGCAACTGGGTTGAATACAAAGTTGTACTCGCAAGTCCTACAAGCAAAAGAACATATAGATGCATTTATGTATCAAAGGAAAGGCTACTACACTAAACAATTTTCAGCATAAATCTCTTTTCTTTGCAATAGACTAATAGATTGTAAAAGAATTTTATCAAATATATTTTTAAATGTTTAAATAACAACGAGACAATATTTATAAACATAATTAACATCCTAGAGGTGACTTCCCAACGACCACCACAACATAGCACAAATTACCCATTCATACCACCCGATTTCAAGTTTTATTGAAAATGTTGTAGTCTATTTCTCACGGGGCGTATCTAAGCATGTCCATAGTCTAGGACGAGGCTATTCGAATAGTTCAAAACCCTGCAGGGGTGTACAACTTTACCTACATGTCAGACCGCTCCTTTTGCCACCAGATAAAGCGCACTTATGAAGGTATGTCGGCAGAGCTAAGTCATACGAGACGTTTTCCAATATAATGCATTAACTACGAGTCACACGTATGGATGCGTCGTGTCGAAGTCATCGGTAAAGCTTCAGTCAACTACCCCTTGGGGTAAAGCCTTAGACAACTACCGATACTCCTCGAGCTGGAAGATCTAGACAGGAACCCATCCCGCACACCCAACACACAGAGAATATTTTTTTACACAACACAACACACACACTACCTGCGACTCGGAGCTAACGCACGCCAAAGTACTAAGTCAAGAGGGGTTCCATATATCCCTCATGTGGATGTACACAAAATGCTTAGTACGGTGGCACAAATAATTCGGTCCTTGTTGACTTAGGCACCATCCACACACCCGATAACCACACCATCAACCATGTGCCCAAGTCTAAATATTTTTATTTTTAGTTTTAGTTTTTCTAAATATAATTACATACATGAGTACCCTGACCCAAGTATTTAAAGGGTTGATATAACGACCATCGTCGAAGCGATCATCCCCCATGCTACCGTTTTATGCATTGCTAAGCAAATTGACTCTCATACTATACATGTACATGACCAGAACCCATCCATCGGACTCCAAATTATTACCAATAATCTTACCAAGGCTCAGTAGCAATAGTAAATATTTACTTACAGCTCATGCATCTATTCGGATTAACTACTTCTAACAAAAATTAACATCAAAATAGCACATGCATACATACATTTGCAATCAAGATAATTTTATCAAAAGTAATAGGAGCAACATGTTCAAAAGGGGGTTGCTTGCTTGTTGGAGATATTCAACTTGCTACAGAGGATCACTCTCGTATATAATTGTGAGGACCCGCGGGTTATCTCCTTAAGACCGAGACTAAGCATGGTCTTAGGGACATAACTCTGGACCTCAAGTAAATGGATTCCAATTTAACTCCATCCAAGCTTGAGACTCAACCGCAACTAGAGCCCCAACGATCATGCGCACTGCTCCTCTGCGAGCGCTACATGATTGTCGGTTCTCCAATAAGCCAAGCCCTCCACTTAGTGTGTTAAATGGGAAGCCACGAACAGCGAGCATGAGCTCATATTGGCTCCCAAGATCAGCGACCAATATGCTCATACTCTCATGCAACGTTGATTACATCCATACAACAATCATACATTAATAGTCAAAAGACATACGACATAATAGTTAAGGTCTACGACTATTACAAATGGCCGACCGGCCAAATTCAAACAAGAGTATTAAGTAGCAGCGGAAACAAGGAAATAAACCAAAAGACCAGTAGTGGTATGCCCATATCCCATCGGCAACCGACTGGAAGTTAAATGAAAGCATTACTCGTCAGCGTCGCCAAAATCGACGCTAACAAGTTCAACGGGCTCATACCCTTCCTCACCTGAAATTGTAGCAACCGGGTTGAGTACAAAGGTACTCGCAAGTCTTACACAAATAAAAATTAGTATGCTAGAGGCTGTTTCAAAGGATGGCTCATATTAGCTTAGTTTTGCAAAAGAGACGCAACAATTAACAACCTACACATACTAGTTTTTCAAGTGCCAATTCTAAATCAGATTTGAAGTAGGAATAAAGCATGTGAATAAGTAATAAATTGAATGACAAATGAATCATACAAATATCAAAGTAGCGGTCCACTTTGATACAACAACAAGTGCCCAAATAACAAAGTGGCGGTCCACTTTGCTACAACAACAAACATGAACATCCCATTCATGATAATACCAAGTTTTACCACAATTTAAATATGTCAAAGTGTAACAATAAGCAGCCACAAACTCAAGCGATGTCCATAACCGCGGACACGGCTATTCGAATAGATTTATACCCTGCAGGGGTGTACTACTTTACCCACATGACTTGATTAGCCCGTATGCCTCCAGATGCCTCTGAAAATAGCATACTTCCTAAGATATGCGGCCAGGTAAACCAAGACTCAGTATTTTTCAGCAAGTTGACACTATTGAGTTGAATCGCCCATACGCGACATGATCCCACTTAGGGTAGGTTACACCACCCACCAACCAAATGGGCACGCAAGTTGTGCCGGGAACACCGACCCAATTGATAAAGCTTAAATAGTGTTACCCACACAATAAAAGATTGCAATCGGCACCCTACGAAACATATATGCGATGGAACACATATACGTCCTCACACCACCAGTCATCAACTCAACAATACCAACCCCTTACTTGACCAAGCAGTGCCCATACACTGCGTGTGATAGCACGAGTTTTGCTTTAACCGCTGGTACCCAAAGTTTGGTCCTTAATTGTCCAGACAAGTCAAACACTTACTCAAT
This sequence comes from Hsuehochloa calcarea, assembly GCA_036346395.1. Classification (NCBI taxonomy): domain Eukaryota; kingdom Viridiplantae; phylum Streptophyta; class Magnoliopsida; order Poales; family Poaceae; genus Hsuehochloa; species Hsuehochloa calcarea. Next base: position 15,787,133 of record CM070607.1, read on the forward strand.
CTCGTGCACAAAGACACCATCACTAACCATCACTTGTCCAGACCAAAAGCTCGTTTAAAATGACAAAATTTAACTCATAAAATAGATACGAAGATCTGAAATAAAATATATAAAGGTAGTTGTGTTTATCCCATAATTGTCGGGTTATTCCCGACAATCAACTACCGGTTCTAGACTTGCAGGGCTAAGCAAAACCCGAACAATATATTTCAACCATCCTAAGTCATTCATGTGGTACTGGAATAATTCAAGGATAACCTCAATGAATAGGAGATAACTAATCTACACATCACAAAAATAGCGACATTATGAAAATAACATGCAAGCAACTATCATTGCACTAACTTAGCAAAACTGGGATCAAATATGAAGCAAAAGAAAGTTCAAATGATGCTTGCCTTGTTGGTATGCTAGCTGCTGTCCCTCAGTAGCGTATAAGCCAATATCGATAGGCTCGGAATCTATATAAGTACAATACCGAATAAACACCAGGAAATACTCAAAAATTCAAAGTGCTAAAAAATGCATGATTTTTCTACAGTAGCTAAGTCATGATTTTAGATGATTTTAGGTGAAATATTTACTCTAATTTGATTTAGCATGTGAAGGTTATAAGGGTTTGAAGTTGGTTTTTCAGAAAATCTATTTTTAATATAATCTGTCACTGTTCATTGAACTTAAATATTTGGGCCAAATTTGTAGAGCAGTAGTGGAACAAAAGATTATAGTGATAAATAGAGAATATTAATACAAGGCTAAAATAGTTGAGTTTTCATCAATTGGAGTTTTCATGATTTAGTTATTAATTTCTAAAGTTATAACAATTTTTCTATTGTAAAGATAATCAATTAAATACTCATTTTCCAAAACTATATTCTCTGCTACAGAGAACAATGCGTAACTTATTTTGAAATAAAGTTCATCAAAAATGAAAATTATCAGCACTGGTTTCATCAAATTTGGACTTAAAAAGAATTAGTTACGCAATTTTGAAGTTAATCATATTTTTCAGTTTATAAACAAATACATTCTAATTTTCTTAAATGGATTTATACTTTTCTTACCAAGAGCTATTCTAGTCGCGGTCACTGACCAGCGGGCCCAGTGAATAGTGGGTTTTCCATTTAAACACAGATTTTAAAGCCGGCTCTAACATGTGGGACCCGTCCGTCAATGACATGGCCTAGTGGACTCAGTTCACTGACGCACATGCTTGGCACACGGGGTTTAAGGCCGTGGGCCCACATGTCACTCACTCTACTCTTTGGTTTAAACTAGCGGTTTTCTGTGCACGGGACCCACCTGTAAGTGGCTCACTAAGACGGCTAAGACATCGATTAAATGCTAACTCAATCATTAGACTTTAATGACCGTCATTTGCCTTAAACGGACAGCTACAGTAGTTGCCCGCGTACGATAACACGGCCGCGCGGTTGCCCGACGGCTTGCCGGCGCTACGCGCCACGGCGGAGCCGGCCAAGGGTTGGGACAGATGTGCAATAGCAATGCGCTTCTAGAGGTGGTGGTGGCGACCTCCACGGCGGCCAGTAGCGGTGGCGCACCGGAGATGAGTGGCGGTGTCAACACGGCAAACGTGCACAGCACAAACAAGCTCAGCATTGTTCAAAGAAGCGGGTGCCCGAGCATCAGTGAAGTCCAAGGAGACTACCTGAAGGTCAGAGAGAAGAGGTGGTGGCCGGAGTTAGCTTGACGTCGACAAAGGTCGAGGCGGTGGTGCGGTTCAACGTGGAGGGGAAATCCTGTGAAGAACTAGAGCGAGTGAAGGCTCAGGATAACTCAGGACCATTAGAGAATGCTAAGGAAGCAAGCAATCGGATAATGGCTTACCGGAGCAAGGTGGGAGACCAAGAGTTTGGACTTCGGCCGATTTGGTTCAACTCTCAAATGCACGGGTTCCTGGCGTGCATTGCACAAATTAGTTTAGGAGAACTCATACTCAAGCTCAGAGACATGATATGACGCACTTCCGAGAGTAAATAGCTCACCGGACACAAGGATGGCAAGGATTGACACGGCGAAGGCCTTCGGTGCACGCTCCAGAGTCGACGAAGACGCGCGGGTGTTCCGGGAGCTACAAGTAAATCCGAGGTCGGGGCTTAGTGAAAATGGGACCAGCATTGGAAGAGAAAGCTCGGAGACCCAGAGTTGAGGGGTTTACTGAAGAACAGAGCTCACGCTAGCTTCCCTCTCCTCGGTCAACAGAGGAGAAGTGAGCTGAGTTCAAGGGGGTAGAGGGGGTATTATTCTCGGGGAGATGACGGAGTGGAGGCGGCGTTAGATGGAGAAGCTCCACGAGTGGCCAACGGACGCGGTGGATTGACGGGGTCGACGGAACGCGGAAGGAATCGCCGGCCGCGTGGCGAGGGATTCCTGCGCGAGCGTCAGCGAGAGGTAGGAGACGGATCTGACGAGTGGGTCCCCTTCATCAGCTTCTCAAGCGCGCGTGAGAGCCCGCGTTAAGTGAGTTCACGCGGACCATTGGATCTGGATCGAACCATCAGCATTGAGTGGAAACGTTCAGACCGGCCGAAGTGTTACGTAATCTGGGTCATTGATTTCTGATCGGATGGCTCCCACGCAGAACACTTAGGGGGTTCGGTCGAGTCGGTTCGCCGGGTCGGACTCGAGCCCAAGGAATAGTGCTGTCGGTTAGGGTTAAGGGTTTGACTGAGAATTAAAATGCTTTCTCCACTTTGACCAGGGTGCTAAAAATAGAATTAAATTTCGTAAAAATGTGAAATAAATCACAGGGGTTCCTGGGAAGGTCTAGTGTTTATAAAAATTATTGAACATGATTGTTCATGTTATAACTTGTATGATTTAAATCTAAAGTTAAAGTAGGTCCTTAAAATATGCTTGAATTTTCTTGTAGTTTAATCCCATCCCAAAATTTGGGAAAAATTATATTCACTCTTGATAATTAATATGGTATTTGAATAAAATTATTTTAGAGGATGTTCATACGTTTATTTCACTGTTTTCTTTAGTGTTTGTTTTTCATAAGCGTAGGTTTATACATTAGGATTAGGTTTTGCTAGTGCAATGAAAAATGTAAATGCAAGAAATCATGATGCAAGCTAATGAGATGCATAGTAATCCTCTTTATTAATCTGGTGATGTGACAAACCTCCCCTCCTTACAAAAGATCTCGACCCCGAGATCTGGGTAGAATGGAGTTTAGACACGTAAGATTCTAAAGAAGGTACAACATCTGATGTCTTGATTTCTTTTAAAGATAGTGCTAAAGCACCCTATCAAGGTTACAAGGAATGGCTATCTACCATTTTCTTTCCATTTCGTTGATTAACCTTTCCTTTCTTGATACGAAGGCACTTCAAACGGAAGGAAATAGATCGGGATATTCGGTTCGCATCTCATCTTCACGTTCCCACGTTGTTTCATCTTCAGTATGGTTACTCCATTGAACTTTGATAAACTTGATGTTGCGATTTCTCGTCTTGCGCTCCGTTTCTTCAAGAATGCGAATCGGGTGCTCCCGGTAAGAAAGATCGGGTTGTAAATCGAGTTCTTCTAACTCAGTGGCTTCGGTTGGGACACGAAGACACTTCTTTAGTTGTGAAACATGAAATACATCATGCAAATCTGAAAGTGATGGTGGCAACTCCAATTTATAGGCCATTGTTCCCATCTTTGCTACAATCCGGAACGGTCCAATGTAGTGAGGTGCCAACTTGCCTTTGACTTGGAAACGATGTGTTACTTTCATTGGAGAGACTTTAAGATAGACACGATCATCCACTTCGAAGCTTAACTCGCGACGACGACGGTCGGCGTACGACTTCTGACGTGACTGAGCCGTCCGGAGTCGCTCACGGATGACACAAACTTGTTTTTCTGCATCTTCGACCAAGGTTGGACCATAGAATGGTCTTTCCCCAGCCTCGGACCAGTTCAAACGTGTTCTACAAGCTCTTCCATAAAGTGCCTCGAAGGGTGACATTTGGATGCTTGATTGGAAACTGTTGTTGTAGGAGAACTCCGCAAACGGTAAACATTTTTCCCAATTTTGGCTATAAGACAGCATACATGCACGCAGAAGGTCTTCCAAAACTTGGTTTACCCTATCAGTTTGTCCATCCGTTTGCGGGTGATAAGCTGAGCTGAAAGATAGGTTGGTCCCCATGGCTTTATGCAGGCATCCCCAGAAATAGGATGTGAACTGAGGACCTCTATCTGAGACGATCATCTTAGGTACAACATGGAAACAAACAATTCGGGAGATATAAAGTTCTGCTAACTTGTCTCCATAGTAGGTGGTCTTGACATGAATGAAATGGGCAACTTTTGTCAAACGATCGACAATCACTCATATGGAGTCTGACCCTGATTGAGTCTTAGGGAGACCGGTGATAAAATCCATGCCAACTTCTTCCCACTTCCACTTGGGAATGGGCAGGGGTTGTAGAGTACCTGCTGACTTCAAATGCTCAGCCTTGACTCTTTGGCATACATCACACTCGGCAACATATTGAGCAATATGTCGCTTCATTTGGCTCCACCAAAGACGTTTCTTCAGATCCTGGTACATCTTGGTACTTCCAGGGTGAATAGAGAATTTAGAGTTGTGAGCTTCCTTGAGAATTAACTCCCTCAAGTTGCGATCAAATGGCACCACCAAGCGGTTCCCAAACCATAGGGTGCCTTGTGAATCTTCTTTGAAGCATTTGGCCTTGCCTTTCTTCATTTCTGCACGAATTTGAGCTACTTACATGTCAGTTTTTTGAGCTTATCTAATATGGTCCTCAAGTGTACAAGTCACACTTAGGGCCGTAAGAGAACCTTTTTCAATTATCTCCAAGTGCAGACATTGCATTGAAGCACACAAGCCTGCTGAAAAGGGAGTTACCGACAAACAGTTGCATTGAGATTTTCTACTCAAGGCATCGGCTACCACATTAGCTTTCCCTGGGTGATAATGAAGTCCCATATCATAATCCATGATCAACTCAAGCCATCTTCTTTGCCTCAAGTTTAGATCGACTTGGGTGAAAATATACTTGAGACTCTTGTGGTCGGTGTAAACCTCTCAACGATTCCCGATGAGGTAATGTCGTCAAATCTTCAAAGCATGAACTACAGCTGCAAGCTCTAAGTCACACGTGGGGTAGTTAGCTTCATGAGGCCTCAATTCTCTCGATGCATATGCCACCACTCGGCCTTCTTGCATGATCACACAGCCGAGCCCGTGGCGAGATGCATCACAATAAATGTCGAAACTCTTATGAATATCAGGTAGGGTGAGTACCGGAGCTTTGGTTAGGAGATCTTTCAAGATCCGAAAGCTTTCTCACATTCTCCACGACCATTCAATTTCTTTTCCTTCTTTAATAATTGGGTTATTGGCCTCGCAATTTTGGAGAAGTTCTTGATGAACTCGCATGTAATACCCGCAAGTCCAAGAAAATCGCGAATGTCGGTGACGCTTTTGGGTTGCCTCGAGCCTAGCACATCTTGCACCTTGCGTGGATCAACAATGACACCGCCTTGGATAGGACATGACCCAAGAAACTAACTTCGTAGCGTAACTCGCATTTATCGAATTTGGCATAGAGTTGATGTTGCTGAAGCTTCCCCAACACAAGTCGTAAGTGCTGCTTGTGTTCTTCGTCAGAGTTGGAGTAGATAAAGATGTCATCGATGAATACAACAAAAAACTTATCCAAGTACTCCATGAAAACCGAATTCATGAGGTTCATGAAGTAAGTTGGTGCATTGGTCAATCCGAAAGACATGACAAGATACTCGCATGCATCGTAACAGTGGAGAATCTTGTCTTTGGTATGTCTTCAGTTCTGACCTTGATTTGATGGTAGCCCAATCTCAAGTCAATCTTGGAGAAAACCTGGGCTCCATTCAATTGATCGAACAAATCGTCAATCCGCGGAAGTGGATACTTATTCTTGACAGTGACTTCGTTTAACGGACGATAATCAACACACATCCGCAAACTCTTATCCTCCTTTTTGACAAAAATAGCCCCAAGGCGAGGAGCTCGGCCTAATGAATCCCTTGTCTTGAAGTTGATGAGGACATCACTAGTAATGCCAAAGACATCGCTAGTAACGCCAAAGCTAGTAATGAGACTTCAATAACTGGACCAATAACAAGAGCACGAGCCAAGAAGCTACAATCTCAGGTGAACCTGTTCCTTAATGAACATATCATTAATTTTAAAAAGAATTGTATACTACCTAAAAATAATGTTTTACTTGTGCTCAGGTTTGAAGAGTCAACGATGGATGGAGATGAAGGACATGTGGCCGTCATCCAAGGAAGCACAAGTCTACGGCATGAATAATGAACGGCCTATGAATAGTGCCCCGCGTGAACAAGCTTGTGAAGCGATTGCATGTGAACAAGGCGCGTGCTACGGTGCGTGTGAACGGTGCGTGTGAACGATGGCGTGTGAACAAGATTATGAACGAAGGCGTGCTACAAAGGCGCGTGAATAGTACCATATGGAAAATCTTGTGTTGAAAAGCCTTAGGCTAAGACTATATATTGAGGGGTAAACCCCCATTGTAAGGGAACGAATTTGATAATAGAAAACTCTTGTTCTTTCGTTGGGCAAACCAACTTGAGAGGAATTGGGAGTTCACTGAAATTAAGATTGTTCAACCTTTTCCATTTGGGAATTGGGCGCGATAGAACTTCATCGGTGGTCGTGAAGTTCAGCACGTGTGGTTGGGCGAATTATAGAGTGCTAACTCTTGCATTGGCAACGGGGGATCACTACGGTTCATCAAATCCACGTGAGTATCCAGATCCTACGTCGAGAAGATCGGGCGACCCCGTATCATCTTGGTATCAGAGCGCGGTTTACTCGGTAGGATTATTTACCCTTACTTTTAGATTGATTTATTTTTGTCCTATAGTCCATTAAACTGAAAATTGCAACAACAAAAAAATCCAAACCCTAGTTTTTTTTGCATCTGTTAATTTTGTGAGTTTTGTTAAGTTTTAATCCATTAGAATTTTTGTTTAGGTGCTGATCGTTCATCTTTATCTCCGTAGCATAATCTTTGTGTCCAATCCAAAATCCAAAAAAAAAAAAATCTTGCTGATATTCTTTTCATCATTTGAGACTAGCTGTTGAATATTGCATCTAGGGTCGCCTCGAGTACTTCACACCTTGTTGAATATTTGTGACCTATGGAAAACCAAAAAAACAATTAAACCTAGTTTGGCCTTTAAAAAAAAAAGAAAGAGGAAGTTGAGGAAAAAAAAAAAAGAGAAGGAAAGAAAGAAAGAAAGAAAAAGAAAGCATTGGCCGAATTTGGGTGAGACCTTAATCCATAAATTCAGATTGTGTAGTTTAATCTCTTGAGCAATCTCGTGCCCTTACATTCATATCATTGCAATTGGCTAGCGTCTCTCCTAGTACTTGGTGCAAAACGAGCTATCTAATCTTTAATTTGGATTGCCTCTAGTTAGCTCATTCATTTGTTTGCATCGAGTCACATTAATCTTTGCATGTGTGTTCATAGACTTCACTTAAATCTTTTGGATCAGCACTTAGGCAAAGTATTCTAGTTTGGATTATTACTTAATTTTACAACATCAAGAATTTCAGATTGCTAGGATATACACTCTCATGCCAAGCTCCACCATATAACCGTTGTTGTGCTAGTAGTGAACACTCTTAAATTCGCTTGATCATCAACGTGTCGTTGTCACTTCTACAGTGTAAGTTTTATTGGCCTTAATTCACTTGGAAGGGTAAGAACTTTACTTGGAGAGAGGACATAGTGAGATTGAGTGATTTCCACAAAGCATTATTATATACACAGCTATTTGTTTCTTGCTTAACTAACCATGTCAGGTGGAGGAGAACACCATGATGAGAGTGGTGGAACAAATGACACTCAGGCATTCGTCAAGCAATATCAATTTGGGGCACTCCGCAACACTTTCAACGTGAGCTACACCAAGGGCTCAATCAACTCCATGAGAAGCATGATTCTTTTGTCGATCAAATTGCAAGGATATGCAAAATATGGAGATACAAGTCGATGAAAATGTGCGCCCATTACGGAGGACATTGGGACCCTCACTAGGCTCATACAAGCTCGCAATGGTGGCGATGAAGCAAGTATTCAAGGAGGAGAAGTCTGCACATGTACCTCCCGCACCGCAACACCGAGTGGCGTTAACGTGGTGCGCCCACCACGCCTAGGAGGACGAGGAGGAACCCATGGAGGGCGTGGCCAGGGTCTAGGTGGAGGCCGTGGTGGGCGTGGTGGTGCCGCACATGCGATGGAAGAGGATGGTGATTTTGCTTTGCATTACAATGACCATTATCGTCGTCCACGCAATGAAGATGATGGCTTGGGCAAGCTCAAGTTTTCCATGCCCAAGTTTGCAGGAGGGACTGATCCCGAGGAGTATCTCACTTGGGAATTGAAGGTTGATAAAATATTCCGTATACATCACTATACGGATGAGAGAAGGATACAGTTAGCATCACTTGAGTTTGAAGGTTATGCTTTGGATTGGTGGGAACAAGTCATTACTCAAAGAGCTGAGAATGGAGAAAACCCTGTTGCAACATGGCAAGAGATGAAGCGGGAAATGAGAGCCCGTTTTGTTCCTCGTCATTACAAGCGTGATCTATTTGATAAATTGCAGAATATGAAGTGGAGCACATTCTGTGGAGGAGTACTACAAGGAGATGGAGCTAGCCATGATTCGAGGCAAGGTTCAAGAACAAGAAGAGCAAACCATGGCACGCTTCCTCTCAGGTTTGAACCATCAAGTCAAAAGAATTGTCAATTTTCAGCCTTATACCAATCTTTATGAGTTAGTGCATCAAGCTACAAAGGCAGAACGACAATTGCAAGAGGATGCTAAGTTTGCAAGAACAACATCCTTTGCTGCACGTACACCGTCCAATGGAGGAAGATATGGTTCCAAATCACAAATAAGCCAACAAACAGCTCCAAGTGGTGGTTCAAGCTTTCGCACATCATCTAGCAAGAAGGAAGAAGCCACTCCAGGTGCAAGAAGGCCATCAAATCCAGCAGCTAGTGTTTCCTCTTCTATGGGTTCTACAGCGAAGAGTAGCGGTATACAATGCTTCAAATGCCTTGGCCGTGGTCATATGCAAAAGGATTGCCCAAATAACAAGGCGATGTTGATATTAGAGAATGGGGAATATGATTCTGCAAGTAAAGAAGAGAATGATCACTATGCTGATTTAGGGACATATGGTGATGCACATGAGGAGGAGCAAGATATAGAGTATTGTGAACCGGTGTTGGTCCTATACTTGTGTGTGCTGAGCGGTGTTGAGTGTGCAACCAAAGCCTTCCCATGAACAGCGCTGCAATTTATTCCATACAAGAGCTCAAGTTAGCAAAGATGGTAAATTTTGTAAAGTAATCATTGATGGTGGGTGTTGTCGTAATTTGGCTAGCAAGGAGCTTTGCAATAAACTTGGGTTGAAGTACAAGAAACACCCACATCCATATCGATCCAATGGTACGCATGAGAGAGGTTCATTGAGTGTGGGATACACCGTGGATGTTGAATTTGAAATTGGCACTTATCGAGATACGGTGGAGTGTGATGTGGTGCCTATAGACGATGTCACTTGCGCTAGGAAGGCCATGGCAATATGATCGTCTTTGTGATTCATGATGGAAGAACTAACCAATACAAGTTTTGTGGAACAAAAACAAGTGGTGTTGCTACTGCTGACTCCTTCTCAAATTGTAAATGATAATGTGCGTAAGATCGCGAGTGCAAGTTGAGAGTGAGAAAGGAGAGAACCAAAGAGTGTGATTCCACAAAAGGTGAGTGAGAGCCACAAGCCAAACCCGAGAGGTAAAAGCAAGAGTGAGGGAGAGAAAACTTAGTCATGATAGCCACCAAATCTGATCTAAGAGAGATGAAAGATGATCCCGCTTTGATGCACCTTGTATTATTGTACAAAGATGCATTGCTTTCTACTAATGATTTAACATCTCTTCCTAGTACTATTTCTCAAGTTTTGCAGGTTTATGACGACGTGTTTCCGGAGGAGATACCCGCTGGTCTACCACCTATTCGAGGTATTGAGCATCAAATTGACCTAGTCCCGGGAGCCCCTCTTCCCAATCGACCGTCAGACTGCATAAATCCGTAAGAAACTAAGGAGATTCAGCGCCAAGTGCAAGCACTTTTGGACAAAGGGTACGACGAGAGCCTTAGTCCTTGTGCCGCTTCTGCTATTCTTGTTCCTAAGAAAGATGGTACTTGGAGAATGTGCATAGATCAGAGAGCTATTAACAACATAAGCTGTCGCTATCGTCATCCTATTCCTAGGTTAGATGATATGCTTGATGAGTTAAGTGGTTCTACTATCTTTTCTAAGATTGACTTATGAGTGGCTATCATCAAATAAGAATGAAACATGGTGATGAATGGAAAACCGCTTTTAAAACGAAATTTGGCTTGTATGAATGGTTAGTAATGCCTTTGGATTGTCCAATGCTCCTAGTACATTCATGCGCTTAATGAACCATGTTTTGAGACACTTCATTGGTAAATTTGTGGTAGTTTACTTTGATGATATCCTGATATATAGCCGCTGTTTGGAAGATCATGTTGAACACATCAAACAAGTGCTAGAAGTGCTTAGGAAAGAATGCTTGTATGCCAATCTTGATAAGTGTACTTTTTGCACTAGTAAGGTTGTGTTTCTAGGCTATGTTGTTTCAGCTCATGGCATTGAAGTGGATGAATCTAAAATTGAAGCTATTAGAAATTGGCCAATTCCTGTGAATGTTAGTCAAATTCGTAGCTTCCATGGGCTTGCTAGTTTCTATCGGCGATTTGTGAAAGATTTCAGCACCATTGTTGCCCCATTAAATGAATTAACTAAAAAGGGAGTGATTTTTGAGTGGGGAGACAAACAAGACAAAGCTTTTCCTGAATTGAAGAAATGTTTGATCAAGCACCATTGCTTGCTTTACCGATTTCACAAAAACTTTTGAGATTGAATGTGATGCTAGTGGAATAGGTATTGGTGGTGTTTTAATGCAAGAAAGAAAACTCATTGCATATTTCAAAGGAGAAACTTCATGGTGCACAATTGAATTATCCTGCTTATGATAAAGAACTATATGCTCTTGTGCGTGTGTTGGAAACTTGGCAACATTATCTTTGGCCTAAGGAATTCATAATACATTTCGATCATGAATCTTTGAAATATTTAAAGGGCAAGTTTAAATTGAATCGTAGACATGCTAAGTGGGTAGAATTCATTGAGACCTTTCCATACATTATCAAATATAAGAAAGGCAAAGAGAATGTGGTAGCCGATGCTTTGTCTAGAAAACATGTCTTTGTTGACTCGGTTGGAAGTAAAGGTACTGTGGTTGGAAAGTTTGAAAGATTTATATGCTTCCGATCATGAATTTGCAGCTCCATATTCTAATTGCAAAGATGGAAAAGGGTGGGATAAATTTCATATTCATGATGGTTTCTCTTCGCATGAATAAGCTATGTGTTCGGATTCTCTCATGCTTGTTATTGTTGGTGAATCTCATGCGGGAGGATTGATGGGGCATTTCGGGAGGAGAAGACTTATATGATGTTAGTGATAACTTCTATTGGCCAAAGATGAGGCGAGACGTCGAGAGGTTTGTTCAAAGATGCATCACATGCCATAAGGCAAAATCAAAACTCAATCCACATGGTTTGTATACTCCACTTCTGCTCCTAGTGCTCCTTGGGAAGATATTAGCATGGATTTTGTGTTAGGATTGCCTAGGACCAAGAGGGGAAGGGATTCAGTCTTTGTTGTTGTGGACAGGTTCTCTAAAATGGCACATTTTATTCCCTGTCATAAGAGCGATGATGCGTCGCATGTAGCTGATTTGTTTTTCGTGGAGATTGTGAGATTGCATGGAATGCCAAGAACCATTGTTTTGGATCGCGACGTCAAGTTCATGAGCTACTTTTGGAAGACTTTGTGGGCCAAGTGGGGACAAAGTTATTATTTTCAACGACTTGTCACCCACAAGCAGATGGGCAAACGGAGGTGGTGAACCGCACACTTTCAACGCTACTACGCACCATGATAAAGAAGAACTTGAAAGAGTGGGAAGATTGTCTACCGCATGTGGAGTTTGCATATAATGTAGTGGTACATTCTACAACTCAATTGAGCCCATTCGAGGTAGTGTACGGCTTCAAACCAATTACGCCCTTGATTTACTTCCTCTCCCACTACAAGAACGTGCAAATATGGAGGCTTCTACACGTGCTGATTTTGTGAAAAAACTCCATGCCACAACTAAAGAGGTAATTGAAAAGAAGGTACGTGCTTATGCTTCCAAAGCTAACAAATCTAGAAAGAAAATGCTATTTGAACCAGGTGATTTAGTGTGGGTCCACCTTCGCAAAGATCGCTTTCCGCAGAAGCGTAGATCCAAATTGATGCCCCGTGGTGATGGACCATTTAAAGTTCTTGCCAAGATCAATGACAATGCATACAAGCTTGAGCTTCCCGGTGATGACTATGGGGTAAGTTCTACATTTAATGTTGCTGATTTATCACCTTTCTTTGGACAAGATTGTACAGAGTCGAGGTCGACTCCTTTTCAAGAAGGGGAGGATGATGAGGACATCACTAGTAATGCCAAAGACATCGCTAGTAACGCCAAAGCTAGTAATGAGACTTCAATAACTGGACCAATAACAAGAGCACGAGCCAAGAAGCTACAATCTCAGGTGAACCTGTTCCTTAATGAACATATCATTAATTTTAAAAAGAATTGTATACTACCTAAAAATAATGTTTTACTTGTGCTCAGGTTTGAAGAGTCAACGATGGATGGAGATGAAGGACATGTGGCCGTCATCCAAGGAAGCACAAGTCTACGGCATGAATAATGAACGGCCTATGAATAGTGCCCCGCGTGAACAAGCTTGTGAACAGTGCATGTGAACAGTGCGCGTGCTACAGTGCGTGTGAACAGTGCGTGTGAACAGTGCGTGTGAGCGATGCGTGTGAACGATGGCGTGTGAACAAGTGCCATGAGCAAAGTGCACATGCTACAAAGGCGCGTGAATAGTACCATATGGAAAATCTTGTGTTGAAAAGCCTTAGGCTAAGACTATATATTGAGGGGTAAACCCCCATTGTAAGGGAACGAATTTGATAATAGAAAACTCTTGTTCTTTCGTTGGGCAAACCAACTTGAGAGGAATTGGGAGTTCACTGAAATTAAGATTGTTCAACCTTTTCCGCTGGGAATTGGGAGCGCGATAGAACTTCATCGGTGGTCGTGAAGTTCAGCACGTGTGGTTGGGCGAATTATAGAGTGCTAACTCTTGCATTGGCAACGGGGGATCACTACGGTTCATCAAATCCACGTGAGTATCCAGATCCTACGTCGAGAAGATCGGGCGACCCCGTATCAGAAGTTCCTTGAGTTGTGCTTTCAATTCTACCAACTCATTAGGAGGCATCCGATACGGCCGTTTGGAAATTGGCGCGGTACCGGGTGCAAGCTCAATAACGAATTTAACTTCGCGGTCAGGGGGCATGCCATGGAGTTCTTCTGGAAATACATCTGGATATTCACAAACCACTGGTACCTTCTCTAACTCAAGGGGGGTACTAGCCTCTAAGGTATAGAGATGAGAATTTCCCACTAAAGGTGCAAAAATGACTTGGCTGCCGTCTTTGCTAGTGACGGAAATAGACCGTTGAGCACAATCGATCTTTCCCTGATTTTTGGATAGCCAATCCATCCCTAAGATAACATCAATACCCACTAAAACTATCACAATTAGATTTTCCAAGAAGTTAACCTTTTGAATTTCCACTTTTACGTCCCGGCAGATTCGATCGGTTTGAAAAACTTACCCCGGTGACTGGATCTGATAAGGTGGCTGAAGTTTATGAATTCCAAATTGATTAAGTGCAGCATATTCTTCTTTGATGAATGAATGAGATGCTCCTGAATCAAATAAAACTGATGCAGGACAAGAATTAACCGAAAGTGTACCCAAAACGACGTCGGGGGCGCCGTTTGCCTCCTCGGCGGTGACGTGGTTCACTCGGCCACGTGCAGGTACTTGAGGAGGGGTCGATGATGCACGAGAAGGTGGTGAAGGCCTTGTCGCAACTGGAGTAGGAGTAGGAGCTCTAGAAGTTTATGGCATTCCTCACTGCTTGGCGAGGCAATGTGATGCATAGTGGCCCTGGCGGCCACAATGGAAGCAAGTGACATTAGACTTGTAAGCGCCACTGCTCTGAGAGTTCTTTCCCCCATTGTTCCGCTGGGCTACTGGTAGAGAAGGTGATGGAGTTGCTACGGGAGGTCTTGGCGTCACTGGAGCTTGATACCGAGATGTCTGGAACGGTCCAGTGCGCTGACGGGGAAAACTGCCACTAGCTGAATTCAGAGCGGCCTTCCTTTTCTTCTTGGACTCCTCTACTGCCACACTCTTGTGTTCCACCATAATAGCTTTGTTCACCATGTGTTGGAAGTTGCGGAACTCATGTACAGCTAGAGATAGTTTCATCTCCTCAGTCAAGCCGTTCATGAAACGATTCTGGCGGTGAGCATCGGTGGAGACGTCATCAGGGGCATAGCGAGCCAAAGAGTTGAACTCATGCAAGTACTCCGTGACAGTCTTCTTTCCTTGCTTCAAAGTAAGAAACTACTGCTGCTTAATTGTCATGACCCCATCAGGAATGTGGGCCTCCCTGAAGGCTGCGCGGAATTCATTCCATGAAGGAACATCCCCGTCGAGTTGCATGGCGGAAAAGTTATCCCACCATGCGCTGGCAGCGCCCTCCAGCTGGTAGCTGGCGAAAAGTACCTTCTCAATGCCTGCACACTGAGCAATAGCTAACTTCTTCTCAATGTTCCTCAGCCAATCTGCGGCCTCCATTGGGTCCTCAGTGCACGCAAAGGTCGGAGGATTTGTCCGCTGAAAATCAGCGAGACCTCCATGCTGCCTATGATTTCCCCCTGTCGCCGCAGGAGCATGTGAGGTGTTACGTGCGATAGCTTCGAGAATCCTTGTCTGGTCCTTACAGTTTCTCTCTATTTGATCCAATACCTCCGCCATGGTGGGAGGTGGTGGAAAGGCTTCTTCGGGTGTGCTACCTAGTCGATCATGTTGATGAGAAGGTTCTCCTACCGCAGCAGAATGAGGTCCTCGAGATGGAGAGCCCTCATCAAGGTGAGCTCTCGAACGAGTGTTGGGACCTGTCATCCTGAGGTGATAAGGAGAGTTAGTGATAAAGGTTAGGGTACTTTCCCTTTAAAGTAGACACAAATTTTGGGACAGCAAGCATATCATATGTAGTTATTCATGCATAATGGTAAATAATGCACATAAACTCAACACCAAATGGGGTACAAAGGCACTAAGGCCAGTACAAGATCCATTAAAAACTCCTCATAAAATACCAGTACAATTACATTGATATTAGCCCGTAGGCGAATGGTAACTGCCCGGAATAAAAGTTCTTACAAATAAACACGAAAGTTCCGACAACTACTAACCGATTGTAAGAATAGAAGGATACATACTCGCTGGTGTATACGTATGGTCAGCGAGCGTACTACTCTAACACTCTATCTATTTTCCCGATCGAAATTCACTGGGAACTCATCCAGAAGGTGATACCCAGGAGATCCCGTATCGTCAGGGTCAAGTGGATTGGTGAGGCGTAGAGGGGATCCTATGACGTGCCCTTCTACGGGTTCCGACCTTTGAGTACGGGGAAAACCCACTGACATGCGAGCCTGACGCCGTTGTCCATGATTGGAAGCTTGCCCTCCCATTCCAGGAAGACGGTACTCCGACGGCGCAGATGCATATGGGGAGATCTCGCTTTCCCCATAAAGCACATGTCGGG
Organism: Hsuehochloa calcarea; assembly: GCA_036346395.1. Classification (NCBI taxonomy): domain Eukaryota; kingdom Viridiplantae; phylum Streptophyta; class Magnoliopsida; order Poales; family Poaceae; genus Hsuehochloa; species Hsuehochloa calcarea. Next base: position 15,803,043 of record CM070607.1, read on the forward strand.
CTACAAGCCCCATATTGCATAGGGGTCGTAGATGCTCCTGAGCTATGAGGAGACGACGTCGTGTCTCCCAAAGTTCATGTATGACGCATCGACGCATTTGGTCCGTGATGCGAACCAGCCTTGCGAGTTGCCGAACATGGGGATCCTCCTCGTACTGAACCCCGGCAAAAGTGTTCACCTCCATGCCCTGTGCTTGCATAGGTAAGTGGTCGTATGGTGGCTGAGACAACTCCGTCAAGTCGTAACGGAGACGACTCATGGCCATACGAGCCACCTCTTGCAAAGCCATGGCTTCAGAACTGCCACGAACCTGGAAACGGTACGGAATACTCCCTGTAACTTGTCTTGCAACTAGATGGACCACCGCCCGGTAGTCTTCCATCCCTGGTCCAAGATCTCGACGATAGATGAACTATACAGGTTTGTACGTGAAGTTCGCTCTCCACGTCATATCTCGAAGAAGTGCCGGGTACCGATCCATATCTTCAGCTTGAGTCTCCCTGATCAGATATTGGTGACTCATCTAAGGATAAGAATAGCCAAGGTAAGTTATTTCTGTAAATCAAAAGAGAGTAAGGTGAGGAATGAAACTAAGATGGATGAGTAATAAAAGATATCCCTAACTTAACTTTCTGAAGTAATTTTGATAACTTGAAAATATTTTGACCAAGGGACTTGCTAAACTTAACGCCCATGCTATCTCTAACCTACAACAAGATGGCTCGATACCAACATTTGTGAGGACCCGCGGGTTATCTCCTTAAGACCGAGACTAAGCATGGTCTTATGGACATAACTCTGGACCTCAAGTAAATGGATTCCAACTTAACTCCATCCAAGCTAGAGACTCAACCGCAACTAGAGCACCAACGATCATGCGCACTGCTCCTCTGCGAGCGCTACATGATTGTTGGTTCTCCAATAAGCCAAGCCCTCCACTTAGTGTGTTAAATGGGAAGCCACGAACAACAAGCATGAGCTCATATTGGCTCCCAAGATCAGCGACCAATATGCTCATACTCTCATGCAACGTTGATTACATCCATACAACAATCATACATTAATAGTCCAAAAGACATACGACACAATAGTTAAGGTCTACGACTATTACAAATGGCCGACCGGCCAAATTCAAATAAGAGTATTAAGTAGCAGCGAAAACAAGTAAATAAACCAAAAGACCAGTAGTGGTATGCCCATATCCCATCGGCAATCGACTGGAAGTTAAATGAAAGCATTACCCGTCAGCGTCGCCAAAATCGGTGCTAACAAGTTCAACGGGCTCATACCCTTCCTCACCTGAAATTGCAGCAACCGGGTTGAGTACAAAGGTACGCGCAAGTCTTACACAAATAAAAATTAGTATGCTAGAGGCTGTTTCAAAGGATGGCTCATATTGGCTTAGTTTTGCAAAAGAGACACAACAATTAACAACCTACACATACTAGTTTTTCAAGTGCCAATTCTAAATCAGATTTGAAGTAGGAATAAAGCATGTGAATAAGTAATAAATTGAATGACAAATGAATCATACAAATATCAAAGTGGCGGTCCACTTTGATACAACAACAAGTGCCCAAATAACAAAGTGGCGGTCCACTTTGCTACAACAACAAATATGAATATCTTATTCATGACAATACCAAGTTTTACCACAATTTAAATATGTCAAAGTCTAACAATAAGCAGCCACAAACTCAAGCGATGTCCATAACCGCGGACACGGCTATTCGAATAGATTTATACCCTACAGGGGTGTACTACTTTACCCACATAACTTGATTAGCCCGTATGCCTCCAGATGCCTCTGAAAATAGCATACTTCCTAATGTATGCCGGCCGGGTAAACCAAGACTCAGTATTTTTCAGCAAGTTGACACTATTGAGTTGAATCGCCCATACGCGACATGATCCCACTTAGGGTAGGTTACACCACCCACCAACCAAATGGGCACGCAAGTTGTGCCGGGAACACCGACCCAATTGATAAAGCTTAAATAGTGTTACCCACACAATAAAAGATTGCAATCGGCACCCTACGAAACATATATGCGATGGAACACATATACGTCCTCACACCACCAGTCATCAACTCAACAATACCAACCCCTTACTTAACCAAGCAGTGCCCATACACTGCGTGTGATTGCACGAGTTTTGCTTGAACCGCAGGTACCCAAAGTTCGGTCCTTAATTGTCCAGACAAGTCAAACACTTACCCAATCTCGTGCACAAGACACCATCACTAACCATCACTTGTCCAGACCAAAAGCTCGTTTAAAATGACAAAATTTAACTCATAAAACAGATACGAAGATCTGAAATAAAACATATAAAGGTAGTTGTGTTTATCCCATAATTGTCGGGTTATTCCCGACAATCAACTACCGGTGGTCGTACGTGGCCATAGGTAGTTGCAAGTGGCCGAAGGTGGTCAGAAGAAGCTTGGCGCTGTTAATGGGCGACGGCGACGCTTCAACGCGGAGGAGGTAGCTTGAGAGAAAAGAGATACAATGGAAGGTCAGGGAAGCACCAGTGAGAGTCTGTGATGCTCAGAGAGGAAGCAAATCGAAAATATCTCACTGGAGGCGATGTGACAGTGGAAATGCCCCTTTCGGCTGGAGATGAAGATGAAGCTTAAATCCGAAAGCTCCTAAGGACCAAAACCAAATCCGGTTAGGGGATAAGTTTCTCGTTTCTTGGAACATGAAATGACATGGATAGAGAGGAAGGAGCTTCACAGTGGCGGCCGGAACGACGATGAGGCGCGGCCATAAACTATTCAGGGAAGCAAATGGTGAGGGAAGGAGTTACATGGGGCTTTATATAGGTCGGGACAGAGGGCGCGAGAGATAGCACCACACGGGCGTTGACGCGCTTGGGGTGGTGACACACGGGCATGGGCGACGTTGGTAGCTGAGGAAGGTGACTGGGGGTGTTAATGGTGTGCCAGGGCATAGGTGAGAGCCGGGTGATGCGCACGATGCTGAGGAAGCCGGGGCGGAGGTGGCGATCGAGGGCGTCGTGGCACGCATGCGCGAAGCCAGCTTGCTCGGCTGAGCGGCGAGATGGGGAAGAAGGCGGTTCCGACAAGTGGGGCCCGCCTGTCAGCGACAGCAATGAAGTGGCTCAGTCGGAGTCTGGCTCGGCGATGCAGCGTGGTTGAACAGAGTCAGGTCGATTGGGTTTGGGTTGGCGTCAGACTCGGGTTTGGTTTGGTGGCTGGGTCGGACCTGGTCAGACCTGGTCAGAGGGGTCTGGCCTGACCTAGTCAGGGGTGTTTTATCGAAATCAAGTGGGTGGTCGAAACCGAGTCGAGTTAACTCGATGGGTTTGACCGAGGTGATTTCAAAAGGCTGATAGGGTTGTGAATTTTTAGATAGAGTTTTAAAGTCCAAAAAATTCTAAAATTTTTAATAGAGGCTTCTGACAAAGCTTAGACCCTTTTGTAATTTTTATAGAATTTTTAGAGAAATACATTTTTCTGAAGAAATGTTTTAAGTCTTTGGTTTAGGTGTTTGAGCAAGAACCAACTAGTTTGACTAGCCATTTTAAAATAGCAAAATAATTCTATAAATTATGAAATTTTTTAGGTGAGTCAAATAGATGTTCCAAAACCTAGGAAAATTATTCTCATAGACTGATCACAAGATTTTTTTGTAAAATTTTTAAAGTACTATGTGTTAAGTGAATTGAAGCATTAGTTTTTTAAAATTCACCAAAACCAATGAATGAAAATCCAGATAATTAAAAGGACAACATGATGTATCAAAAGTTTTAAATTCTTATCATTTTTATACATTTGAAATACAAACTGAAGATTGGGATGTTACACCAGCACCGCCTATGGTCGTCCTCTTCCCCAACTACCTCCCGCCGGCGTCAGACTCTGCCTGTTGCTGCGAGATCTGTCGGCTCCCTCCGACTGCCTCCTGCCAGCCCCTCTGACTGTCGTCCAGATCGACCACCACAGGGCAACGGTAGTCTTGTCTCCAGCTGGCCATGCATCTGCATGATTGTTAAAAGGCCGTGCGACCACAAAGCATTGCTAATTTCTCGCTCTATTGAGCCGCAGATTTGAAATATTCATGAATTGTCGGGACTCGAATTTACACATCCAAAACCCTATGTGTATTCTGAACTAGTCCCAGATCAGTAGATAGCTCACACAGGAAACATCGAAGAAATACCATCCATTTATCGATTTAACTAAAAAGACCCCAAAATAACATATAGTAATAATAACTGGACTTCATGGTCAACATTTACTTAACTTGTCACGCTGGGCTAAAGAAACTAATAAACTCTTGCAGTGGAATGGGAAAACTTGAAAATACCAATCAATTGCTCACAGGCAATCGTGTGGAGAACACATACTATTTCACAAAGCCTTCACAAAACTCCTATTCATATAACTCTTAAGCAGCTTGATATTCTTCAACTGAGCAGCAAATTTTAAACCCTGAGTACATAAAGTACTCAACAAGTTGTAGGGAACAATATGAAAGTAATATTCATGTCGGGCTTGAACAAATGATTAGTTGTATGGTTCTTTTTGCAAAAAAGCGGTATTGATAGTAAATACGGTAAAGAAATTGAAATGTGTAATTGAAAAGAATGATAAATAAATAAACAAAAGCTTTGAAATAACTAGAGAACCTCCCATTGACTTTCAAACCAAACTACCAAGTGAATATCCCATCCACCACGTGAATATCACATTTACTAGTGAATCTCACATTCACCTTCCGACACATTTTTATAAAGAAACTCTATCTGTTGTATGAAATCTACGAGCGTGTCCATGATTGTGGATACAACTGTTTAAACAGTTTTAACTCTGCAGAGGTTGTACAACTTTAACCACAAGAGAAAGATCAACTTATAATGTCCGATCACACACTTCCGTAGGTGCGCAACTAAGTGATTATCACAAGGCCTTTATAAAAGCTCATTCTCATCCCAGTTCTGCCCATTAAGGTTTTAACACTGAATGTCATCATGACCATACATGGCCCCCCTCTTGCACCATTATGAGTATCCATCCCAGAACTCACACTTAAAAAGTCAGAACCAAAATCAAGACTTTGCTAATTAGTTAGCTAGATCCATCCCATACTGGACATGTGGTTGTATGATATGGCCAGTTAAATAGCACACAAGATTAAATTCTTGACAAGTTACTCAGGCGAGACTACCTCATCCAAAACAATGTGCCTCACACCCCCCTTTACTACACGATTACTCGCCTAAGCATAAATCATTTTGTTTAACCAATCCAATGACAATCCCTATTATGGCACAAAATTTTACAATAGTAGCATCGCACCACAACTTGTACAACAGTGACATCGCATCACAGTTGCACAAGAGTGTCATCGCACCATTATTCCATATATCATTAAATCAAATTCAACATTATTGGACATGTGATCACGAGCCCATTGTAACTAAGCATGACTAAGCATCTCTACGATACCCATGTTGGTGATACAAATATGTTCAACTAATATTGACTATCCTATGGTGACAAATGATTCATGGTATTCAAATAATCAATGGAGGCGTAGTGATAAATAGGTGATTTACTGTTCCCAAAAGCAGTTGATATAAAGATAACATGCAATTTGATATAATAATAATTTTTTAAATCATAGGTTCAATATGATCAAAGAACTACGACTTGCCTTGACTTTGCTCAGTCGCCACACTTGGATCTTCAAAGCTTGCTTCGGCTCCTACTCCTTGAAACAAATAGTCTAACGAGAGGGAAAACAACAAACAAAGAACAAATAAATCCAAACTAAATATAAATAAAATCAAAAAATTATAAAAACCAACTCTAAAAGAAAGAACTTGATTTTATATGAATTTAGGAATTTGAATGGACTGAATCGGAGTTCGGACAAAGGAGAACAGATTCTCGGAAGATTTGACGGAAAGGAAAAAGAGATAGAAAAGAATATTAAGGGAATATTCCTTTGGCTGAAAAACAAAAGGAAAAATGAAAAGAAAAGGAACTGACACGTGGTGCTAAGCTGTAAGAGAGAGAAGGAGAAAAAGATAGAGAAAAAGAGAGTCTTACACATGGGAGCCAAATGTAAGAGAGAGAGTGGAGGGGAGCTACAGGGAACCAAAACAAAGGAGGAAGCCGACGGCGCTGGCGCGTGGCGTCGACGGTGATTGGCAGGGAGAGAGTAGCGGCCAACGGGCAAAATGGGTTGCCAGGGTGGAGAGGAAGATTTGGGCAGTGGTGGCGCAGCGACAGCGGCAGCGACGGCGGCGGGGCAACGCTACTGGCTCGCTGCGGCTTTGGTGGTCCGGTGGCGCTTGGAGGAAAAGGGAGGGAGCACGGGGTTGGCGTCGGCGTAGGGAACTTGGAGGACACCTTGGAACGGCTGGAGGGTGGTCGAAGCGGCGGCGGCGAGACAGAGGTGGCCAGCGACGAAGGTGGAGAAGGAGCGAGAAGGGAGGGGAAGGGAGGAGGAGGAGAAGGGGCACGAGATGATGTGCTCAGATAGGTGAGGGAACTCACCGGCGAGGAGATCAACGGTGGAGGTGGCGGCCAGCTTTGGGGTGGACGAGAGCGGCAGTGACTCGGTGATGCTCGAGCGAAGGGGATGGGAGCACGACGTAGAACGCGGAGACGCGAAACCAACAGTGGCAGAGGCACAATCGGAGAGGCTTTGACATCTTCGGAATGCGCAAAGAAGCACCACGGCGCCCGACAGCATCTCGACGGTGAATCGGCGCGAAGAACATGAGATCGGGGTCGACAGCTTGGGGTTTTGGGAGAGGAGGTTGAGGCAAGGGTTTTGATGCGTATGGTGCTCTTATAAAGGTCAGGGCAGGTGTGTTTGAGAGTAAGCTAGCGTGGCTTGCGTCCAGCTCGGACACGGCAATGCAGGTGGGAGGAAAAAGGAAGGAGGAAGGAGGGCTAGCGGCTGACAGTGCAGGACCGCACGACAGTGAGGGGAGGAGTGATGAGGACATCCAAAGATACAACCATCCCTACTGTGAAGGATCTAGAACCGCCATAATGAGTTAATGGAGTGTTTTGGTGATTAATGACAAATCTAATTGTGAGACTAATATTTCTATTGCTATATCTAGTGTGTAGTCTCATTTAGATATAAAGGTGAAATTCAATGAGGTATGCATTCGACTTTATACTCTCATATATTGTTGCATTCCTCGGATCCAAAATATAGGTTGAACCCCACCATAAGTTAACTTGAATATGTGCATATGTTTCTATTACCCATTTATGTATGCACACATTTAGGGGGAGTTCATGCTATATTTTATGGTTTCATTAGTATTGATTCATATTCCGTTTTTCACATACATTTGGGATCTTTACTTCGAAACATATAAGTTTGAGTATATAGAACTTGTGTAGTTCTTGCATACTCATGTTGTGAGTATATAGAACTTGTTTAGTTCTTGTATACTCATGTTGGAGTATATATAACTTGTGTAGTTCATATATACTCATGTAGTGTTAATTTTATCTACATTAAATTTATGTGCAATTGAAGTGGTCATCATCAATTACCAAAGAGGGAAAGATTGAAGTATTTTGTCCCGCTGTTATGAGTTAATGGTATGATGTGGTAATTAATGATAATCATATTATGGAACTAATATTTTCCATGAGTTGGATGTATAGGTTATGTTCTAGGGTGATGAAGACTTGGGATGACATCATGAGTTGATTGTCATCAAGTCACGGTGTAAGTGAAAGATGCATCATGTGTTGATGCATATGAAGAGCTTGAAGAAATGGGAATCATCGTGTGTCGATGATGTTCAAAGAGAAGACACATCATGTGTTGATGGAGGTCTAATGAAGGATGCATCATGCGTTGACGTATATCAAGACTTGGAGTAAAGGGTGCATTATGTGTTGATGCACATCAAGTCAAGAGAAGACACAACTTACGTTGATGGAGGTCAAGTGAAAGAATGCATCATGTGTTGATGCATATCAAGACTCGAGATGAATAAATCATCATGTGTTGATGATGTTCAAGACAAGATCCCAAAGTGAAGAAGATTATCATGTGTTGATGATTGTCAAAGTCAAGGACCCAGACTTGAAGTGTTGATGTGCGTCATCAAGCTTCAAGAAGATGTAAGGCAAAGGTATGACTGGCTAGGGCTAAGGATGTGTTCCTAGTCTTTTACCGGTCTTGGTGTTTGGTTGGAAGACCGGATTGCTAGTATAGGTTGCTGTACTATTAAGAGGGGTCTTGACTAGTAGCATGAGTTAGTCATGTGTTGATAGCTCATTGTGCTTGCTCTAGCTCATCTATGCATGGAGCTATTATTTGCGAATGTGTTTTGCAAATGATTGATGCTCATGCATTTAATCCTTGTAGCATGGGACTATAATTTGCAAATGTGTTTTGCAAATGGTTGAAATCCATGCACCTTTACCTTATGGCATGATGCTATTATTTGCGAATGTGTTTTGTAAATTGCTGATGCTCATGTTTGATTTCTTGTAGTATGTGACTTAAAGTTGCAAATGTGTTTTGCAAATGGTGTAAGTCCATGTCCCTTATTTCTTGTGGTGAGTATTCTAAAAGTTAGCAAATGTGTTTTGCAACTTGTTGAGAATATCACCTATATACTTTGTTGGAATTACACTCAAATGGGCAAATGTGTTTTGCCCTTTGAGCGAAGTCAAAGTGCATTGCTTCTGTGGTCTGGCGGTCAGACCGCTGGTGTGGACCGGTCTGACCGGTGCCAAACCGGTCGAACCGCCATGTGTTGAGCGGTCGGACCATTGGCTTTTTGAGCCGACTCTCTGTGCGGTAGTACCACCGTTGAGAATACGGTACTACCGGAGAGCGGTAGTACCGGAGTCTTCGCGGTACGTTCTTTCCAGAGAAGCACCATTTCGGATGCTGCTGATTTTCCTTGGGCGGTCCGACCGCCCAGGCTTGGCGGTCTGACCGATTTTGCGACGGTCAGACCAGCCATTAGTTGGTGGTCCGACCGACCGTAAGTCCTACGGCTAGTTTTATAGCCGTTGGCGAATGGGCGATCCGACAGGCCATTAGTTGGCGGTCAGACCGGCCCTGCTCTGATTCGATGGAATCTTTCCTCCACAGCTAGTTTTTGTATGTGGGCTATAAATACTCACCTTGGCCGGTTGGGGAAGGTTGCTGTTGTTATTGTTGAACTGCTATTGAGACTCGTCAGCTAAGAGCATGCATCTCATCTCTTATGTGCATGTGTTGCACTTAGTGAGCTTGGAGAGCAAACCCTAAGTGCATGTGTTGCCTTAGGTAGTGGATTGTGTATCCACTTGAGCGTTGACACTTGATTAGTTCAAGTGAAAATTGAGATTTGTTACTCTTGGTGTTTGCCGACACCTAGACGGTGTGGAGATGTTGTGACCGGTGATCTTCTCAAGAAGCTTGTGAGAAGGCCCGGTGTGGTTGTGAGTGGTGTGGTGCTCACCATCTCCGGAGTGGAGGAAGAGCAACCCTAGTGGAGCGAGGTGTTGGTTCGTGTTGGAACCGGTCCAAGTGGTTGGACTTACCTCGGAGGTGTTGGCTTAATTAGTGGAGCCAGTCCAACGCGGTTGGGCTTACCTCAACGTGGATTAGGGGAGACCGGCAAGTCTTCGAACACCACAGTAAAACATAATTGTGTCTTCTTGGTTTGTGCTTGTGGTTTACTTGAGCAATTTACATTCTTGCTTTAATTACTTATATATCTTTGTATGATTGCTCTTATTTAATTGTATTCATATTGTTGGTGCACTTAGGGGAGCTTATTTCATTTAGGTTTTAATTGTGCAAAACCAATTGTTATTAGCTTCCGCATTAGATATTGGTTTTAGCCGAAAGTAATTTTAAAAACTGCCTATTCACCCCCTCTAGTCGGCCACCTCGATCTTACATATTGCTTCTGATGTGCAAGAACCAATTATGTCGGGACCCAAATATGCAAATCTGGACCCTCTGTGTATTCTGCACTAGTCCAGGATCACGCTAGTGCACACAGTGTCAACATCGATGAAATATCACATCCATACAACGAATATAAGAATAAACGAGTACTTTGAATAACAAATAACTGTTTGGACCTTACGGTCGAGTTTTACATTTATTAAGCCATGCAAGGCTGACAATAAAGAAATAAACTGCAATGAAACGAAATAAACTCCGGTGGCTCCATCAATTTACCACAGCAACCGATCGATCAAGACCCTAACGATCAACCTTCGAGAACTCTTCTTCAAAAGCAAAGACGACTCCTCCACTACATTGATTTGTTTAGCAAGAGTGAGTACACACCGTACTCGCAAGTCATACCACAGAATGCAATTTATAGATGATGGCTTATTCCAAAGGAATGACTTCTGTGGTTATTTTGCGGAAATGCAACATTTGCAATTGAATACAAATAATAGATTGAAAGCGTAATTCAAAACAAATAGACAATAATAAGTTAACAATTGATTTCACAAAGGACACACAGTCTAATCAAGTTCTTTCACACAAGTTGAACAAGTTATCTCACACGGTGACCCTTCCCAATTGTTTTATGAAAATCTACCCCTCGTGTGAAATTCCCGAGCATGTCCATAACCGAGGACGCGGCTATTCGAATAGATTGGTTTAAACACTCTGCAGAGGCTGTACACTTTACCCACATGATATAACCAGTGTAGCGATCACTGACCATAACAAAACCTTTCAGAGACTTCATCTCAAACAATGACACTCCTGGTGTGCTTTACTGCCGTCCAATTTGTACACATAGCCCTTGGAACGACACACACCATTGGGCGGGGATGTGAACCGTCCGCGATGTGACCCAAACATAGCGGTACACACCTCCAAACCCATCACATAGCTTAAATACAACTTTGAGTTGTCAATGTCAAGACTCCATAACTTACTAAGTCAGGCCCACCCATACTAGGCATGTGGTCGCATGCAGAAGGCCAGTTCAATGGCGCACAAAGTTAAGTCCTTAATTGACCAAGGCAAGACTTCCAGTTTTACCCAAATCACAAAGTTTATAGCACACAGCTCCACCATTCACACAGAATCCACCACTTGCCTCAGTCCAAATCTTTTCCCACCCTGTTGATTAAGTGCAACACATGCCATCAACGAGTAACAGCACACAGCACACACAGATTCATCACACGCCCATAATCACTTAGTCAAATTTATAATTGCAACTCTCACATGAAATGATGACTCGTGGCATGGCTAAGCAGTCTAATCGTATCTAACCAACCCACGTTGGTGCTACGATAAAACCAACTAATTAATAATCAACCTAGGGTGACAAAAGATCATGGCATACAATAGACAAGGTGGTATAACAATTTGGATTAATAACTATCCCAAAAGCATTTAAATAAATACTTGAAATAGAATGCAATACATTGAAACAAAGTATTTTGAAAAGCGGGTTCAAAATGATCAAAGGTATAACTTGCCTTGGAATAGCTCTAGATATTGGTCTTGGTCTTGAGGTGCTCCTTCTTACGCAAAATTTCCAAGTATCGACGCCTACTCGCAAACGAGACCAAAGAAACAAAACAAATAAATAACAGAGGCAAAACAAACTCCAAAAATCAAATAAAATTCACCATTAAATAGATCTTAATTTTATATGAATTTACAAATTTGAATGGGCTCAATCGGAGTTCGGATGCAAAAGATATGGGCTTTGGAAGATTTGAAAATCAATTAAACCCTAATTTGGATTTTCTAGAATTTCCGAATTATTTTTATAAAGGAAATTCGGATTATTGCGCAATGCTTGCGTCAGCCGAGAATTTCCAGAGAAAAAGAATTAAATTTAAATTAAAAACTGACAGGTGGGACCCACTGTCATCCTCTCGGCTCATGGTGGACCGGGTCCTCCGAGCCGAGGCAAAGCCAGGCGCGATGAGCCGGATACGTGGCGCCGATCGGCGCGCCACGCAGTGACACACCAGCCCAGCGCCGACCTGGTCAGACACGCAGCGCCCACTCGGCCCGCCGGCGTGGCGTGCGGATCTGGCCGACAACGGCGAACGGCGACGACTCGGTGAGGAAGGCTGGGTGCTCTGGGTAGCTCTGGCTAATGCGCACCTGATGACGCTGGATTTGGCGCCTGGGGACGTCGGGGGTCGCCGGAATTGGCGCCGGAGCGGAAGAGGGTGATCGGGTTTTGCCGGCGTTGAACTCTGGTGGCGCCCGAGCGATGCCGAGGGGTTCCCGAGAAAGCCCTGGCGATGGGGATGCTGACGGCGTAGTTCCCGGAGGTAGAGCGTCACCGGTGTCAGTGCAAGTGGAGTTTTTGCCGGCGGCGGCCGAAAGCTCCAAACTCGAATTAAGGCGGCGCTAGGACTTTAGGAGGGGCGAGGGTGGCGGCTCTGGGATTAGGAGGAGGAGGGGGACCTCAGGGGGGTTTTATAGGGCCGAGGGACGACTAGGGTAGAAACGCCCTAAATGAGTCCGTTTCGGCCACGATCGGGAGATCCGGAAATCAGGGAGATTGAGGGGGAGTCGGAGGGGGAAACAGGTAGAGATATGCGCGGGATAGGAGGGAGTTCGTTCTGGTGCATTTGGCGCGAGAAACCAGCAGCGGTTGCGCAATTGTCGGACGAACTCCTTCGGGCAAAAATGGCGGACACGGGAGAAGCGGGAGGAAGAAGAAGGCGCGCGGGGACGACGACTCGGTGGGGGTCCCACCGGTCAGCGGCAGAGAGGGAGCGCAGGCGCAGGCGAGCGCGAGCGTGCGGCGTTCGATCAAGACACGCGGCACCCATCCAACGGGGCAAGGCGGGCGAACGCAGGCGCGGTGCGATTGTGATCCAACGGCGCAGAGCGAGTGCGGGCTGGAATAGTGTTGGGCTTCGCCCAACATCGTTCGAAGAAATTCTTTGATTTTTCTTTTAAATAAAACCAGAAAATACAAATAGCAACTAGAAAATAGCAAATGACTTTGGAAAAATTCCAGAAAATTCTATAAAATATATCCAAGCATATAGAATCTAAATAAAATAGTTTTGACAATTGTTGATGTTGGGATTAAGCACATTAAATCAATTTGTCCTTAAAGTCCATATTAAGCTTTTAATTTAATATTCAAATAAATCCAAATGATGAATTTTCTTACTACCATTATTTAAAAGATTTTTAAAGCTCTGAAAATTAGGGTGTTACAAACCTCCCCCCTTAAACGAATCTCGTCCCCGAGATTCTGGCTAGTTAGAGAAAAGGCTAGGGGACTCGGCCTTCAACTCTTCTTCACGTTCCCACGTTGCTTCTCCTTCTGAGTGGTTACTCCACTGGACTTTGCAGAAACGAACGGTCTTGCTTCTGGTGCGGCGCTCTGCGACATCCAAAATCCTAACAGGTTGTTCTTTGTACGTGAGATCCTCCTTCAGTTCAATTGACTCCAACGGGGTCTGCTCTTCTGGCACACGAAGACACTTCTTCAGCTGAGAGACATGAAAGACATCATGCACTCCTGCTAACGACTGTGGTAACTCCAACTGGTACGCAACTTCTCCTCGGCATTCCAAAATCTTGAACGGACCTACATACCTTGGAGCAAGCTTCCCTTTGGTATGGAATCTTTTAACACCTCTGAGCGGAGTAACTCGAAGATACACAAAATCCTCTGGTTCAAAGCTGAGGTCACGACGACGATTATCGGCATAACTCTTTTGCTCGGGTGGGCTATTTTTAACCTCTCTCGATCATAGCAACTTGTTCTTGACTTCGAATAATATCCGCCCGAACACTACACGTTCAGCTGTCTCTGACCAATTTAATGGAGTCCTGCAGGCACGACCATACAAAGCTTCAAATGGTGACATCTGCAAACTGGCTTGATAACTGTTGTTGTACGAGAATTCTGCATACGGCAAACTCTTATCCCAACTGGTAGCATTTGTTAAGGCACAGGCTCTCAGCATATCTTCTAAAATTTGGTTGACTCGTTCAGTCTGTCCATCTGTCTGTGGATGATAAGCAGTACTAAAATTCAGATGAGTTCCCAGGGCTTCATGTAGACTCTGCCAGAAACGAGAGGTGAATTGAGATCCTCGATCTGACACTATCTTCTTAGGCACACCGTGCGATCGACAATTTTGTCATATACAACTCGCAAGCGATCTCACGAGTAAGTGGTTTTGGTGGCAAGAAATGGGCAACCTTAGTCAAACGATCCACTATTACCCAAATCGAATCATAACCTGATTGAGTTTTGGGTAGACCGGTAATAAAATCCATACCGATCTCTTCCCACTTCCATTCTGGTATCCTCAGCGGTTGTAGCAAACCTGCTGGTCTCTGATGCTCTGCCTTTACTTTCTGACACACATCGCATAAGGCAACGAACTCTGCGACGTCTCGCTTTAAGTTTGGCCACCAAAACTTATTTTTAACCTCCTGATACATCTTAGTACTTCCAGGGTGAATCGAATACTTTGAGTCATGGGCTTCCTTCAAAATTAGCTGTCTCAATCCATCAATATCCGGTACACAGATACGTCCATTGATCCACAATATATCCTGATCATCCACGGTGAAGTCTTTAAATTTTCCTTCTGCCATCTTCTTCTTGAGGTCGGCAAACTCAGAATCCTTGGGTTGGGCTTCACGAATCTGTTTCTCCAGAGTAGATTGCACTTCCAAGCGCCACAAATCCTTAGGAACAACTTCTAGTCAGTAGCTTCGAAATTCCTCTGAAGTTCGAACACAACTCTTTACTTCGAGCATTGCAGTAGCTCTTACGACTCAGTGCATCTGCAACTACATTGGCCTTACCAGGATGGTAATGGATTCCAAGATTATAATCCTTTATTAATTCCAGCCATCTTCTCTGTCTCATGTTCAAATCAGACTGAGTGAATATGTACTTCAGGCTCTTATGATCTGTGTAGACTTCACAGCGATTACCGATGAGATAATGACGCCAAATCTTGAGCATGCACTCGGCGACTAATTCCAAATCATGTGTAGGATAATTCTCTTCATGAGGCCTTAATTGCCTTGGCGCATAGCGGCAGCTCTTCCTTCTTGCATAAGGACACATCCTAATCCTTGGCCTGAAGCATCACAATAGATATCAAAATCCTTACGATATCCAAAAAACTAGCAAAGTGAAGTCAAACGTTTCTTCAATTCTTGGAAACTCTCTTCACAAGCTGGGGTCCAAATAAACTTCTTCTCTTTCTTCAACAATTGCGTAAGAGGTTTAGCAATCGTTGAGAACCCTTCAATGAAACGAGCGATAGTATCCCGCCATTCCTAAGAAACTACAATTTGAGTAACCGTCTTGGGTCGTTCCCAATTCATTCTGACTTTAACCTTTCGAGGTCAATCGCTACTCCTTCTTTGTCATCACATGACCGAGAAAATCAACTTTCTTCTTCCAAAAGTCACACTTGCTGAACTTGGCATACAAGCGATGTCCTCTCGAGCTTCTCTAGGATTAATCTCAAATGTTACGTATGTTCTTCTTCTGACTTTGAGTATACCAAAATATCATCAATAAACACTACCACGAACTTATCTAAATATTCCATGAACACTTTGTTCATCATGTTCATGAAGTAGGCAGGGGCATTAGTCAATCCAAAAGACATGACTAAAAACTCATAATGTCCATACCGGGTTGAGAAAGCGGTCTTTGGTACATCCTTAGGACAAATCTTCAATGATGGTAACCTCGATCGCAGATCGATCTTGGAGAATACTCGGCTCCTTTCATCCGGTCGAACAAATCATCTATTCGGGCAATGGGTACTTGTTTTTGATGGTGACTTCGTTTGAGGAGCGATAATCGATACACATTCTCATACTTCCATCTTTCTTCTTGACGAACAAAGCGGGTGCTCCCCATGGCGGCGAACTAGGTCTTACAAAACCTTTCTCCGATGGTTCCTCTATCCGCTTCTTCATTTCCACAAGTTCATCGTGGCATCCGATAAGGTCTCTTGAAATTGGTGCTGTTCTCGGCACTAGATCGATGACAAACTCAATGTCACGGTCGGTGGCATTCTGGTAACTCTTACGGAAATACATCGGGTAATCTCGACTCTGGTACATCTTCCAAAGAAACCGTGTTCGATCGTTGACTACTAAATGTCCATCACGCTTCGAGGTGGCTAGAAATTCCACTTTCTTTCGGTGGTATCCTCTATTGTCACGACTCTTGACCACAATCTAGCATCGCTTTATGTTTGGATAACCAATCCATACCAAGGATGACATCTATGGTGCGAGTGTCTAGAACTATTAGGTTGGCTAGAAACTCAACTCCAGCTATGAGTAGCCTAGCTCCTAAACATCCAACTTTAGAACTTAGCTCTGCTCCAGGCGACTGGACTAACAGAGTATGCTTAAGTTGCATAACTTTCAAATTATTCTTGGTTGCAAAAATTCGGATACAAGCGAATGCGAAGCTCGAATCAAAGCAGGCGTAATCGATGCGGTATCGAATTTACTAGAAACTTACCGATACACGTCGGTGCTTCTTGGGCTCCTTCGAGTGGCGTGGTTGACACGGCCTCGACCAGCGATGCGGTGCCCTCCGGATTGGCGGTAGCTTGAGAAGTTCCTTGATGGTTGCCAATGCATGGCGTCTTGGTGGTGTGTTCCCAAGGTTAAAGCGTCATTGGGTGATAGTCCCATTCTGCGGACATCGGTTGGCGAAATGCCCTGGCCGACGGCGATGTAAAGCAAACTCTGGTTGTATACGTGGGTTGCTTCTTGGATTGGGGTTGGAGTGCGGGGTTGCGGAAGTTACGAGCAAGCTGGACGAGTCTTGAAATTGGTGCAGTGGTCTTGCGAGTGCGTGGTGGAAGCCGCTAAAGCTGCGGTGGAATCATTCTTGCCCTCGGTGGGGTTGGTGACTTCCTTGCTTGAGCCATTCTGCGCTTACGATGATCTTCCAATTCCTTGCGCTTATCCTCTAGAATCAAAGCCTTGTTGATTAACTCTTGAAAATCGTGAAAGGTGTGGCGATCAAGTTGACTTGAAGTCCGATGTTCAATCCTTTCGTAAAATGACTCGACGAGCCTTGTCGGTGGCGACATCTTCTCGCGACATATCGAGCAAGTTGTGAGAACTTGTTGAGGTAGTCGATCAACGACATTCCTCCTTGCTTGAGAGCACGAAATTCATCCTTCTTGGATCCATAATTCCTTCCGTACATGATCTTGGTAAAAGCGTTGTGAACTCTTCCCAAGTAATGTCTTGCGGCGTTCCATGCGCTGCACAAAAGTTTTCTCACCATTCAGCGGCAATGCCTTCCATCTGATGAATCTTCATAGGTTAGATAAGGTAGCAAGCACAAGATGAGTTGTAGAACTAATCGGGGTAGGTAAAACCCAACAACATATTTTAAGAAAGCTCAACTGAAACTCTTATATTGATTAAGATAATAGTATGGCTTGCAACAAATGCCTAAGGGCCTTTGCAGCTCATACTTGCACACAAAGATAAGGACGAACTTAAGCACACCAAACTACCGCCTAAAGGGCGACTCAAGACATAAAACTGGCTAAGCCTGAAACAACGCGAACAGACTACTCAATCAAATAGCCTCCGCACCTTGACGGTGCTCCTTTCTTTGTAGACCTGAAAGTGAGCTGGCATCCTAGCAAACTGATCTTGATGTCCCGGGATTTGGTGCAACAGAGCAGTGTCCACAGTGCGAGTCTTCTGCTGGTGCTTCTAGCTCTGCTACCTCTGCTGGCTCTTCTGGTTCAGCCGGTCCATCAGCTTCTTCTGGGTCTTCCTCTTCAGTATCTTCTTCGTGTCGTCCATAAAGAGTTTCTTCTAATATGGCGATCCTTTCTTGACTCTCTGAAGAGTCTCATAGGTACACTCCACTCTGAGCGGCTAACTCCAACGATTCCTCTGAGCAATGCGAAGGCGAGATGCACGACGGTGGCGTTGTCTTCTCCTTTGTAGGCGGAAAAGCGTGCGGCAAGATCCACGTCGGAAGTGCGGGGATGATAACGGAAAAGCGTGTCACGAAGCTCTCGAGAGTAGATGTTGCGATCCTCGGGATGGCAAGGCGTGAAGACTCTGGATTGCTTCAATCCAAATACTCCTTCGAGCTGAGATGTTCAATGGTTTACTCGCCTTGGTGTTCTGCCTGGCGTAGATGGTCAAATGGCAGATTACTCCACGATCTCGGCCGTTCACAATCCAAGCACTGCCACGGTACAATGGACGATCGAACCCTCCAAGTACTTGTAACAGCTTCCAAAGTTCGGCGGCAAGTCCTCCCTTGCGCTCTCCATAACTCTGAAGACGAGGCATCTGTCAAGATGAAACAATTTTAAACAGTGGGGAGAGAAAGAATTTCAGCAATAGTTGAGTCAAGAGAGACATGAGATGAGTTAAAGAGTTCAATTAATCTTGCAAGTTAATATTTGCTTTAGAAAATAGTTTTGGACTCACTAAGAACGGCCAATCTAGCTAAGGTCAAGACCTACAGTCAGTATGGCTCTGATACCACCTCTGTCGGGACCCAAATATGCAAATCTGGACCCTCTGTGTATTCTGCACTAGTCCAGGATCACGCTAGTGCACACAGTGTCAACATCGATGAAATATCACATCCATACAACGAATATAAGAATAAACGAGTACTTTGAATAACAAATAACTGTTTGGACCTTACGGTCGAGTTTTACATTTATTAAGCCATGCAAGGCTGACAATAAAGAAATAAACTGCAGCGGAAACGAAATAAACTCCGGTGGCTCCCATCAATTTACCACAGGCAACTGACTGGGATCAAGACCCTAACGATCAACCTTCGTAGAACTCTTCTTCAAAAGCAGGCGACGACTCCTCCACTTCTGTTGATTTGTTTAGCAAGAGTGAGTACACACCGTACTCGCAAGTCATACCACAGAATGCAATTTATAGATGATGGCTTATTCCAAAGGAATGACTTCTGTGGTTATTTTGCGGAAATGCAACATTTGCAATTGAATACAAATAATAGATTGAAAGCGTAATTCAAAACAAATAGACAATAATAAGTTAACAATTGATTTCACAAAGGACACACAGTCTAATCAAGTTCTTTCACACAGCTGAACAAGTTATCTCACACAGCTGACCCTTCCCAATTGTTTTATGAAAATCTACCCCTCGTGTGAAATTCCCGAGCATGTCCATAACCAAGGACGGCTATTGAATAGATTGGTTTAAACACTCTGCAGAGGCTGTACACTTTACCCACATGATATAACCAGTGTAGCGATCACTGACCATAACAAAACCTTTCAGAGACTTCATCTCAAACAATGACACTCCTGGTGTGCTTTACTGCCGTCCAATTTGTACACATAGCCCTTGGAACGACACACACCATTGGGCAGGATGCAATGAACCGAATCCGCGATGTGACCCAAACATAGCGGTACACACCTCCGACCCATCACATAGCTTAAATACAACTGAGTTGTCAATGTCAAGACTCCATAACTTACTAAGTCAGGCCCGGCCCATACTAGGCATGTGGTAAATGCAAGAAGGCCCAGTTCAATGGCGCACAAAGTTAAGTCCTTAATTGACCAAGGCAAGACTTCCGATTTTACCCAAATCACAAAGTTTATAGCACAGCTCCACCATTCACACAGAATCCACCACTTGCCTCGGTCAAATCTTTTCCCACCTGTTGATTAAGTGCAACACATGCCATCAACGAGTAAAGACACAAAGACACACAGATTCATCACACAGTTCCATAATCACTTAGTCAAATTTATAATTGCAACTCTCACATGAAATGATGACTCGTGGCATGGCTAAGCAGTCTAATCGTATCTAACCAACCCACGTTGGTGCTACGATAAAACCAACTAATTAATAATCAACCTAGGGTGACAAAAGATCATGGCATACAATAGACAAGGTGGTATAACAATTTGGATTAATAACTATCCCAAAAGCATTTAAATAAATACTTGAAATAGAATGCAATACATTGAAACAAAGTATTTTGAAAACTGGGTTCAAAATGATCAAAGGTATAACTTGCCTTGGAATAGCTCAAGGTACTGGTCTTGGTCTTGAGGTGCTCCTTCTTCTGCAAAATTTCCCGAAGTATCGACGTCTACTCGCAAACGAGACCAAAGAAACAAAACAAATAAATAACAGAGGCAAAACAAACTCCAAAAATCAAATAAAATTCACCATTAAATAGATCTTAATTTTATATGAATTTACAAATTTGAATGGGCTCAATCGGAGTTCGGATGCAAAAGATATGGGCTTTGGAAGATTTGAAAATCAATTAAACCCTAATTTGGATTTTCTAGAATTTCCCGAATTATTTTTATAAAGGAAATTCGGATTATTGCGCAATGCTTGCGTCAGCCGAGAATTTCCAGAAAAAAAGAATTAAATTTAAATTAAAAACTGACAGGTGGGACCCACTGTCATCCTCTCGGCTCATGGTGGACTGGGTCCTCCGAGCCGAGGCAAACTGGTGATGAACAGGGATACGTGGCGCCGATGCGCGACCACGTTAGTGACACACCAGCGCAGCGCTGACTGGCTGACACGCAGCGCCCACTCGGCCGACGCCGTGGCGTGGCTTGGATCGCGCCGACAACGGCGAACGGCGACGACTCGGTGAGGAAGGCTGGGTGCTCTGGGTAGCTCTGGCTAATGCGCACCTGATGACGCTGGATTTGGCGCCTGGGGACGTCGGGGGTCGTCGGAATTGGCGCCGGAGCGGAAGAGGGTGATCGGGTTTTGCCGGCGTTGAACTCAGTGGCGCCCGGCGATCCGAGGGTTCCCAGAAAGCCTGGCGATGGGGATCCGTGGCGTAGTTCCCGGAGGTAGAGCGTCACCGGTGTCAGTGCAAGTGGAGTTTTTGCCGGCGGCGGCCGAAAGCTCCAAACTCGAATTAAGGCGGCGCTAGGACTTTAGGAGGGGCGAGGGTGGCGGCTCTGGGATTAGGAGGAGGAGGGGGACCTCAGGGGGGTTTTATAGGGCCGAGGGACGACTAGGGTAGAAACGCCCTAAATGAGTCCGTTTCGGCCACGATCGGGAGATCCGGAAATCGAGGAGATTGACGGGAGTCGGAGGGGAAGCAGTAGAGATATCTGCAGGATAGGAGGAGTTCGCGGTGCATTTGGCGCGAGAAACCGGTGGCGGTTG
Organism: Hsuehochloa calcarea; assembly: GCA_036346395.1. Taxonomy (NCBI): domain Eukaryota; kingdom Viridiplantae; phylum Streptophyta; class Magnoliopsida; order Poales; family Poaceae; genus Hsuehochloa; species Hsuehochloa calcarea. The sequence goes on from CM070607.1 coordinate 15,824,216, forward strand.
CGCAATTGTTTGACGAACTCCTTCTGCAAAAATGGCGACACGGAGAAGCGGGAGGAAGAAGAAAGCGCGCGGGGCGGCGACTCGGTGGGTCCCACCGTCGTCAGCGAGAGAGGAGCGCTTGGCGTGACGGCGAAGGCGTCTGGCGTTCGATCAAGACACGCGGCACCCATCCAACGGGGCAAGGCGGGCGAACGCAGGCGCGGTGCGATTGTGATCCAACGGCGCAGAGCGAGTGCGGGCTGGAATAGTGTTGGGCTTCGGCCCAACACTGTTCCGAAGGAAATTCTTTTGATTTTTCTTTTAAATAAAACCAGAAAATACAAATAGCAACTAGAAAATAGCAAATGACTTTGGAAAAATTCCAGAACATTCTATAAAATATATCCAAGCATATAGAATCTAAATAAAATAGTTTTGACAATTGTTGATGTTGGGATTAAGCACATTAAATCAATTTGTCCTTAAAGTCCATATTAAGCTTTTAATTTAATATTCAAATAAATCCAAATGATGAATTTTCTTACTACCATTATTTAAAAGATTTTTAAAGCTCTGAAAATTAGGGTGTTACAAATTACTAGAGCACGTTCTCGCTAATTAAATTATCAGGTGACCTCGTTTCTTGGAATGCAACCATATTCTATAAACTCTATGATGCTGCCTAAAGCACGTGATTTTACTTAGGAATCAAGGATCGGGAGACAAGCTAAATGGAGATGATGGTAGCACCAAGTATGGAGATGATCATACGAGGAATAAATATTTATATACTGAGGCTCAGCAGAATCTAGCATGAAGACTATATATAAAGTTGTTTTGGCCAACACTTAGCAATATTTGAGTAAATGAACTTAGTATTGCGCCACCTATGCTAATGGGCCATGAGCCTTGTAATTCGGGCTGAACACCTAGGGTTTGGCATTGTTCACATAGTATTGTTCACGTGTGTTCATGCATGAACAGTACCCGTGGCCGCCACCCCTCTCTTCCTCCTTTACATAGTGGCATCCACCCTTTGTGTTTGGCGGGTTTTGTTGATTGAAGTTTCGCTTTGCTACTTTATACTTTGTCCTCTTGTTCGGCGAGATCAACAGCGACATTGTTCTTCAGAACCCCACTTATCAATACAATTTTCAATTCCTATTCACAATTTCAAATTGCCTATTTATCTTGTTCTTGTGTGCTTCTTCGGTGTATGCAGGAATTGATCTTCGTGATCAGGTCATCCGGGTATTCACGCACGGTTGATAATGACTTGTCAAGTAGTTCGACGATTGTGTGGTTTCGAGCCTTGCGAGTTCGTAGCTAGGATCATGAGAGTTGAGCGACTACTACCGAACTTACCTTCTCACCAAATAATCGGGCCATAACAGGACATTCGTGGTTCATCAAGTGGTATCAGAGCTACAGTTGATCGGTGAGAGTTTCTAGTTTTCTAGTAGTAGATTTGTTTTTCATACCTAGAGTTCAGAAAATTGCAAAAACAATATTGTATCTATCATCCATACCGAGCCCCTTGAGCCATTGCAATTTGTTTCTGTTAGTTCGTGTTGTTGGATTTTCGTTGCATCGTCGAGTCACTGTGCTGGTTTTTGTCTAGATTGGTCTAGTTTGTAGTCTCTTGCAAGTCGTCTAGTTCTGTCATGACAATTTTTCTCGGCCACGTCAGTGCTGCCATGACAACTCCTAGCACCGCGACTCCGCCACCGTCCACCGCTCTGTTACCTTCATCGCCGCAAAGCACTCATCACCCTCAGAAGCGCCACGCTTTGCCGCCACGCACCTATCACCTCTGTCCATCGCTTAACAATCTTTGCCGCAACCACGAAAATAACTGCCGCGGCAATCGATCATAGGGGCCTCAATGACCACTCTTTAAAACAACAATGACCACTCTTTAGAGCATGTGTGTCGTAGGGGCGGCCCCGACGCCCAAGCGAAGCAATCGTCAAAACCCAGGTGGCGGACCCCGGGTGAAGCCTCCCCTAGGCAATAGGCCCTCCGGGTCTCCTCCGGGGTGGACCCAAAGCCCCACGGAGTGTCCCCAGAGCCCCGCAAGGCCCAGAGCAGTAGGCCCTCTGGGTCTCCCCTAGGGTGGACCCAAAGCCCTCCGGAGCTCCGCAAGGCCCGGAGCAGTAGGTCCTCCGGGCCACCTCCGGGGTGTACCCGAAGCACCCGCGAAGGGTCCCCCGAGCCCTGCGAGGCCCGGAGCAGCAGGTCCTCTGGGTCACCTCTGGGGTGGACCCGAAGCCCCCCGAAGGGTCCCCAGAGCCCCGCAAGACCCGGAACAGCAGGTCCTCCGGGCCACCTCCAGGGTGGACCCGAAGCCCCCCCGAAGGGTCCCCAGATGATGAGGATATCCCGACTACTTATGAGGCTATTTATGAAACAAGAGCTACACTTCTCAAACAACAGGTGCAATTGTTTCTTAACAAGTTTCTTTGTGTTTTCCGTGAGAATCGGATACTACGTAAAAGCAATATTTTGTGCATTCTCAGGTTTGACAAGTTTAAAGTCTTTGGAACCGAGAGGGAGGCCGGAACCAAAGCAATAGAGGGGCACAAGGAGGAGGGTACCCGTATTTGTTGCTTGGTGATGAAGAACAAGAAGGTTAAAGCAGTTGGGAAGGAAAAAGTCAAGCAGCCCATGCGGCTGATCAAGGAGAAAGGAAGCCGTGTGATGGGAGAGCAAAAGGAGAGGAAGCCCAAGCACTTAAAGCTTAAGTTTTGGATAAGATTTTCAAGCCCAAATCAGATCTCCCATAACCCCAACCGAAATCAAATTTGGAATCAACTCAGAATCAAATTCGGATTCGGAATCAGCATCAAATTCGGATTCGGAATCAGTAGGACAATCCGGATTAAAACGGTCATAAATTTCACAAACGGTGTCCGATTCAAGTGTTCTTAGGCTTGTTGGAAAGATAAATTCAAGCCCGGTCCAACGGATCCTCCCTCACTCCGACATTCCTTATGGATCAAAATATATGATCGAATCAATGTAACGGTTGTAAAATCAGAGTTTCCTTTTTTCTTTTGGAATGTATCGAAATTGGAGTAGGACTCCAAATCCGAATTAGAATACGAGTAGGGCCTCTTGGCCAGCCATGAGGAGGAGTAGCGGCACTATATATTGAGGGGTAGCCCCCCATTGTAACCTCAGACCACGTTTAATATATTTTCAAAGCTTTTGCTTGATTCTACTGTTGTGCTTATAGCCAATACAGAGGGAATTGGGCATTGAGAACAAGGGGTCGTTCTTGCTTTTCCGCTGCGAATTGAGGGTTCGACGATCTTCGCTTGTGGTCAGCGAAGATCCAATCAAGTGTGTGTTTGGGCGAATTTTCCATAGAGTTGCAAGTCCGTGCATTCGCGCGGGGGATCAACTGGTCGTTCGTCAGGATACACAAGTTATCGAGAGGTTCTACGTCGAGAAGATCGGGCACCCCCCATCTGGTGGTATCAGATCTCCGTTGACTCGGTAGGATCTTTATCCAGTTATCTAATTTTTTTTTCCTATACACGAAAAAAGCCATACAAAAAAAAATCTGTTGTATTATTTAATTTGTTATTCTAGTGAGTTTTGTTAAGTTTTTGTCCATTAGAATCAAGTTTAGTTTGCTGATCTTGAATTCTTTTGCGTTGCTTTTATTTGAGCCTAGTTTGATTTTTTTAGTCGTGTTTATAAAAAATAATAACACAAAAAAAAGAAGTGAGACATCAATTTATCCTTTGTGAAACTTTTAATCCTTTGTGAATACTTTGAACCTATTTAAGAGTAGCTAAATCGTTGCTTAGGGCTGCATATTAATATTTATGTTCTTGCAATTGTTCAAAGATCAAAAGGTGGGAAAGAATTTTTGCTCATTTTTGGTAGAACAAGAATTTTGGCAATAGTTCAAAAAAAAGAAGGAAGGAAAAAGAGAAGAGAAAAAAAAGGAAGAGAAAAAGAAAAGAGAAAAGGAAAAAGAAAGCGCATAGCCGAACCATAAACTTGAGCGAAAATCCCTACTCATTCTTGATTCAATTGTTAGAATATCAATATTTTGTGAAATCTTGTGCCCTAGTTTCATTATTTGCAACTAGCTAGCGTCTTTCTATAACTTGTGCAATACGAGCTATTTTGTTCTTCACTTATATCTTACATAGCTCATTCCTTGATTGCACTAAGTTCCAATATCTTTGCGTGTGAGTTGCTTTGATTTTCACTTATATCTTTGTGATCGGCAACTAGGCATTGAATTCTAGTTTGGATATTTACTTAGCCTTACAATACCTAGAATTTTCAAATTAAGTATATATCCATACCAAGCTCCACAAAACACCCATTGTCGTGCTTTGACTTGCTCTTGAAATTTGCTCACACATCACCTTGTGATTCCTACTGCCCTGAAGTGTAAGTATTGTTGATCTTAATTCCTTTCAGAACGGTAAAGAAACTTCACCTTGTTAGGATTGTGAGTTGAGTGACCTCTACATATACACATAGACCTACATACATATTCTTTGCTTTGCTGCTAACAATGGCAGATCGCGAGTATACGTATCTTCCCTTCTATGGTAGTAATGATCCAGAGGAGTATTTTGAGTGGGTACAAAACATGGAGTTCGAGCTTGAATCCCATAAGTTCGAATCAGAAGTCAAGGAAGTGAGAGTGGCCACTTTGTTTTTTACGGACTATGCCTCTAGTTGATGGCAACAACTAAGTGGAAAACGATTCATTACATCTTGGGTCTGTTTAAAAAGCGTCATGAGAAGAGAATTTGTTCCATCCTATTATGAGCGGGAACTACTACGACATGTGGAGAGCATTACACAAGGATGCAAAGTTGTCCAAGATTACTATATTGAGTTGAATCATGCAATGCGCCGTGCCAATATCACTAGTGCATATCAAGAAAAGACATACTTCAAAGCAGGCTTGAATTATCAGATCGTTGCTGCACTTCAAGATGAATATTTTCGTAGTCTGCAAGATCTTGTGAAATATGCTATGAAGGCAGAAAAGAGACTTAAACACATGCAAGCACATCAATTAAATCTACGTCGGCTCTTCAGTTCTTATTCATCCACTAGTGTGTCTCTTGAGAAGAAGATCGAGTATGAGAATTTTTCTTCGACCGAGGTGATGAGTAGTGCTGCCCCGTCACAACCCGCAACACGTGAGGAGGTCGTGGTTGGTGGTAGTTGTGCCCTTGTTGGCCCACAGTCTTACAAGGATGAGATGTATCAAAACCCATGTGAGAATGAGAGCCACATAGCCAAATTGAGTGAGAGTGATAAAAAGAGTGAGCTGTGTCAGTCCACCATATGCGAGGTTGAGAGCATCCCAATTGAGAGTGTGAGAGATACACCAAAAGAAAAGGGAGAGATAGATGATAGGATAAGTAAGATTATTTTTGAACCTAACAACTTACCCTCTATTTCTAGTGTTGTATCACACATTGTGCAGGTGGACCAAGCAAATAAGGAGTTGGACATTCAAGAGCCCTCACCATTGGAAGAGAAAGATGAAGATATAACCATGGTTGGAGAGGGAATACATGATACCCCGTGGTTACATGATGACATTACAATACCCGCGGCACCTACAACAACTGAGGAGGACGATCAAGGTAACACTATTGGTACTAAATCGATAGATCATCAAGACAAGGTGCGTAAAACTGAGAACTCCATTATTCCTTTGATGATTCCAAGTTCTAAATTTGATATGTTTAATTTGCATAATATGGAATTGATTACTCATGCAGAAGTTCTTACTAGAATATCCCTTAATGATTCTTTGTGTCATATCATATTCGATAAACCAAAAGAGGTAGTTAGTGTTATTAAGAAGGTTCTTGAAATTTCACATTTAAGATCACTAGTAAATAGCTACATACATACATATAAATTCAATTTGATCATAGATTTTGGTGTAGACAACAACATGTTTCAAGTTTATCGAATATGCATTACCTGTGATAATCTTGTTGATTTAAAATTACATGTTTTGCGCAAACCATCTATTGAGCAATGTCACAGTCTCTTTAAGATGAGTTTAAATACAAGTGTCTATTGTTTAGAACGCAACATGATGCCTACTTGTTTATCTCTTAAATGTATAACTAATCAGAGTAGCACAGTTGAAGCATGTAATGGTATCAATTGGTTTTCACCCACTTTACTTCACTTTGATATTGGGAAGGTGAAATTTTATCATATGAGTCAGTTGTGCAATTTGAAATGTGATTTCGAGCTATCGATTGTGCAAAACAACGCGAATAACACAACAATTGATTCATACATATATCACGTATATACGTTGTTCTTTTTGTTTAATACATGTTCGGCAAATCATCATGCGCTACACGGAACCTGTTTGGATGATAAATACATATACCATGCATATACGTTGTTTTCTTTGTGTAGCACATTTTCGGGCTATCAAAAGCCGAGGACGGCTTTTTTTTAAGAAAGGGAGGATGATGAGGATATCCCGACTACTTATGAGGCTGTTTATGAAACAAGAGCTACACTTCTCAAACAACAGGTGCAATTGTTTCTTAACAAGTTTCTTTGTGTTTTCCGTGAGAATTGGATACTACGTAAAAGCAATACTTTATGCATTCTCAGGTTTGACAAGTTTAAAGTCTTTGGAACCAAGAGGGAGGCCGGAACCAAAGCAATAGAGGAGCACAAGGAGGAGGGTACCCGTATTTGTTGCTTGGTGATGAAGAACAAGAAGGTTAAAGCGGTTGGGAAGGAAAAAGTCAAGCAGCCCATGCGGCTGATCAAGGAGAAAGGAAGCCGTGTGATGGGAGAGCAAAAGGAGAGGAAGCCCAAGCACTTAAAGCTCAAGTTTTGGATAAGATTTTCAAGCCCAAATCAGATCTCCCATAACCCCAACCGAAATCAAATTTGGAATCTGTAGGACCGTAAAGGCGACTAGAGGGGGGTGAATAGGCGCTTTCTCAACTTTTTCGCCTAAATCAAATTCAACACGAACTTTACTCCTTTAGCTATGAAAGCTAAGAAGACCAGTACACGCACAGAGGAAGCCTTATGCTGAATTCGATAACCCCCTTAACCACAAGACACAAATGTGGAGAAAAGAACTCACTGGGCTGGTCTAGACACTGGCGGTCTGACCGGCTGCCAAAGGGCGGTCCGACCGATTTAAATCGGTTCGACCGGCCGTTAACGGGCGGTCTGAATGCTGGCGGTCTGACCGCCGTTTATAAATCGGTCCGACCGATTTAGTCCAGAACCGAAATACCAAGCCCAAAACCAAAACAAAATTTGGTCCAACTTTTGATTCAACCAATGAAACTTGACCAAATTTGGAGCACACCTCCCTAAGGATATTATAGACCTATTTCTAGCGACGATTGTTCAGATCCACTTCGTAGAAACGATCTCTTAAGGTTTTACCAAAGAAGTGCACAAACCCTAGAAATATGAAAATCTTGATTCAAGACTTGCTTGTGGGGGGTTGATGATCTAGATGATTCTAGGAGTATTCCCACACAACAAAGCAAGATAAAATCAATCAAGAGACCAATCATAAACTCTTGAATCAAGGAAGCACCAAAATCAAGCAAAAGAGAGAAGAACACAAGGGAGACAATCGATCTCTTAAGCAAGCATCACAAGATTGATTGATCCAACAAGATGCTTACAAAGCCACTCCCTCAAGGAGGACAAGAGCTCAACAAAGAGCACACATACAATCTCTCCAAACCCTAGCTTCTCCTCTCCTCTCCTCTCCAAACCCTAGAAAAAGGAAGAGGGGTCCAAATGAATGCTTCAAGGGGTTTTACATCTCCCCCCTTTCTATTTATAGGAGAGCTAGGATTTCACACATGGGACCCACACACACATGGGACCCACTCACACATATCTGTTGAAGCAATCGCCTGCTTCACCACGTGTAGGTTGATCAGCGGCTCTCATCACGTCGCCAAGTCTCTCCCGTCCGAATCCCATCGGAACCTCCCAGAGACTTGCACCGACTTCCGCACCGCCTGATCCAACCAACTGCACCAAACTACCCGTTCGATCCATCTTGCCCATTCTGCACCATGCTTGAGTCAGACGACCTCACCCGGCATCCATGATCGTTCTGGACCTCAGCTCTCCAAGCGTAGTCCCGATCCACCTCACCGTTGACGTCGTTGACCTGTAAGCCACCTGCACAGCAATAGACAAACAAATCGTCTCCGGGAACAAGTTCTTCACAACTTGACCCACGTTAGTTCCACAATGCAATATGCAACAATAAAGCATTGAAGTTCACACAATAAACACAATCCATACACAACAATGCCAATAAGGCCAAGCTCTAAGTGATCGGCGGTCTGACCGCCCCACACAGCCGGTCCGACCGATTTCAGGCCGGTCCGACCGATTCCATAACGGCGGTCGGACCGCCCGAAATGACTTAGGCAAATATTCATCTTGAAAATCCGAAACCTTCTAGAATTTTCAAATGAATACAACTTTCGACTGGGAGCTCCAAACATTATGTGACCACATCCAGGAGACTCCCCTCACTTGCCCACACAACCTATTTTTGGCTTAGCTTCAAAATCCACTTTGAGCCAAACCCGGTCGGACCGGCGCGCACGGCCGGTTGGACCTCTCCACGGGCGGTCTGACCGCCCATGCCACCGGTCAGACAGCCTGTGGTCTGACAGACTGAAGCAAACCCCGAAAACGTGAGATTTTGCAAACCAACAAAGCCATTGCCAATTGACTCATCATCCTAAGATCATGCACATATCCTCACGATATCCACAGAATCAACTCAGAGTCAAATTCGGATTCGGAATCAGCATCAAATTCGGATTCGGAATCAGCAAGACAGTCCGGATTAAAACGGTCATAACTTTCACAAACAGAGTCCGATTCGAGTGTTCTTGAGCTTGTTGGAAAGATAACTTCAAGCCCGATCCAACGGATCCTCCCTCACTCCGAAATTCCTTATGGATCAAAAGATATGATCGAATCAATATGACTGTTGTAAAATCATAGTTTCCTTTTTTGTTTTGGAATGTATCGGAATTTGAGTCGGACTCCAAATCCGAATTAGAATAGGAGTAGGGCCTCTTGGCCAGCCATGAGGAGGATTAGGGGCACTATATATTGAGGGGTAGACCCCTATTGTAACCTCAGACCACGTTTAATATATTTTCAAAGCTTTTGCTTGATTCTCCTGTTGTGCTTATAACCAATACAGAGGGAATTGGGCGTTGAGAACAAGGGGTCGTTTTTGCTTTTCCACTGGAAATTGAGGGTTCGACGATCTTCACTTGTGGTCAGCGAGGATCCAATCAAGTGTGTGTTTGGGCGAATTTTCCATAGAGTTGCAAGTCCGTGCATTGGCGCGGGGGATCAGCTGGTGGTTCGTCAGGATACACAAGTTATCGAGAGGTTCTACGTCGAGAAGATCGGGCACCCCGTATCACCAGAGCCCCGCGAGGCCCGGAGCAGCCGGCCCTCCGAGTCGTCTCCGGGGTGAACCTGCAGCCCTTATTAGCACGGCTGGACCGGGGGCACCAGTAGGATGGACAAGTCCAAAAGCGCCCACCATGGACCAATGCCTAGGCGTAGGGGGGAATGTCCCTGCAGCCCCTACGCGTATAGTACTGTCATAGGGTTAGAATGGTAATGTACAAGACACTCTCACGGAAGACTATAAATAGGGGGTCACCCCCCTCCTGAAAAAGAGAGAAAATCAGCACGAATTTCCCAAAATAATAACAGTCATCTCGTTCTTGTCACTAGCTAGTCCGTTCTTCCGAGGATCCCCAAAGCCCTTCTAGGTTTGTCCAGGGTCCCCTTTTTTTCCTGTATAGCTCGTTTTTGCTACAACAATACGGTTGAGGGGTCTCTCACACCTCGCACGAGAGAACTCGTGCAGCACATGGAGCACTCGCTCGGTGAGAGCGTACGCAACGCCTTGGATAAGATCAACGACAACCTCGTGGTGCTCCACACACGTTTGGCGCTCCTCGAATGTCAGCCACTTACTGAAACTACAGCCCAGGGTGAGCCAACAGTAGAGGAGCCTCCTGCTCGCCGCACACCACCTGCTGCCCACTCTTGGGCAGATTAGGTGGAAGAAGAAGACGTTAACAACTACACTGCTGGTATGAAACCGATGAATTCAATGTTCATAATGATCGCAACAATCGTCGGCTTTGTCAAAATCATAAAGGTAGGGGAAGAAATCAACGTGAGGTACGTGGACCATAATGATGCATTTGGTAAAATTAAATTCATTATGCCTCCTTTTGCTGAAAAATATGATCCTGATGCTTATCTCACATGGGAGCTTATCGTAGAACAAAAATTTGCTTCTCATGTATTCCCTGAAGATAAGAAAGTTCGGGCTGATACTAGTGAGTTTTTTGATTTTGCGTCTATTTGGTGGAGCAAATATTGTCATACTAATTAGAACATACCTAGAACATGGAATGCTTTGAAGAGAGCAATGAGGCATAGATTTGTACCTTCATATTATTCTCGTGATTTGCTTAATAAATTACAACGCTTAAGACAAGGTAGTAGTTCTGTAGATGATTATTATAAAGAATTACAAACTAGTTTGTTGCGTTGTGGTTTAGAAGAAACTGAAGATGCTAAGACGGCTAGATTTTTGGGAGGTTTACATCGTGAAATTCAGGACATACTTCACTATAAAGAATACAATTCTATCACTCGCTTGTTTCATCTTGCTTATAAAGCCGAGAGAGAGGTACAGGGATGTTAATCCAGAAATAAAGAAAATTTTGTAGGTTCGTTTGCAGGTCGTACAACTCAATGGCAATCAAGAGCACCATTTACTCCCTCCAGCCGAACAAGCCCCCGCACAAAGTTCATCTTGGATTGCTTCAACGGGTAGAGCACGAGAAACACAATGCCATCACTGCAAGGGCTATAGACACATAATGCGGGATTATCCTAGTAAGCGGGCTCTCTTGATAAAGGATAATAGTGAGTATACTTCAGCTAGTGACATTGAGGAAGAATATGCTATACTTGCAACAGACCTCGCAGGTGATGGCCAAGAATCTGAGCGCGATGAGGAATAATATGGTGTTGAAATTTCAGATAAGTATGTAAGCCTTATAGTGAAGCGTGTACTTAGTGCACAAGTGGAGCGTGCTTAGTAGAATCAACGCCATAATTTGTTCCAAACAAAGCTTGTCATCAAAGAGCGTTCATGTCGAGTGATCATTGATGGAGGAAGTTGTAACAATTTGGCGAGCATGGACATGGTTGAGAAGCTTGCACACAATAGCACCCTTGCCCATATTACATTCAATGGTTCAACAATTGTGGCAAGTTGAAGGTAACTCGCATTGTGAGAGTACATTTTTCTATTGGTTCTTATCATGACTATGCTGATTGCGATGTAGTACTTACAAGCATGTTCTTTGTTATTAGGTAGGCTTTGGCAATATGATAGAGATACAATACATCATGGTAGAACTAATAAGTATACTCTCATGTTTAATGAAAAGAAAATCACTTTGCTACCCATGTCCCCTGAAGCTATTTTAAAGGATGAATTAGAGAGAGCTAATAGAGAAAAGGAGAGTAGCAAAAGTGAAAATCAGATTGTTGCTAAAGAACTTGTGCACCCGAAGAAGAAAGAACCTAGTGCTAGGGAAGGTGAAATTAAATTGAAATGTTCTGTTTTCCTTGCTACTAAATCTGATATTTGTGAGATGGAGGATAGCAAATTTGATTGCTATGCTTTAGTGTGCAAAGAAACCTTGTTTTTCTTTCAGGATATGCCTCCTTCTTTGGCTCCTATATTGCTAATATTTTGCAGGAGTTTGCTAATGTGTTTCCAAGTGACATATCCCTAGGGCTGCCTCCAATTAGGGCGATTGAACATCAAATTGATTTAATTCCAGGAGCCTTGCTTCCCAACCGTGCGCCATATAGAACCAATCCTGAAGAGACTAAGGAAATTCAACATCAAGTGCAAGACTTGCTTGACAAAGGGTACGTACGCAAAACCCTTAGTCCTTTTGTTGTCCTTGTGATTTGGGTACCTAAGAAAGATGGATCATGGCGTATGTGTGTTGACTGTAGAGCTATCGATAATATTACTATTCGATATCGTCATCCTATTCCTAGGCTAGATGATATGCATGATGAATTAAGTGGCTCCATTGTGTTTTCTAAAGTTGATTTGCGTAGTAGGTATCACCAAATTAGCATGCAATTAGACGATGAATGGAAAACAACATTCAAAACTAAGTTTGGATTATATGAGTGATTGGTGATGCCTTTTGGGTTAACTAATGCACCTAGTACTTTCATGTGATTAATGAATGAAGTTTTGCGTGCTTTCATAGGACAATTTGTGATGGTATATTTTGATGACATATTCATATATAGTAAAATATTAGAGCAACATCTTGAACACTTGCGTGCTGTTTTTAATGCTCTACATGAAGCATGTTTGTTTAGTAACCTTGAGAAGTGCGTCTTTTGCACCGATCGAGTATCGTTTCTTAACTATGTTGTTACTCCACAGGGTATTGAGGTTGATCAAGCCAAGATTGAAGCTGTACAGAGTTGGTCGACTCCTAACACAGTCACACAAGTGCTGAGTTTTCTCAGACTTGCTGAATTTTATCGACACTTTGTCAAAAATTTCAGCACCATTGCCTCACCGATGAATTAGCTTATGAAGAAAGGTGTTCATTTTATCTGGGGCCCTAAACAAGAATAATCGTTTCAGATTTTGAAAGATAAACTTACACATGCACCACTTCTCCAACTTCCTGATTTTGGTAAGTCTTTTGAGCTTGAATGTGATGCTAGTGGAATTGGACTTGGAGGTGTGCTTATTCAAGAAGGTAAACCTGTTGCGTATTTTAGTGAGAAATTAAGTGGGGCTGGTCTGAATTATTCTACTTACGATAAGGAATTATATGCTTTAGTTCGGACATTAGAGACATCGCAACATTATTTATGGTCCAAAGAATTTGTTATACATTCTGATCATGAATCATTAAAACACATTCGTAGTCAATCAAATCTAAACCGTGGACATGCTAAATGGGTTGAGTTCGTTGAATCGTTTCCATACGTCATTAAACACAAGAAAGGAAAGGATAATGTTATTGCTGATACTTTATCTCGTCGTTATACCATGTGTATCTCAACTTGATTTCAGAATTTTTGGTTTAGAGACAATTAAAGAGCAATATGTGCATGATGATAATTTTAAAGATATCTTTCAGAATTGTAAAGAAGGCAAAAGCTGGAATAAATTTATTGTGAATGATGGATTTTTGTTTTGTGCTAACAAGCTATACATTCTGGCTAGCTCCGTTCGTCTTTTGTTGTTATAGGAGGCACATGGAGGAGGACTCATGGGACATTTTGGTGTCAAGAAGACGGAGGATGTTTTGACCGATCACTTCTATTGGCCTAGGTTGAGACGCGACGTTGAGCGCTATGTGTCTCGCTGCACTACATGCCACAAAGCTAAGTCACGTCTTAATCCACATAGTTTATATATGGCTCTTCCTGTTCCTAGCGTATCTTGGGAAGATATTTCTATAGATTTTGTTTTAGGACTGAATAAAACCAAGAGGGGGACGGATAATATTTTTTGTTGTTGTGGATAGATTTGCGAAGATGGCGCATTTCATACCTTGTCATAAGAGCAATGATGCTGCAAATGTTGCTGAATTATTTTACAGAGAAATTGTTCAACTACATGAAGTGCCCAATACAATTGTGTCTAATCGTGATACGAAGTTTCTTAGTCACTTTTGGAGGACACTATGGGATAAATTGGGGACAAAGTTGCTGTTTTCTACTGCATATCATCCCCAAACAGATAGACAAACTGAAGTTGTCAACTGAACATTGTCCGCTATGTTGAGAGCTATTTTGATGAAGAACTTGAAGATGTGGGAAGAATGCTTACCTCATGTGGAGTTTTCTTACAACCGTTCGTATCATTCAAACACAAAGATGTGCCATTTTCAAGTAGTTTATGGATTTATTCCTCGTGCTCGTATTGATTTATTACCTCTACCATCTTCAGAAAAGGTAAACATTGATGCTACACAACATGCTGAATTGATTCTGAAGATGCATGAGACAACTAAAGATAATATAGAGCAAATGAACGCACAATATAAACTTGCGAGTAGTAAGGGTATAAAAGAAATAACATTCAAACCTGGAGATCTTGTTCGGTTGCATTTGCACAAAGATAGATTTCCTGACTTGAGAAAGTCAAAATTGATGCCTAGAGCTGATGGTCCTTTTAAAGTGTTAGAAAAGATTAATGATAATGCACATAAACCTGATCTGCCAGCAGATTTTGGGGTTAGTCTCATATTTAACATTGCAGATTTGAAGCCATACCTAGGATCAGAAGATGACCTTGAGTCGAGGACGACTCCAATTCAAGAAGGGGAGGATGATGAGGACATCCATTTCACTGATACAACCATCCCTACTGCTTCTGATGTGCAAGGACCAATTACTAGAGCATGTGCTTGCCAACTAAATTATTAGGTGACTTCATTTCTCAGAATTCATCCATATTCTATGAACTCTATGATGCTGCTTAAAGCACGTGATATTATTTTACTTAGGAATCAAGGATCGAGAGACAAGCTAAATGGAGATGATGGTAGCACCAAGTATGGAGATGATCATATGAGGAATGAATATTTATATACTGAGGCTTAGCAGAATCTAGCATGAAGACTATATATCAAGTTGTTTAGGCCAACACTTAGCAATATTTGAGTAAAGGAACTTGGTGCTGCACCACCTATACTAATGGGTCATGTGCCTTGTAATTCGGACTGGACACCTATGGTTTGGCACTGTTCTTACGGTACTGTTCACACATAAATAGTACCCACAGCTGCTGCCCCTCTCTTTCTCCTTTACATAGTGAGCGCCACCCTTAGTGTTTGGCGGGTTTTGTTGATTGAAGTTTAGCATTTCTACTTTATACTTTGTCCTCTTGTTTGGTGAGATCAATAACGACATTATTCTTTGGAACCCCACTTATCAATACAATTTTTAATTCCTATTCGCAATTTCAAATTGCCTATTTATCTTGTTCTTACGTGCTTCTTCGATGTATGCGGGAATTGATCTTCGTGATCAGGTCATCCGGGTATTCGTGCACGGTTGATAACGACTTGTCGAGCAGTTCAATGATTGCATGGTTTCGAGCCTTGCGAGTTCGTAGCCAGGATCGTGAGAGTTGAGTGACTACTTCCGAACTTACCTTCTCACCAAAAGATCGGGCCAGAACAGGACCTTCGTTGTTCATCAAGGAGGGAAAAGGCGTGGTGGGCTGCTGGGCTACGACGCAAAAGAAGAAAGGTTGAGGCTGAGCGGGCCGGGACGGCTTGGAAAAAGAAAGATAAAGGTAGAAAAAAGAAAAGCAGGTTGACGGGAATGAAAAGGAAAAAAGGGCTAAAAGAAAAAAAAACAAATCGGCCCAGAAAGGAAAATCCAGAAAAAGTGGATTTCCAAAATTAGGAAATTGAATTAAATAAAACCGAGCTCAAAGAAAATAGCAAACAAACTCCAAAAATTTTAGAAAATTATCTGGAACTCAAGGAACCAAAATAAAATAATTTTTAATTTAATTATAGTTTATATTATTCACATTAAATTGTTTTATTTTTAGAAAATTCAAATTAAGCTTTTACTAAACCAACAAAATTCAAATGGTTATTTTTTTAATGCTTCGAATAAACTCCAAAACTTGGGGGAATTCATCGAGCAACTAGCTTTAACCTGTATTGGTGTCGGTGGTTCAGTATCGATCTTATGAATGAATGCTGATGGCTTTCTTTGAGCGAAACCACAGGGAAAAGGACATAAGAATTTTATATAGGTTCATGCCTTCTTCTGAGAGAATAATAACCCTACTCCTGTGTTTGTTATATTGATTGCATTTACAACAAGAAGAAGTCACTATAGCTTGGGCTTAATCTTCTTGTCTCTCGCTTCTCGTCTGTTCCTTCCTCTGTCTACCAACTTTACTACTTATATAGCGCATGAAGGGGTGACAGTTGTTTACGTCAAGAGGCACCTTGTCGTTTGATGCAATGCGCACGTTCAAGGGTAGTTATTGTTAGAGATGAATCCTCCCACGTCGCCTTGCGGTTATGTAGAAACAAAGGTTTAATACGTGCAATTATCTCAGAAATATTGACACATATTAACTATCGTGTGTATTAAACACAACACACAAAAATCCCTAGTCGATTGGTCCCATATGTTTGTAGGCTTTATCGACCATAGGGTGGTTGTAGATGACCTGAGCGTAGTAAGACTTATGACCATGATGTAATCGTAGTAGGATTTACGATTATTAGGTGGTCGTAGAAGAACTTACGATCATATAAGTTGATTGTAGTAGAACTTACAATCAATAGGTGGTCGTAGAAAAACTTATGACCATATAGGGTGGTCATAAAATAACTTACAACCACTGGGTGTGTATGATCTCTCTCATTGTTAATATTGAGAGGCACCTTTGAAGGTTATATAATATACATTATTATCTATAAACGTTATAGATAAATAACTTAATTAATTAAGGATTATTAGATCCTTGTCATCCAGTTTCTAAATTCTTCTTCAATTGATTCCTTCCCACCAATGCTACTGATGCATATGCTTGTATGTAGCTCAAGTTTGTTAATCTGTACAAATTGGATCGTTGAATGCAAAATTAACTTGTATGAATGTTTTTTTCAGAAAATTCTATAAATTTGTTGAATCCTTATTCAAGTATGTTGGTGTTCAATTAACTTCACAATTATGAATGTATTATGTCTAATGCTTAGATTTACATTTGTATGTCACACGCAAAAAAAAAATCAAATCCACTTATAATGTCCTTCAAATGATATCAAACAAGCTATCATTTGTCTTAGGGGCATTCCAGATATTTCTCAGCTCAGAACAACTAGCCAAACTAAAAGTCAAGCTACCAAACACAAAACATCTCCAGCTCAGCTGTTCAACCCCTTTAGCTATGCAACTAAGGTTGTCAGAATTTCGATCCGAGTTTTAAAGTCTTAGGACTTCACGATCCTAGATTGAGTGGAACAATCCGATCCTATGTAGAATCTTAATTTGGTAGAATCTTAATATCATTACGATTCTAGCAAAAAAATATATAGGATCTCAAACATATTTTATATAAGATTCTATCGACTCTAGTAATTAATTATTAAAAATTACTTAGCATATGTCCTTTTATTGTAATATATCCATTCATATATAAGAATTATTTGTATAAACAACAAATAATCTTTCGTTTTCACTATATTTTTGTAAATAAAAGCTTCTAAATTATAATTTAAAGCCTGGCATTATAACATATACACAAAAATATGCATTATATAGCCAACTTGTGTTAATTATTATATAATAACGATAACATAGGCAACTATAAATGTAATTTGTTGCCAAATGACTAAATTAATGCTAAAATATCAATCGAAAGATGTGGTGGATCGAAATATATATACTATCCAGTAAAATCAGGTAAGATAATAGATTAAACGATTCGATCATCGAATACGATCTTATCGGAGCACCTCCGGTCTAATTTAAAATCTAAATCTTACCTAAAACCTAGTTGAATGCTAATTTTTAGAAAAAAAAAGAAAAACTATAGCCATACCAAACCCCTGTCGCCGTGGCAGCTACTTGGCCACCTAGGTCGATGGTAGTAGCCCGGTGACATCGAGTAGTTTCTTTGCCGTGAAAATTCTGCATGAATTTTGTTTTACTACTCTACTCGTACGGTAGGATTCTTGTACCATTGTACGGTTCAACATTTTTTCCTCAAGACTAGGCAATACTGTAGGATTCTTGTTCGGCCCAATTTGTTTCCCCAGAATAGGAAGGAACGATCGGAAAGGCGCAGGATTTGTTTCCCAATTCAGATGCAGATTGTTTTTTATGATTGTGGTCAGCTCGGATGGAATTTGAAGATGGGGTTGGATCCGTTGGAAAGTGGACATGACAAGTTTTTTATGAAGTCCAAGAACGTTCCAAACGGAGTCCGTATGAAGAGTTACGACCGTTTAAACTTAGTACTATCGCAGTAGTCCAAATCCGAATCCAGAACGAGTCCAACTCGAACTCTTGCTTGACTCGGACCCAAAGTGATGTGGTGACCTCCATTATGCCTTTAATGCATGTCCATAACTCCACATGCCTCTCCTTCGTCGTTTCCCATATTCCTAAGCACAATTAAATCACTTGCATTAGGTAGCGGTCTATTCTCAGTAATATATAAACCTAGAAACGAATTCACCTGGTAATTAAGCTGGTGAGCATGAGCTCGAGTAAGTGGTCTTTGTAACACTTGTTGTGAATGAGTTGTGTGTGTAGGCACGGTTGTATCCATGGGAGGGATGTCCTCATCATCCTCCCCTTCTTGCATTTGAGTTATTCGCGACTTAAGCTCATCCTCTTCTCCCAAGTATAGCTTCAAATCTGCAATGTTAAATGTGGGACTAACCCCAAAATTTACAACTCAAGCTTGTATGTGTTATCATTAATCTTTTCTAGCACTTTGAAAGGACCATCAGCTCTTGGCATCAATTTTGACTTTCTCAATTCAGGGAACCTATCTTTTTCAAGTGCAACCAAACAAGATCTCCATGTTCAAAAGTTAAATGTTTTCTCCCCTGACTACCAGCAATTTTATATTTAGCATTCATGCACTCTATATTCTCCTTAGTTGTCTCATGCATTTTTAAAATCAATTCAGCACGTTGTTTAGCATCAAAGTTCAACTTCTCCGAAGATGGAATAAGCATTAAATCGATAGGAGCACGAGGCACAAAACCATACACAACTTTAAAAGGGCACATCTTTGTAGTAGAATACAATGACCGATTATAAGCAAACTCAGTATGAGGCAAGCATTCTTCCCACATTTTTAAATTCTTTTTCAACACAGCCCTAAGCATTGTAGATAAAGTTCTATTCACAACTTCAGTTTGTCCATTAGTTTGGTGATGACAAATAGTAAAAAATAACAGCTTAGTCCCCAATTTAGCCCATACAGCTCTCCAAAAGTGGCTAAGGAATTTAGCATCACGATCTGAAACTATAGTTTTAGGCACACCATGTAAACGAATAACTTCACGGAAGAATAAATCAACAATATTGGCAGCATCATTTCTCTTATGACATGGTATAAAGTTGGTCATCTTAGAAAATCTATCAATAACCACGAATATACTATATCTCCCCTTCTTTGTTTTATGCAATCCTAAAACAAAGTCTATCGAAATATCTTCCCACGGAAGCTAGGGACAGGTAAAGGCATGTATAAACCATAAGGATTAAGTCGTGACTTAGCTCTTTAACATGTAGTGCAGCGACCAACATAGCGCTTGACGTCCCGTCTCATCTTTGGTCAAAATAAATGATCAGCAAGTATATCATCCGTTTTCTTCATGCCAAAGTGTCTCATTAGCCTGCTTCTATGCGCTTCCTGTAACAACAACAAACGAATGGAGCTAGCTGGAATGCATAGGTTGTTAGCTCTAAACACAAACCCATCATTACTGACGAATTTATTCCATATTTTCCCTTCTTTACAATTCAACAATATATCCGTAAATCAGCATCATGCACATATTGCTCTTTAATAGTCTCTAATCTAAAAAATTTGAAGTCAAGTTGTGAAAGCATGGTATATCTTCTAGACAAAGCATCAGCAATAATATTCTCTTTTCCCTTCATGTGTTTTATGATATAAGGAAAAGACTCAAATAATTCAACCCATTTTGCATGTCTACAGTTCAGTTTACCTTGAATTCGAATATGCTTTAAAGATTCATGATCAGAATGTATAACAAATTCTTTGGGCCATAAATAATGTTGCTAAGTTTCTAAAGTTCGAAAGAGTGCATATAACTCCTTATCATAAGTAGAATAGTTCAAATTAGCCCCCCTCAATTTCTCACTAAAGTATGATATTGGTTTACCTTCTTGTAACAACATGCCACCTAAACTAATTCTGCTGGCATCACATTCTAGTTCAAAAGTCTTGGTGAAGTGGTGCATGTGTTAACTTATCTTTTAATGTGGTGAAGGTATTCTCCTGTGCGGCGTTCCAAACAAATAGCACGCCCTTCTTGGTGAGCTCATTCAATGGTGCAGCAATGGTGCTGAAATCCTTCACGAAGCGGCAATAGAATCCAGCAAGTTCAAAAAAGCTCCGCAACCGTGTGACCGTGTTAGGAGTCAGCCAACTATGTATTATTTTAACCTTGGCTTAATCAATTTCAATTCCCTGTGGAATAACAACATAGCCAAGAAACGCGACTCGATTGGTGCAAAAGGTGCACTTCTTAAGGTTACCGAATAAACGTGCATCACGTAAAGCATTAAAAACAACACGTAAATGGTCAAGATGTTCCTCTAATAATTTGCTATATATTAATATATCATCAAAATAAACCACCACAAATCTACTAATGAAAGCACACAAAACTTCATTCATTAGTCTCATGAAGGTGCTTGTCGACGATCAAATCGCTGATCTTATGAATATATGAATGAAAAGAGGAAAATGGCGTGTATCTTCTAGAAAGTAGTGAGACTGCTCTTTATTGCTTTGAACTGGCTATTACAAAGAGTGTATATAACTTAGACTAAAGACTAATTCGGGAGCACAAGGCTCTTGAGGGTGTCTCCCAAATGATCTTCACTATTCCGGCCTCCCCAACTTCAGTCCGCATTCCTCCTTATGTAGTTGATGAAGGGTTGTGATTGTCTCGGAGGAGACGCTCATTCGAGAAGCAACGCGTGCAGTCGAAGAGAGGTGTCAGTTGATAATGTATCAACTGTCGTGCGGTTATATGTCAATGAGTCATGTAACCGTACTCCAGTATCGTAGCGTCGCGTCGTATGGAATATATAGCATATGTTTCATTCGTCACACGATAAAGCATATGTCTGGTCGTAGATCCAAACATCAGTTCAAAACCTTGTGAGCATTCGACTGGTCGGAGACTAGGTTTGGAACCATGTCCGACCAGATTGGGTACTATGTAACATCTGGAATTCTTACGACCAGTGAGGTCGTTAGCCTTAGGGTTTACGACCATGAAGACGTATGGTCTCTATATACTGAATAATAAATAGAGGTTTTAATCCTCGTCAGTGCTAGGTGCATTAGTTAAACTAAAAGGCATTACTAACCACTCTTATAACCCAAACTTAGTTTAAAATGTTGTTTTTCATTCATCACCTAATTTCATGAGAATTTGATGATATCCACTATGCAAATCAACCTTGAAGAAGAAAACAGAGCCACTCAATTCATCAAACAAATCATCTAACCTAGGAATAGGAAGACGATATCTAATGGTGATATTATTGATTACTCTACAATCCACACACATGCGCCATGATCCATCTTTTTTAGGTACTAAAATGACCGGAACAACACAAGTACTAAGAGATTCGCGTACATACCCTTTATCAAGCAATTCTTGAACTTGGCGCTGAATTTCTTTAGTTTCTTCCGGATTGGTCCTGTATGGTGCACTGTTGGGCAATGATGCGCCGAAAATTAAATCAA
Source organism: Hsuehochloa calcarea (assembly GCA_036346395.1). Lineage (NCBI taxonomy): Eukaryota > Viridiplantae > Streptophyta > Magnoliopsida > Poales > Poaceae > Hsuehochloa > Hsuehochloa calcarea. Next base: position 15,845,841 of record CM070607.1, read on the forward strand.
TTTGATGCTCAATCTCTCGAAGCGGTGGCAACCCCGGCGGTATGTCCTTTGGAAAGACATCTTTGTACTCCTGCAAAATGTTAGTGACAGCAGGAGGCAAAGAAAAAGGTATATCCTCAAATAAAAACAAAGCTTCTTTGCAAACTAATGCATAGCAAACAAAATTACTAGCATCCAATTCAGTCATATCAGATTTGGTAGCAAGAAAACTAGTATCTTTCAATTTAATTTCTCTATTCTTGAAATGAGTAGATTTAGGTTCTTTTTTCTTTTGTTGCTCAAGCTCTTTTTCTACAATATGATTTTTGCTCTTATCATTCTCCAGATTTTTCTCTCTACTACCTCTAGCAAGTTCATCTTTAACAATTTGTTTAGGAGACATAGGATGTAGCACAATTTTCTTTCCTTTGAACATGAGAGAGTATTGATTATTCCTACCATGATGCGCACAATCAATATCGTATTGCCAAGGTCTTTCTAATAATAATGAACAAGCTTGCATAGGAACAACGTCGCAATCAACATAACCATGGTATGAACCCATAGAAAATTTTACTCTCACCATCCGTGTTACCTTCAACTTACCACTGTTGTTGAACCATTGAATATGGTATGGGTGGGGATGAGGGTTGGTCGACAATTATGCAAATCGAGCGTTCCTTGACAACGCCCTTGATTTGGAATAAATTATGGCGTTGATTTTTTTCGCACAAGAAACTTGAGCACTTAGTACGCGTTGCACTATAATGTTCAAATACTTGTCGGCATCTTCAGCACCAACATGTTCCTACAGATGATCATATTCATCATCATGTCCTACAGGGTCAGTTGTAAGCATAGCATATATTTTATCATCAAAATCACTAGCATATGAATACCCACCATCATCGCTTATAATCAGTACACACTTGTTTGAACAGTCCCGCATCATGTGTCCATAGCCTTTGCAACGATGGCATTAAACGTCCTTAGTTCGTCCTGTCGAAGCAACCGAAGAGGAGGTTTTTGCATAAACTTGTGGTGTTGATTTGGCTACTTTAGAAACTCGTGGTGCTGAATTTGAAGTAGTAGGGTGCTGCTTGTTGTTGGAGGATAACGGTGGTGGTGCCATAGTGGACGGGGCAGTAGGGGTGCATAGTGTCCATGAGTTTGTGCGACCTGCAGAAGAGTTAGATCGTGTCCTCGTCTGGCATCATTGCAATTCACGTTCAGCTTTGTAAGCAAGATGAAACAATCTAGTAATGGAGTTGTAATCTTTATAATCAAGGATGTCCTGAATTTCTCGATTCAACCCTCCCAAAAACCTAGCCATTGATGCCTCCTCGTTCTCAACTAAACCACAACTCAACATACCAATTTGTAATTCTTGATAGTAGTCTTCCACAGACTTTGTACCTTGTCGTAAGTGTTGCAATTTATTTAACAAATCACGAGCATAATATAAGGGAACAAATCGATGCCGCATAAGCAATTTTAAAGCCTCCCAAGTGTTAGGTATGTTATTGGGATGTTAACGGCAATGTTCTTTCCACCAAACAAAAGAAAAGTCGGTAAATTCACTAGTAGCTGCCCTAACTCGTCTAATCTCAGGAAAGTCATGGCAAACAAATTTTTGATCAACAGCTAGTTCCTAATTAAGGTAACCATCAGGATCATATTTACCATTAAAAAGGGCATAGTGAATTTTACCTTAACAAAAGAATCATCGTGGGCACGTACCTCATGTCGTGGGTGGTCTCGTCACATACCTTGTCGATTAAAATGCAACTGTCGATGAGCTCGATCGTTGTTGTGGTTACCCATGTCATCGGCCTCGGTATCAGCCACGTAGTCAAATTCATCTTGTCCCTCTACCGGCGCAGCAGGGGGAACAGCAATGGATGCTTGGGCAATCTCCTCAAGGCGCGCCATAATGCTTGCCAAAGAAGTGTTAGTGATGCCTTGCGCTCTCTCCATCGCGGCGAGCGTGGCATTTGTCTCAATCTGGGCGCCCTCAAGTTGAGAAAGTCGCTCATTCGTGACCCTGACATCCTCCTCAAGACCCTTCGTACGAAGGTTCATGAGGCGCCGGAAATGTTGTACGATTGCCTTCGTACGAGGAGTATGAGATGTATCCTCATCCGAAAGCTCTGTAGAACCTGTCATTGTTAGCAAATCACAAGTATATGTCCCTAACAACTACTAGGATGTGGCGGTTCAAAAGTCACTCATACTCAAGTCTTCTATCGAATTCTTACCAAACACACAGGGGTGATCGGCAACCAGCGGTGTCAACATATCTCCGAAGATTGGACGAAGCGATTGCCAGGTGAAGCTCAGTCTGTACGGTGTAGAAAAGGTGTAGCTGAGAAGACTCAAGTATGGTAGCAAGGAGTAGCAATAATCAAATCAGATAATGCAAGCTGAAAAGTCGTTCAACGTCGGTTAGTGCTAGTCCTAGGCTAGACCATACTAGAGACGCGAGCCTAGAACACAAACGAAATCACAGCGCGACAGAATTAAATAATGTCGCACACGGAGTTCGGAAGCTCGAAAAAGGATGTCGTCTTCACAGGGAACCTTAGAATCACTTGTAAAAGGGTTCTGTCAATTTTGAGCGAATTCCGAGAAACTTGAATTTTTCTCGGTTTGCGGGCCCGTTTTGAGGCCCAAAACGACGTTTTTTAGGGTCAAAGTTTTCGTATCTAGGTGCGTACGCATATGATAAAATCTCTGAATTGTCCAGACTCCTCTTTTTTCAATGTATCTTCTCGTTTCCTTTCCAAATGATCAAAAATCACCCAAATCGGAGGTCGTATGCAAAAGTTGTATGTTTTTTTTTGCAAACATCACGCTGTTTTGGCTGTCTCTAAATTGGGAAGGGTTTCCTTATCCGAGACCAACAAGGGCAAAGCTTCCCTAGATGGTGTGTTTGATTCCTAGCTGAAGTCGGTGGTGTCCTTCTCCTCCTTTTATTCCCTTGCCGTGGCAGATCAAATCCAACCGTAGTGGTGAGACCAAACATGAGCAGAACTCGAAACTCTAAAGGAACTACATACTAAGACCAGCAAAGGACATGATGATGCAACCGAAATTTCAACAATGCAATGCATTGAAAAGAAAAATTACAAGACTAAGACTGGTTTGGACGAGATGATCTACTACTAATATTATTTTTTTGGTTTTTGTGTTCTGTAGGTAAAGAAAAGCAATTTAATCTGTGGTAAACTGGAAATTCTCACTGAGCATCCTTGAGCTCTGATACCACTTGATGCAGGCGAGGTGCTCGATCTTTCGATGAGATTGATAACTATCGATTTTGGTGGAGGTGACTCTCGCGATCCGAATACAACCGTACGACGACGCTGGCGCCTTAGCAATCATTGAACCAACTCCGAGATGTTATTGAACTTGCTGGACACGCGATCAACCTGAACACGAAGTTGAATTCATGCGAGCAATCGAAGAACTAGCAAGAATAATATGTAGGCAATATTATATTGTGAATAAGATTGTAGTGTAGATGGTATTGAAAAACAAATGGGATCCCAAAGACTGTCTTGATAGGTGGTCGTCCGACACAACTGAAGAACAGAAATTTGCACAATGGCTAGACCTAAACTCAACGAAATCCAAGTTCTAGCAAAGGGAGGCGGCGGCTCCTATATGGGGAGACGACTAGAGGTGGTGGCCAGGGAAGTAGACGCGCGCCCCTAGGGTTACAAGGCCCATGGGCCCAAGTGAAGGTGGCGCAACACTCTTTTGATTCGGGCTCAGAAATAGATGCGTGCTGTTTTGATGATTGTGGCCGGCTCGGATGGAATTTGAAGATGAGGTTGGATTCGTTAGAAAGTGGACTTGATAAAATTTTCATGAAGTCCAAGAACGTCCCAAACGGAGTCCGTATGAAGAAGTTACGGCCGTTTAAACTTAGTACTGTCGCGGCAGTCCGAATCCGAATCCAGAACGAGCCCAACTCGAACTCTTGCTGGACTCAGACCCAAAGTGATGTGGTGACCTCCATTATGCCTTCCATGCATGTCTATGAGTTCACATGCCTCTCTTTCGTCCTTTCTCATGTTCCTAAGCAAAATTAAATCACTTGCATTAGGTAGTAGTCTATTCTCAGTAATATATAAATCTAGGAATGAATTCACCTGGTAATTAAGCTGGTGAGCTGTGGATGAGTTGTGTATGTAGGCACGGTTGTATCTATAGGAGGGATGTCCTCATCATATACCCTCTCAATTAATGAATAAGTTGTATGGTTATAAATAGCAAAATCACTCTCTTTTCTAACAGACTTATTTATATGTTGCAGTCATTCTATTTGCCTGGTTCATTGTACGTGAGTGACAAACAAATAGACCAATGGAATGCCTCTCCGCCCCAACTCTATTTGTGGAGTCACTCTGATTGGACAGAGAAGCACAAGAAAATAGCTGAGGAGCATGGTCACACTGAAACATTGAAGGTTGTTTCCCATGCCAAAGAAGAAGTGGATTATCTTTTTGATGACCTCCCTACACAGAATCATGGTGAAGTCACTCATGATCAGAACACATCTGGAAAAGATAAAGAGACACATGGATGAAAACATGAACTGTGTTACTGGGAAACCGGAACAAGTAGACACATTCCCTCCAGAAAAGCAAGTAGAGATCGCATTCGAGGAAACAAAGGTTGCATCAAACAAAAGTGATACTTGTCGAGCAGATCAAAGTGGCGTTCATCGTGAAGAGAGAGATGCTTCTGACTTAAAAATTGCTAGTTACAATGACGGCAGAAAAGTGTTAGATGTTTCAAATAGCTCCAAATGGAGAAGTGAATCAGAGAAAACAGGAGGAGATGATGATGCAAAAGCAGATTCGAATATGAAATCAAGGAGCTATTCCCTTCCAATGCCAAGTGAAACTGAATATCCCTCACAGAGGATGGCACATCAGGATAATTACTTCAATCATCCTGTACCAGAGCTCTGCGCATCTGCCCTTGAGAGGGCACCATGTGAGGACAGCTACTTCAGAAATGTGGATGAATATGGAGTTGCATCTGTAGAAAACCACTTCCCTTTTTCCACTGATAATGTTGGAGCTGGCTCAAGGATGTACAGTGCCAATCTTGAGGAACTGACCGGGCTGTATGCTGGTGATCCAACTGGTAATTTATGCAGCTCAACATCTGGTGGAACTGCTGGCAGCTTTTACAGGAGCCAGAACTTTGAAGATTACTCGGTGGATTACAGCATGGAGAGTGCTGGCTCTGCTCAGAGGAATCTAGTTCCCGGTAGAGGTGCAGGAGAATCAAAGAACGTACGGTGGACACATCAGGGACGATAATCCCCAAACAGCCATGAACCCACCTGCGACAGATATTCAAGCACAGATAAGAATGTACGGTGGGCACATCAGGGATGATCATCCCCAAACAGCCATGAACCCACCTTCCACAGATACTCGAGCACACATTAGAATGTATGGTGGGCAGAGTACCTATGATCACCCGCATACAAGTAGATACTCTGCTGGATCTTCAGATGCTAGATTTGAGGAGTCTGCTTTAACTTCCTCCGCATATGGAATGCTGTCTTTGGGTTCAACAGGGAGGTTGGCGATAGATAAGTATGCTCCCTGCCTTGATGAAACAAACTATACAACAGGCCCATACAATGTTCCTGACTTTAGGGGGGATATGCCACCTGATGCTGTGAACTTTGCTTCCCGGCTGCAGTATCAATACCCGCGTTCAGGCTCCTCTGGGGGTGGCTTGGCCAGCGAGTAGTGACCGAAGCTTGAAAATTTCCGTAGAATAATGGGACTTCCTCTGTGCATGCGTTGGCAGATGCAATATAACAAAACAATAAGAGATGGCCTAGAGGACGCCTAAATCAAAAGTTTACTGTGTATATGAATGATCAAGTTGATTATGCCATTTGTGGTTCATCTTTGTAACCTTGAGTAGCTGAGCTTCATCTAAGGAATAGCTAATTTGCTAGCGCTGATTGTACGTAATTTTTTTGTCCTGCAATAGGATTTTGGCGTGAATACGATGTGTATGATCTGTGTTTGAGGTGCTCATAACTTGTATGTACCAATTGCAGCAACTCGATTGATTAATCTTGTAGCTTGCCAATGTTAGTATTGCACATACTTTGGGTGGTATGGAGTACATGCTGGTAAAGGCCCGGAAAGTTCCTATATAACCTACAATTCTGCGCTTGTTTGCTTTTACTGTTGTAATGTATTGATTTGAAAGTTACTGCTACTGTTGGTTACTTGTTCATTTCTTTTCGAGAAAATTACACTGTAGGTCTATGAACTTACGAGGTTATGTTACTTAGCTTTTTAAACTTGTATTTTAATTTCTCAACCTTTTGAACTTGCGAAGTTGTACCAATTAGTTCTCTAAACTTACGTTGAAGTGAAGTTCGTCGGATGTGAAGCCGGCGACTTCGTTCCCTTCGAGTCGTCGCCCTGTTCTGATCGTGTTCATCGTTCATGTCACCTCACGTCCACAAAAATGGATTGTTCGGGCCCGGGAACGCACTATCTTCGCTGGAGCTTCACCGTTGCAGCTTGCTGCCACCCTCGCCCTTGCCTCCTCTAAGTCAGCCATGAGAGAGAGAAAAGTACATTCCCAATACCAGAGTAGGAGCACAATACTTCTCTCTCTCTCTCTCTCTCTCTCTCTCTCTCGGTAATTCGCCAGCTCATCGTTTTTTGTTAGCAAATGGCCAAATGGATTTCGTGTAGGGTGAATAGTTTCTGCTCTAGCACTGGGAATATACTTCTCTCTCTCACGGCGAAGATACGAGCACGATGCGTTTTTTGGCCCGAAGAATCTATTTTTTATCGGCGTGAGGTGGCGGAGACTGTTATGTATATGTGGATATGGCCCATGTGTATAAGTCCGTAAGCTCTAGGGTTAATGTAGTATATATATTGTACAGTATACATCTAATGGTGTGAGAAGTTGATTTCTTTCATGGTATCAGAGCGTACCTCCTTCTCCGCCGCCTTCTGTGCTGCCCCAGCGTCCGCCGCCGCCGCCTCTGCCAGCGGAGGTCGAGCTGCCACTACTTCTTCACCAAGCCGCCCGCCTGGTCGTCCGCTGTCGTTTGGCCTTCCGCGAGCACCTCCATCGCTGCGCCGCCGCCGCTGCCACTCCATCGTTGAGCCTCCGCTCCATCGCCGAGGAGCAGCCGCCTAACTTTCCTCCACGCGCCCTCTCGCGGCAGCACCGCCATTCGCCACAGTGGTGGCTCCACCTTGCTGCTCAGCCGGTGGCCGAGGCAACGACCGCTCGCGCTGCTGCGACGACTCTGTCTCCCTAGTGTACCGCGCGGTAGAGCTTCGCCGGCTGCGACCCATCTCCACGGGCGTCGGGAACCTGAGCCGGCCGCGAGCCTCCTCCCCGCGCGCCACCACGTCCACGTCGTCGTCCTCCGACTCTGCCCTGGCCTGCAAGAACTCGTTCGCACGGTAGAACTCCGCCGGCTGCGACCCATCTCCGCGGGCGCTGGGAACCTGAGCCGACCACGAGCCTCCTCCCCGCGCGCCACCACATCCTCGTCGTCGTCCTCCAACTCCGCCCTAGCCCGGAAGAACTCGTCTGCGGGTTAGCAGCCAGGGGCGGCGTGGTTGTGCGGAATTCAGGGGAGGAGAGGGGTCGGGCGCTCAGGTCGGCAGTCCACAGTTGAGTTGGTAAAATGACTTTTGGTGTTTCTGCTTCTCTCGGTATGGGAGGTACTCTTCTGGCCTCAGATATCAAACTAGATGGCCAGAATTATCGTGAGTGGTCGTCATCAGTTCGCATGCTTCTTCGGTCTATTGGTCTTCTTTCAGATATTATGGTGGAGCCTCCGACCGAGAAGACTGATGCGAAGGAGGCTGCTGCATGGCATAGTGCTAATGATCGTGTCATGGGTATTTTATGTCATAGTACTAAAATTTCAATCAGGATGGACTTCATTGATCTTCCAAGTTCTCACAAGATGTGGGAGTATCTTCAGCAGCGCTATGAGCAGACTAGTGCAGCGCGTTGATTTTCTCTTCTACAAACTCTTCATGATCTATGTCATCAGGAGATGTCCATTGAGGAGTACTACAGTTCTTTTACTCATATTTCACGACAGCTGATCTCCATGGTTCCTCCTTCCTATGCTGGATGTACTGGCTGTGTAGGTAAAGCGCGTCATGATGCACAGAATTTGATGTTCACCTTTGTCATACGCCTTCGTCTAGAGTATGAGTTTATTCGAGCTCAACTACTAGGACGTGTTGTTCTTCCATCCATGGAGGAGGCCCTTGCTGCGTTGATTACTGGGAGACTCGACTTCGCTCTTTGTCTTTCGAATCGACATTACCTCGGTCTGTTCTGGCAGCACCTCGTCAGGAGATTTATCAGCCTAGTTCACTTCATGATGCTACAACCAACCAGACTTTGTGCTCTCACTGCAAGAAGCCTGGACATCCTGTTCAGAGGTGCTATTGTGTAATGTCCCCAAAATTCTTAAGTTGGTTTAGTAGAGCATCTCCTGTTCATGTGTGTACTTTTTGGAAAATTTATAAACTTTTGTTGTTAATATTAAAGTTCGCTCGGAATTTAAAAACCGGTGTTGAAAATCAAGTTTCCATTTGAAACCAAAAGTGTGTGCGAATAAAATTTTCTGGAAAATAATTTATTCAAATACTAGATTATTCATATTGAATTAATATGAATTTTCCTAAATTTTTAAAAGTCAAACTGACCTCACCAAAATTCAAACCAACTTTCAATGGCAGATCTGAAACTGAAATAATTCTAACAACTGGAGAATGAACAGTACATGCAACAAATTTTTGTAGGTTCTATTTGAATCTAAGAACATTCACAAAAAAATTTAGAATTTTTAAAATTTATTTACTATTTTAAATAATTTAGTAAAAACTAGAACACCAAGTCAAATATAATTTAAATTTCGAATTTTCCCAATTTTTGCCGCAGCCGACACCACCTTTCTATGTCATTTCTCTCTTCCCAAACCAGCACCCCACTGCCATCTTCCTGTCCCCAATGCCATTTCTCTTTCCCCCCAACCAAAGAAACTCATTGCCATTCTTTTTGCCCAACCGAATGACCACCTCCCCATTGTCCTAGGCCCAGCCGAACCACACAAACTCATTGCCAACTAATTTCTCAACAAAGCACCATTTGTTGCTTCTTCCTCCTACAGCAGCACCCCCATTTCTTTCTCTAAAACTAGCTCAAGCTCCTATCTTTCTCTCCTCCCAATCCAAGCAAGAAACCAAAAATCACCCCCTACATGCTATACCATCTTGTTGCTCATCACATCAACTTCTCTTTCATCCCAGAACTTTTAGCATGCACAACCACTAGTTCTCCCTACTGCCTTTTTTCCCCCAAACCGAAAACAGAAAAACAGCACCCAAGTTCATTCACTTCTCTCCTCCCAAACACCACCAAGAACCAAAAATCTCTTTATGCATGTTATACCGCTAAGTTCCCCATCACACAAGCTTCCCATCCATACATTTAGATTTTGCATGCAAGTTGGTTTGAATGTTTGCAAGAAGAGAAGAGAGGAGAAGTGAAGGTAGGTTCAGTTTGGTGGCCTTTGTCCGATCTACTTCAAGCTCATGGTCGGATGCTCAAACGTGGTTAGATAGTCTCCAAACTTGGTGAGTTAGTTCTACACTCAGAGAACTTCATTGTGACCTGTTGGTTTGAGGATTGGTTTAGTTGAGCACCGGATTTGAGAGTGGTTTAGTTCGTTCTGTTTGCAGTGAAATCAGAGGTGCGCAATCTGGTGCTTGATCTGGTTGAGGGGTCATATGGTGTCGGATTTGGCTGAAATTTGGATAGAAGGTTGAGGACTCATTGAACTACATTCCTGGAAAGTTTCACATAGTTTGAGATAGTGGTTTGGAAGTTATGCACTAGAGACCGAGGTGGACAGAAACATCGCTATTCTGTTTTAGCTTATTTTAGTTACCTCTTGCCAAATGTGGTTATTGTAGATAATGAAGCCAAGTTTATAACTTGATGATTTTGTTGCTTCTAGTGAAGACTCCACTGTACCCACTGTTATAAGAGTGGAATAGTGGTCACGGACGAGAGGCGAGTGGGCGTAGAGGAGTTCGACAGCGACAACGACGAGCCTCGTCGCGGCTACCGACGTGTTTAGGTGATAATCCATCTTTAACACTTCATCGATTTCTTAGTGTGTTTGACATGTAGGCCAAACCTATCATAGACCGTGGCTAGAATCACCTCGGTATAAAAAGTAATCCATTAATTCTGAAAATCCAAAATAAAGTGTTTTACAACATAAAATTGGTTTAAGCTTGATAATTTCATAACTAATTCATAAAAACTCCAAATTAGATGAACCAAATTATTTTAGTGCTGTAATAATATTCCCTATCCATTTTTGTAATCCTCATGTTCATCACTACTCCAGAAAATTTTGCAAAAACTTTAGATGCGGTGAACAGTGACAGATTCTAATTAAATGGGATTTTTTTGAAAACTAATTTTCAAACGGCTATAACTTTCACATACAAACTCCAATGGGAATAATTCTTTCACATAAATTTATCTAAAATCGTTATCTACCTACTGTATAAATTTCATGCATTTTGGATGATATTGTATTTTTGGATGTTTTCGGTGTTATTGTTCTTATTCGATGTTTTCGTTCGTTTGATAGTGTTCGGCGATACGAGTGTAATCGAGAGTGATATATATATATAGTCACCAGCAACTGGACCATCCATTCCAGGCAATCAGTCCTTCCTTTGATGCATGTTGAACTCCTATTACTTTTGAAAATGTATCTATGTTGTTTTTCAAGTATTCTATGCATTGCTTAATTTCAAATACTCGTATGTCAAATGGGTAGTTTAGTTATCTCCACTTGCTGCATTGGACCTCCTTTGAATGTTGACTACCCTTTTACCTTGAATGATTAAGGATATATGTTATATGGGAATATTTGCTAATTTGTAGCACGTTGCTTTGCCATGCTAGTAGTTGTAGTCGAAAGCGGTTGATGGAGCTAGTCCATTGGCCGATGGATTGAATTGAATCTTGATAAAATTTGAGGATTATTATGGATTGAATTATGTTGAATTTGAGAAAAATGTTCGGATTGTCGAGTATGGTTATTGTCGACTTGTTGGGTAGTGGTTTTTGTGTGTTCGACTTGGACGGGTGATAGGGTGATGAATGGAATGGTCCCGGATTCATGTAGCCCCGTTTGGGTATTTAAGGACCGGTCTGTAGTGTGATGAACCAAGTCATACGTACAACCACACGCCGGGATAATGGCGAAGGCTTGGCTAACTAATTTGTTGTGTGTTAGCTATCAGAACACAATTAGGTTGACAACTTTTATGGTTTTGTTTTATTGTTGTGTTGTCAATCTAGTGGGGGCATGTTAAGCGTTTTCTTACTTGCCCTTAAGTGTCTTTTTGCGTATGCCCGTTAGCTGCGCAACGGACTTACTTACACAACGGGGTTCACCTATGGCTCTAGGCGACCGACAGTCTGCCATGGGATTCTGTTCCTCGGGTGCTTTGATAGTTAGGACATGGCATTGTAACGGTCTCGTTATGATATCTCAGTCACACTCCTAAGGAAGAGTGCATTGGCCGACATTACAAGATATTCATATCGTGTGGGGAAAATTGTACACCTCTGCAGAGTTTAAAGAAATCTATTCAAATAGCCGTGTCCCCAGTTATGGACATCACTTGTGGGAAAGCAGACACAGTTAGCTTATGGGAACTTTGGTTTGGGCTATGGTTGGAAATGTTATGTCATTATGTTAATTTGTTCAGATCTGAAATTGTTATTCATGAACGGGATGTTCGCATGTTGATTTTGTTAAAGATTGATTTGTGTCACGAACAGGAAGTTCGCATGTTGATTATTGTTGGAGTATCTATTGTTGTTATTCATAAATTGAGATTACCTACCGTTATATATAATTTTCAAATGTTTCACAAATGACAATTTGAATCTATATCATTTATCTCAAATGAAAAACTTGCTTTATGCTGAAAATGAGCCATGTAAGCTTATCCTTTGACACTTGAATGCATTTAATATATGTTGTTATTCGTAAGTCTTACAAGTACGTTTTTGTACTCAGTTGCATTGCCTTTGTTGCAGGTGAGAAGTCGTTCAAATTGGGTTAAGTACTTCGGGCGCTACGACTTTAACTCCAGTTGGTTGCTTGTGGGTTGTGGGCATGCCAACTCGGTTTTGCTCTTTCATTTCTTTATTTATCTTCCGCTACGATTTATTTGAGTTATATTTAATTTAGGCCAATCGACCCTCTTATGCAAATCTGTACCTTAAGGTTCTATTCAATGATGTTGTAATAGTGATTCTATTATTTTATACATTGTGCATGGATGTGAATGCAATGTTGTGTTAGGATATGTGCATGTTAGCCACTGATCCTTGGGAGCTAACATGAGACACATATCCGGGTACTCGGAATCGTATTCGTCTCTCGTTAAGTATTACGCTTTGCGGCGTAATTACTTAGCTTGATACGGATCCGATTACCGGGGGCTTACATATTCACTCCATCCAGAGTTGCGACCTGCATCTCACCACCATCGTCGTGGTGTGGTTGCTGCCACTACTCCTGCATCGGTTAGGGATTCTGCTTTTGTCACTTAGTTGGGTCAGCTTCAGTCACAGCTTCAGGCTCTTCAGACTCAAGTTCAGTAACAGTCTTCATCTAATGCCCCTCCTAGTGGTTCTGCCAGTCTTGCTATGGTCTCCTCTTCCGTGTTAGGTACTAGTCTTCCATGGGTTTTGGACTCTGGAGCTTCTTTTCATATGACATCAGATAAGTCTCATCTTGCATCATGTCGACCGTTATGGATGGTTCCTGTGTACAGACAGCTGATGGTACCCCATGTTCAGTCACTCATCAGGGCACTCTCTCTACTTCTCATTTTATTGTTCCTGATATGTCATTTGTACCTCAGCTTTCTATGAACCTTATGTCTGTTGGTCAGCTTGCTGACATGCACTACTTTGTTGGGTTTGATGACTCTACTGCTATGTGCAGGATCGTCGAACAGGAGTTCTTGTTGGTACTGGCCATCGCCTTAGAGATTCTCAAGGTCTCTACTTCCTTGATCATCTAAGTCTTCCTTCTTCCTCCACTCGTGCATCTTCAGTTATTGCATCAGTCTTTGTTAGCTTTCCTCAGTGGCATCATCGGCTTGGCCATTTGTGTGGATCTCATCTTTCTACATTAGCTCGTCAGGGTGTCTTAGGTCGTGTCATTATCGACACTAGTTATGATTGTAAGGGTTGCAAGCTTGGTAAACAGTTGTAACTCCCATATCCTACCAGTACATCTTGGTCTAGCCATCCTTTTGAGTTAGTTCATTCTGATGTTTGGGGTCTTGCTCCTTTTGCTTCCAAAGGTAGCCATATCTATTATGTCATCTTTATTGACGACTGTTCTCGATATACTTAGGTTTATTTTATGAAACATCATTCTCAACTCTTGACCATTTATCAGTCTTTTGCTCGTATGGTTCACACTCAGTTTTTCACTCCTATTCAGACCTTTCGTTCTGATTCAGGGGGGAGTACTTGTCGCATGCTTTTCGTCAATTTCTCTCCGCTGAGGGAACTCTTCCTTAGCTTTCCTGTCCTGGTGCTCATGCTCAGAATGGTGTTGCTGAACGTAAACACCGTCATCTTATTGAAACTACTCGTACTCTTTTACTTGCATCTCATGTTCCACGATATTTTTGGGCTGATGCGGTTTCTACGTCCGTCTATCTCATTAATACGTAGCCATCCTCTCGCTTTCAGGGAAAGTGTTCTAGAGAGCTCTTGTTTTCCACTCCCCCACGGTACGACCATCTTCGGGTTTTTGGTTGTACCTGCTATGTTCTGCTTCCACCTCGTGAGTACACCAAGTTAAAAGCTCGGTATGTTGAGTGTGTTTTTCTTGGATATAGTCTTGAGCATAAGGGCTATCGTTGTTATGATCCCTCTGCTCGGCGTATGCGCATTTCTCGTGATGTTTCTTTTGTTGAGGATCGCCCCTACTTTTACTCTTCTGCCACTCGGTCATCCTCTCCTGCCGAGTCTCTCTCCTTTCTTTGTCTTCCACCTATTGTTTTGTCTGATACACTTTTTTCTGTGGAATCCTCTTCTCCATCCTTAGTCAGATCATCGTTTCCTCTTCACTATACTCGTCGGTCCAGGGTTCCTCCTGATACTCAGCCTTCTCCTATTTCCTCATCTGATGGCATGGCTAGTACTAATGATACTCCTTCTGATGATCCTCCACCGGCACTGTCATCTCGGTATGAGTTTCGTGATCATACTACTATTGCTGCTCTGACAGATATGGTTTTCTTTCTACTGCTGTTGTGCCTGAGCCTCACACCTATCAGGAGGCTGTTGTTTATCCTGAGTGGCAGTTAGCTATGGCTGAGGAGTTGGCTGCTTTAGATCACACTCGTACATGGGATCTTGTTCCTTTACCTACTCATACTGTTCCTATTGCTTGCAAGCGGGTTTTTAAAGTTAAGACCAAATCTGACGGCTCTATTGAGAGGTACAAGGCTCAACTAGTTGTTCGTTGTTTTCAGCAGGCACATGGTCGTGATTATGATGAGACATTTGCTCATGTTACTCATATGGTAACGGTTCACACTCTTGTTGCTGTGGTTAATGTTCGCTCTTGGGCTATCTCTCAGATGGATGTGAAGAATACTTTTCTCCATGGTGATTTGCAGGAAGAGGTTTATATGGCACCACCTCAGGGTGTTGTGGCTCCTGCTGGTCATGTTTGTCGCCTTCGTCGTGCTCTTTATAGCCTCAAACAGGTTCCTTGTGATTAGTTTGAGCGTTTTAGTTCAGTTGTGTTAGTTGTTGGTTTCTCCCAGAGTAATCATGATCCCGCATTGTTTATTCATACAACTCCACGTGGTCGTACTATGCTTTTACTCTATGTTGATGACATGCTGATTACTGGGGATGACACGGAGTACATTGCTTTTGTTAAGCAATGGCTTAGTGAGCAGTTTTTGATGTCAGATTTGGGTTCTCTACGCTATTTTCTGGGGATTGAGTTTATGCTCATAGATGATGGCTACTACTTATCTCAGTGGCGCTATATTCAGGATTTGCTTGCTCGTTCTAGTCTCACTGACAGTCAGACAGCTGCTACTCCTATGGAGCTTCATCTTTAGCTTCGTCTTACTGATGGCACTTTACTTGAAGACCCTTCTCGTTATCGTCACATTGTTAGAAGTCTTGTCTACCTTGCAGTGACACGTCCTGATATTGCTCACTTTGTTCATGTGCACAGCCAGTTTGTCTTTGCTCCTACGTCTGTTCACTATACTCATCTACTACGTATGTTGCGCTATCTATGAGGAACTGTTGATCATTGTCTGTTTTATTCTCGGTCAAATCAGTTTCAGGTTCATGCTTACTCTGACTCGACTTGGGCGAGTGATCCTGTTGATCGACGATCTGTTTCTGGCTATTGCATATTTCTTGGGTCTCGCTTATTGCTTGGAAGTCCAAGAAATAGACTGCAGTTTCACGGTCTAGTGCTGAGGCTAAGTTTTGAGCGTTGGCCACTACTACTTCAGAGATTGTTTGGTTTTGTTGGCTCTTAGTTGATCTTGGTGTGTCATGCAGTACTCCTACATCTCTTTTGTGTGACAACACCAGTGCTATACAGATTGCTACTGATCCAGTGAAGCATGAGCTCACTAAGCACATTGGTGTAGATGCATCTTTCACACGTTCTCACTGTCAACAGAAGACTATTGTTCTTCAGTATGTGCCTTCTGAGATTCAAATCGCTGATTTCTTCACCAAGGCTCAAACCCGAGAGAAACATCGTTTTCATCTCTCCAAACTCAATGTTTCAGATCCTCCTAAGCCATGTTGAGTTTGAAGGGGGGTGTCATGTATATGTGGATATGGCCCATGTGTACAAGGCCCATAAGCTCTAAGGTTAATGTAGTATATATATTGTACAGTATACATCTAATGATGTGAGAAGTTGATTTGTTTCAAAGACGATGAACACGGTCGGAACAGGGAGACGACAAGTTCAACGGACTCAGAGGGGATGAAGTCGCTGGTATTGCATCCGACGAACTTTGCTTCAACGTAACTTTAGTGAGCTAAGTAGCACCACCTCATAAGTTCAGAAGGTTAAAAAAGTAAAATCTAAATTCAAAAAACTAAGTGACACAAACCTCATAAGTTTAAGAACCTACATTGTAATTTTCTTTTTCTTTTCTTTCCTTTCGTAATCAGGTTCACAGCATGGAGAAGAACTTTTGTATTAATTTCAGAAGTGGTAGATAGCACAATCGGTTAGTCAAACTGCAAAGCCACTGCTACTCAGTTGATGGATGATAGCTTCAAGTACTATTTTTTTTATTGATAAATTTCTTTCAGTAGGCCCTCCCGTACTGTTCCTGTTAAAAAAACAGCTTCAAGTCAAAACTTTGATTCAGATTGGATTCGATGGGCTACTCAATTTGATTCCCTTTTCTTGATTTACATATTAGAAATTTTAAATGCACAAATGCATTTTCTCACAACATAAGAGTGCACCTATAACATATCAAAAATACTTTCTCCAATGTCCACTTTGTTTTCCTTCAGTTATGGCAATGACAAAACTAACATGGTTGTCCGCTTTGCAATATCAGTCTATTATCCTGTACAGTGATTCTGTAGTAGCATTTGAACAACTTGGACCAATATATTGGTTTTTGGTTTGATAATTTTGGGTAGCTGTAGGACATGTCTAACGCTACCAATCCATCATCACTACACCACGATACAACTATAAATCAACATTCAGCATTTCCTTAGTATTTAATAATTATAGTTAGAAGCTCCTAAATTAAAGCTATGGCACATAAATAGCTGGATCAATGTAGAAGGAAGACAAGACTTCGAATTTGACAGATTTCAATGATTATGATGGGCGTATCACCACAACCTCTCCTAGCGCATAGAAAGGATCCTGAATTATGGGTAATCTGAAACGATGTCAGCCCCTACTGAAACCATTATTATGACTTAAGATTGTGAATTTATCATTTCAAGAAGAATAGAAACGCCTTTATATGTTTTTTTTTGCAAGCCTTTTGATGCATAACATGATTCCTTTCATGTAAATATTCCGTCTTCCCCTCTTGCCTTTGCCCAATTCTGTGATAACGTCGAAAAATCACTTATCTAGTTGATATCAAGTCAAATTAGACTTTTCGAGCACCATTTCAGGTCCGCAACAAGTTACAAGTAAAACAAATGCCATAAGCACTCTTGAAAAGTAGCCTTGTAGGGTTCATTGCCAAAAGAATTTCAACAAACATCAAACCTATACAAATTTCAACCATCAGCAAAATCTGCTCCCATTGCATCATGGCACATATCTCGCAAATATGTGTGAATATATGAAGCACGCACAAAAAGACAATATGAAGTCAAAAACAAACCCACATTGCAGTTTTGCATCTTCCCACATTTTCGGTAGACCACAGATTATTACTCGTTGAAGCGCAGTCTGACCAGGTGCAGAGTACCAATTCACTGCGTCATTTCACCCTTTTAAAACCTACGAGGCTACAACATCCCAGCATATATTTTTATACGTTATCCATCCATCTTGAGTGAACTCAGCCGTCTAATTCTTTGATCAAGCTCAGCCATGACAACTGTTTCCTGCTTTTTCCTTTCCTTCGTGATTGTGTTTGTCGTCATGGAGCCAATCTTATCAAATGCAAACTAGAAAAAATGATGGTAAAAGAACAATCAGCCTCCAACGTTTGGCAACGAATGCTTTAAGGCATGCAATATCTACTAGATAAATCACACAAGATATTTCTCTAGTTGCTGAGTTCACTGTATTTTCTCAATAACCCAACTTCGTTTCTTTAAACTACTATGACATGGCATATGCTTATAATAGTACGTACTTAACCTAATATGCCAGTACAAAAAACGAATATTTACCGTGAGGAGTTCATCAGGGTCATATAGATGATGAGCAGTTGTTTGCAAAACATCGATTACATCACCAATATGTTGGATGCGCAGTAGATCATCTTCTCTCATCTGCAGATATTCCAAAACTTATGAAAACAAACTAATATGAAACAAAAAGAAGGCACTCTTTCGCCCATATGGGCAAGGAATCCAAACACCCTCAGAATACCATGCAGCAAAAGAGATTTCCTGAGGACACACCTTGAAAATTGCCAGAGCGACATGGAACAAGACCTTTGCTCCTTCATTGAACAAAACATCCCACACCCGAAGGGTTGTCTGTTCACAACAACAATAATAGTAAGTGTAAAAAATGTACAGTAAGTTTTGGGAAAATCATAGTTAAACTAGTTAAACACTGATACTAAGTAAACTGTCCTCTAACCTCCGAAGGCAAGCTCTTGGAGAAGAGACACAAGAACCATTCTGTGGCAACTAGTGAAACATCAAACCCCATTGCTTCAAGATGAGCAGCAATCCTGCATCGTTTGGCCGGATATAATCGTAGGCTCGTAGCATGATGTTTTCTTATTGATTTATTTGTTGGTGAGAAATCATAGCATAACATCAAAGGGGAAAATTACCTGGGGCATTTTTTAGCTAGAAGATCTTTGAACACTCTCTGCTCAACATGGCATCCAGAAAGATTATCAGTATAACAATCGCTGACAAGAACATTTTCCAAGAGTACAGCAAGCATCCAGAATGCATCTTCCTCTGTCTTCATAACGAGCAACAGAAGTGCAGCCACATAATTTAAACCCTGCAGTACACTCCGTTTGTAACAGAGGTGCTCTGTGAGATAACTACATTTGACAAACTATAACCCGGCATTATGGTTACCTGGCAATATCCAACTTCTGAATCACGGAATGAGTACCCAACAAGTACACGTCGAAGAGATGCCTGACCGTCCTCACTATTCAACCAAGGATGGCAAGGAAAGGTGCGAGGAAGATCCTGTAATGACGAATCATTCATACTTTATTTCACAGATTTACCGAATTACTGAACATAAAGCAGAATATATGCTGATAAGTGATGACAACCATCTGGATAGAACCTTCTAAAACTTTACATTAAGATATAAAAACTAGATCAACTGTAAGAAGAGCTCTTCAAGCAGACAGCAGATATGAATACTGCTGATTGAAACATCCTTGAACACATGAAGCATATGGAAACAAAGTATTCATATGGATGAAGCCATCTGATGCTCGCAGAATGATGCTCATTAATAATTTTAACACGCCACATACTTATTTTCTAGAATGAGATTTCTATATACTTTATTTGTTCCTGGTGTGTAGAAACATATTTACAAAAGAATGTCAGAAATTTAAGAAAGAAGAACCGGCTTAATCCAATTATAAATCTATCCACATAAAAACAATAAGTTCTAGAAGGATAACACATTGTTGATCAATCATAAATCTTCACAGACCTACCCATTAGTTTATACTTGAATATTCCAAAAGATCATAAAACCATTCACCTTCCTCCAAGATAACAAAGCATGGTTCTATAAGCAGTAAGAGATGAGAAAGCGTCAACTTATACAGAACAAATCGATAACAGACTGTCAAAACTCACATGATCGATTTGGCGTGTGGCTGGCGTTGTCTTCCCCTCCGTGGCCCGGATCAGCTCGTCATAGTACGTCTCCGCACCGTTGACCTTTTCTTGGCTGCCCCTGACACCGACAACCACACCTTCGGCCTCAGCACTGGTGGCACCCCCTTTCTGATCAGCCTCCTCAGAGTAATTGTATTGGTGAGCACCGATAGCTTGAGTGATGTGACGCTAATTACCCCCTCACCACCGTTCGAGGAGATCCTCGGTTGGAGGTACCAGTTTGCACCCTTGCTTGCCTCCAATGCCCACCACACCCTCCCTTGCTCCCTTATCCTCTCCCTCACCTCGTTCAGCACGTTGACATCGTCCACATTGCCCTGCATCATGAATCCATAGAGATCCTCAAATTTCACCGACAAGTGGTGTGCATTGGCACGGCCCTTCCTAGCTGTGGTGTTGTATCTGATGGTGTGGATGGTGGTGGGCATGGATGCAGGCGGCGTGTTCCACAATGTCCTCCTCCTCCTCGGGTTGAAATCATCTGCCACCTCCCTGGTTTGGGTCCCAAACATATTCTTGTCCACCAATCTATTTGGCAATATATCTATCTATCAATCTACTCCCAAATATCTCCTGCTTTCTTTCTTGATGTTGCTTTATTCGTTTCCTTTCTAATCCTTGACCCCTATAACCATTTCAAGAACCACAAGTTTATGACATTTTGCATCAAACAACAAGCAATTAGGTGGAAGAACTCTAGAGAAAAAACACAACTAGGCGAGCAGAGATCAAATTACCTGCCGTTGCAAGAATCCGCGCGGATCTTTGTTTTACAGCAATTTCTTGGTTAGCTGATTTCTTGCCGAAGAACCAAGAAGAGGAGTGGATTGGCCGGTGCTGCTCTTGTGGATATTGGTCCGAGAATCTGCAAGAACCCGAGAGGCGAAGCCAACACCGACAACCTCAGATTGGGAGCAGCAACAGGCAACAGCGACGACCAGCTGCAGCAACGGCTAAAAATGGCAGGGCTGTCTGCTCCTCCTCTTTGACCCTATTTTGGGAGGTCTAATGGCTCTGATCAAAGCAGGATTGGGAGCTCCAATTCAATCACCAAGATGATAAAATGTTGGATTCTTTCTCTCTCTGAATTTTTTTTTTTTTTTTTAGGTTATCCCTTGAGCTTCTTGGCAATGGCAACTGCTTTCGTACAGCTTTCGAGACTGGGGAGCTTGGGATTTGGATTTTATGGAGAGTACCTTCTTTCTTGTGACCATGTCAGCTTGTCTTAATATCATTTTTTTTAAAAAAAAAATTGCTCTAAAGACGTGATCCTGTTAAGTAAGAAATGGTCACTTTTACAGGTTTTCCCTCCAAGGACTTTGAATTTACAGAGTTATACTTGGCAAATAATTGACTCATTTTATATCCGTTAAATATTA
The DNA here is from genome assembly GCA_036346395.1 of Hsuehochloa calcarea. Taxonomy (NCBI): domain Eukaryota; kingdom Viridiplantae; phylum Streptophyta; class Magnoliopsida; order Poales; family Poaceae; genus Hsuehochloa; species Hsuehochloa calcarea. The sequence goes on from CM070607.1 coordinate 15,866,912, forward strand.
TTTTTACTTGCTCCAAAAAAATGTACTGTTGTTAGTTAGAGGTTTTATTTTTCCAGTCTTTCTAACAAATTTGCATTAAGGCTTAACGCGAGAATGTGCAAAATAGACGTAGCCTTTGTTCAATGCACATACAACAAGAATGAATATATGACTTGTTTTTGACATATTTTACCTCTATTGATCTTATACTCATCTCACTAGAGGTACTATTAGCAATAAGCATCTACCTACCCACTGAGGAATAAAAAGTGCACGTAGAAAAAGTACCTTGTGAGTCACTACTCCCACACTGGGTAGGAATACTATTTAGGGTTTATTTGAAAAGTCTATTTCTGGTCGAAATCTATATGAATGGATTAAGAATTTAAACTAAAATCCTAGTCTATTCATGTGGATAAGCAGATATTTTAACTTAACCAAACAAGACCTTAGTGAGACTTATAGGCGGCTAGTTCTTAAATAGCAGGAGTGTTTGGTGTCATTGTTTTCTTGAAAAATCAAAACCACAAGTACATTAAAATGAAAACTACCTTACTAAAATAACATCCATTTTATATACATATGAACCCCATATTTCAATTTGATATATCAATGCTTTTTATCTTCTTCATATTCACCTTGTAAAAAAGGCCCCCCACAATTTTGTATTTCGGATATTGTTAACCAAAGAGGCAAACTATTATTCGAATGCAATCTTTGTATTGGGATTCATAACTTTGAGTTGTATATTGTGTGACGATGTCATGGCAAATAAACCGGCAGGAGTCTTTTGCAAATTGAACTATAGGGTAAGCATAAGTGCAAATGTACAAAAGAGATTTGGCCAAATAATTAACAAAAGCGTTAGAGAAGTTGAAAGTCCGGAGGCATATGATGCTAGTGAACACAAGGATTAACAAAAGGGAGAGAAATGTTAAAGTTTGATTTCACTTTTTGAAAAAATTATTTCTGAGAGGCACGTTCACATTTGATTTGCGTTTGGAGGGTAAAGAAATAATAATTTATGAGGGCTTTAGTTTTCAAGGAAGGTTTCTTGGAACATGCGGCCGGTGAGGTGTGATTAGTACATGTGAAGAAAACTGCATCTCGATTGCGAATTAAGGTCTACTTAATTTGATGAAATAAAGTTAATTTCAGACCATGCATACTAACATATCCCGGGGAGCCGCCTTGTTGTGCTGCAAAGGAAGAACCGCGGAGACTATATCAACATTTAAAATAACTTATATCTGCAATTGTAGAGGGTATAGTTTTCTTTTGAAGCAACATGGGCTATGATCATGTATGTACTCAAATCCATTTCGAACTATTAACGATGGAATGTTCTGCTCTTAAAGTCTTAATTCTAGATCATAATGAAGATCGTGCCTTCCGAGCAATTATTGTCTTGCCCACGACAGATTTTTCTGGCCATAATTGGACACAGCTGTGAGTCGCGAGATGCACCTATCCGATCGAAGGCTGGATGGAGTTCACCAATTCCGTTTTACACCAAGACTTGATATAAAAAAAACAGAGTTGAAGAACAATTACGGACCACTGTTTGGAATAAATTCACTAAAATTCAGATCAAAAGCACTGTCTCTGTCCTGAAGTGTTGGTTTCATCCAATTCGATTCCACGCTTACGGTAGCACTACAGCTGCAGCTGACCTGTGTGTGCCCTAAATAGTATTCCAATGAAGATCACGTCCTTGGAAATTATTACACTGAGTTGGCCAGTAGGAGGTGTGCTCTGGTCAAAGGAAAGGAAAGGAAAAGATGAGCTCACCACTTATATCTGTATAAGCACACGGGGTGTCAGTTATCAAACCCCACAGACACGTCCTTAGGTTGAGTCAAAATTTCCATGTAAAAAAATATCCCCTTCGTCATGTAATATAGGTTTATCGTGTTGGGATGCGTAGCTTTACAATCCTTATTGTACTAGAGTGGTGTTTTGGACGTTGAACGCTGCTTTGATTTTGTAATGTATTTATAAAATATAATAAACTTGTAATATTATGAATGCACTTTTTAAGACAAATATACTCATATTATTTTCATGTATCCAATCTAAATATTCATAAACATATAAATAGAAAAAGATTACAAATTTTGGCTTCATGTATCCTGAAACGTCACAAAGATTACAAAGTTTGGCTGCAAGCATCCCGAAACGTCACTCTTTTGTGACTAGAGGGAGTAGTATCTTCACTCTCTATATATTCTTTAATGTTGTAAAAGTAGATGAGTAATTGCACCATTTAATAAGGGTGTACCACTGTTAACTTATTTTAGATTTAGTGTCTCCTTAGTCTATGCACATAATGGGATTGGATTTACATTGCGGGATGGAGGGAGTAGTTCCGATAAAAATTAATATTGAAAATTTAAGTTTTTGAAACTTTTTAATTAAGAATATCATTAGGTGGGGAAGCTCTCTCCAATGTTATTAAAAAAAAGACCGCTTAAAAAATATGCACAGCTCCTTGTAACTATGCATGCAAGGGGTAGCAGCTCGAAATGATTCACTGTGTGAAACAAGATTCGCAAAACAAACAAAACTGCACATACAGCATCTCTGCTCCAAAAGTTCTTATTGAACAAGTCTGGCGTTCAGCTTGTTCGGCTAGAGGATAAGTGTCAACCTTACTAACTACATGTTAAGTAGTTAATTGTGAATTTTCCACAGCTTAATCATGTGATCCTTCTGTTGCCAAACACCAAGTTAAGTAGTTAACTACACTAACTAACTCTTCCAATTTCTTCTAAGAAAAGCTTCAATAAGCATCATGCAAACGAGGACAAACCTCTTTTTTTTTTTTTTGGTTTGTTTCAGTGCTATCGTTGGATTAGTGGGTTCAGAAAGCTTTGCGTGGAGACCAGATCAATAGGGCCTGCAGACTAATTCTTTTGAGGGGAATCAACAGTTGTCGCTGATTAGTCTCTGCCACGTTTGTTGAATCTAATTCAGAAGTAGCACGTTTCATCCTTGCGCACGCAGTTCCGAATATATTTTTGAGATATCTTTCCGGTGCTTTGTTTCAAAGATATTCAAATGTTCAAAGGGAAATTTGAGCTTTATGGCCAACATGATTCAAAAAGTTATGACAGGGAAATCATTTGAGACTTGGCTAGCTTAAGTAATGTACGGTAGTACATTTTTAGAGGAAATCTTGAGGATTTGTTTTGTTTCGTGCAAAATTACTGTAAAATTCATGTATTCCTGATAGACCATGATATCTAGTGGAACGGATATATGGCTTGGAATAAGGACTTTCGAAAAAGAAAACGAAAATCGATAACATTACCACCCTTATTTTTGCAATGTGTCGATTCGGGATATTTTGTTTGCAATTTGGTGGCATTCTATAGTCATCACCGGATTACAACCTATTTGGTTTCATATACCAAGCAACCACAAGGTGGTTGCAAGTGTCAAGCGAGTAGATCATGAACAAAAAAAAAGATGAAATCTACCATGCTGAATTTTTTTTTTACTGGAAGTTCATTAAGGTGATTTTGGATCAGTTTGACCTAATCCGTACTGATTAAAAAAAAATTTCATTCTTCAAGTCTGAGGGTTCCTTGAGGGTTCCAAAGGTCAGAAGCCGATCAAGTCATGCAAGCTTGTTGACCTGCTCGTAAGAACTCTTTTGCATAATGAACTCTATTTCTTTGTTTGTCCGGAACTTAGCTTATAGACTTCAGTATTACGAAGAATAAGTACGCATGCACAGAAGCGGTTCAGGATTAAAATCTAGGGATGCTAATTGGACGTTGCCTCTTGCCTGCGCTGCAGCTTGCCTACCCGGCTGTGTGCCTATGCTGCCTACCTGCCCTAGCGGCTACCATGTTGCACACAGGCTTGTGTCATGCAGTGCTGCCTTGTTACTGACACACTTCATGCTTGCACGAGCCGCCCAACACGCCCAAGCTCACGCCGGCCGCGGCGCTAGTCGTTAGGGTTCGCTATGATGGGGATTGAGGAATTAGTTAGGGATTGGAGTGTGACTCGATGCCTGGTGGGAAGAGAGAGCAGAGTTAGAGTGAAATAGATGGGTTTGGTGGGCTTGGCCAGTTGGCCCAGTATTCCGGCCCAAATCATTTCCTTGTTCTTCACCTCGAGAGCAGCTAAGTTTTATGCTATGGCGCCCGATGGATGGAATGTTAAGGGGGTACCCATGGTCCGGCCAACTATAGGGAATGCTCTGCCCCACTTAACCCCCCTATTGGGTCCACCACTGAGCATGCATGTGGAATCCATGTAATCTAGATATTTGTTAGCAAAAAGAGTTGCTTTAGGACTCAAAAAGAAATTGACTAAAAACGTCACAAAATTGTTTGTGATATGCCCTAGAGATAATCATAGAGATAATTGTATCACTTTTATGTTTATGAACTATTGAATAATATGTTATTTTGTCCATTGAATGAACTGGTCATTTATATTGATTAACAAGTTGTGATTTGTTTATGAAACTCTTTATTCATGTTATGTTGTTATTCTAAATATTCTTGATCTTATATCGTTACGTGAGACACTTATGATTTATAAATCAGCACATGTATTGATTGATGTTCATATTTTACGGATCATGAATATGAGATATCAAATCAACAACGTGGACATATGTTTGAGACATAATGTTGGATTGATCCACCTTGAGACATCGTGGGGAATTGTTATATTATTAAGTGTCATTAGTTGGTCTCATACATAGTGTATGTGAGATCCTTAAACCTGACATTGTCATGGTTTCCTACATCTGTAATAGTTTACTTAGGGATTGCCACATGCTACTCCGTATGGGTAATCATAAAGGTAGCTATCAGGTTTACTATGAAATATGCAGAGGAATGTGAGTGATCAAGATGGGATTTACCCTTCCTCTTTAACGGAAGGGGTATCTTTGGGTCCCTCGATGTGCTTGGATTAGGGTTGTGCATGTTCATACCAAATATGGTTGGAGATTCAACTACAACTAAGTAATCCACTAAATGATCAAGTGAATGATCAAGCTATCATAGGATGGCACGTATCTTGCCTTGAGTTCGATCTATTATCGTGAAGCAAATGGATTAACACATAAGCACTATATATGTTCATCTGATACGATCTTCGTGTGTATTCGGGGTTGCTATGTCCTGCTAGGGACCGCTATCGACTTGTAATGGGAAAGGGCCTTCCGAGTCAGGGTCGAGTACATATGAACCTACATGGTCACAAACTTAATGGGTCGAAACTAATCCGTTCGAATAGGATCCGTTCATATGGGCTTTGCACCTTAATGAACCCCTAATGTAGGGTTCCTCTAAGGGGCCTCTTTAGGGAGGCGTGGGGCTTTTGGGAGGATGTCTCACTACTCATCGAAACCCTAGCCGCCACCCCCCGATGGCCCTGCCGTGTGATGCGCCTAAAATGGCGCATCATCTCTATAGTTTATTGCATTAATTCATTGATTTCATCATTAATTGCTTGGATTATTAATAATTAATTGTCAAATGCACAAGATATGTTTTGGTTGACATTATCTGTAGGATCTGAAGGGAATCACACACTTCTAAGAACAAAAATGAAAAGTAGATGTCAAGAGGAAGGAAACTCAACTTGGATCATCCCAAACCGACACTCTAGAGAAGAAAACGGAAGGAAACTCAACTTGGATCATCGCAAACTGACACTCTAGAGAAGAAAACGACTAATGATTCAGTCGCCAGTGTTCGTATCAGGAGACCGCATCACCCTCTAGCATGATCGCCACGTCAAATGGATCGCAATTCGTGAAAGGCTCCAAGGTAGTATTCGGCTTCTTAGTGGCACAAACCCCTTCACAATGCTGAAACTCTAGGATCGGCTATTTAAAGGAGACCTATTGTATCTACAAAGAGGGGGAGGCGAGAAGAGCAAACCACATCATCCACCACGTCTAGAACACCATCACCACCATATTTTCCACCATAGTTCATCTTTGATTCACCCGATCTTGTAATCATTCATCCATTGGTGTGACCAAAACATTGACAACATATTTATTAACATATTTTTGTTATTCCCATACTGTTATTATGTTCTTCATTATCCATCTATTGTTCTTGGTTCCTATGGATACGAGTGAGTAATTTTCCAAAGGCTTGGGGGTTAAGGTAGCCATGTAGCGCTAACTAATCAAGGGGATGATCTAAATTACATGTATGCTTTATGTGTTATCATTGCTACTAGTGTTTGTATGTCTTTCCTCGATACTAGGACTCAATAGGCCGGTGCAAGGAAATGTGACAATAGGTGGTGAGCGGAAGATTGACTAGTAGAGTCTGTGACAATGAAAGCGGCCGAGATCAGTTTTCGAAACAAATCCACTTGAGGGATCATGGTATAACCATGACACTTAATGCGCTGGTCCGGTTGTAAATCGGTTGGTCTACACGGTAATTCCTTAATTGTGAGTGTGACATGCTGCTGCACACACGTGAATGGGACAGTTGTTTCTCTTGTACAATGTTTATCCAACGGAGATGCATGTAGCGTGTGTTGCCTACATGAACACATGGTTATTACTATTGCTTTGATTTATTAGATCATTATTATTATCATTCCTGAGATTTACTAAGGTTGCTGGTGATCCTAATACCCTAGTCCCTGTTCTCCATCGTACAAATCGTAAGCTCTTTAATATTAGAATTATTATTGCTTTAGTAGTAAATTAGCTTATCATTATTATATGTGTCCACGAGGGATCGATATATATCTTGGAATACTCCGAGGAAAACCGCTGCGAATGACACTGTGCATTTACGAAAGTCATCAAAGGTTGTTTCTCTGTGCACGCTGGTGCTAACGCACGACATTCCATCTCTGGACGTGTGGATACCGTAGAGGTGCTGCTGCACTAATCAAGGACAATCCGTATGGCACTAAGGGTGGAAAAAAACTCGAATTTCGCGAGCCAGATCGACTCGTTTTGGGATCGGCTCAAACTCGGTCCCTTAACGAGCCGAGCCAGCAATTTAGCTCGTTTTCTTCACGAGTCGAGTTCGATCTGACTCGCGAGTTGCTCGTTTAGCTCGTTAAAAAGCATCACAGTTGAGCAGTAGCACCAGGCCAGCCCAACCCAGCAACCCTTAGACGATCAAGGGAGGCCCAAGCCTTAAACTGTGATCTCTTAACTTTCTGAAAATTGTATTAGGCCGATTTTCCTTTTTAGCGAGCCTAACGAGTTTCAAACTGTGATCTATTGACTTTCTTAACAAGCCTAACGAGTCAAATTCGAGTTTTTTTTAACTAGTCGGACTGAATCTGATATTCTACTCGTTAACTTAGCGAGCCGAATCAAACTAATCTGATTTTCTCTTAACGAGTTTTACCCAACAAGACGAGCTCAGCCGAGCCAACTACTCATCCACCCCTGTGCATGGCACGCTGGCACGGCCAGGATGAGATTATCATCGCTTGCAATTGGGAGTTGGGACAGGCCCCTTCTTTATTCCTGACGCCACGTGATGATCATGCCACGCGTACCCAACCTCCTTGGGTGATGGATCCCATTCAAAAAACAGGGGCGGTGAGGCGAGGCAGACGCACGGACCCATTCATTCACCTCCGACCCGATCACGTGCGCATCGTGATAGGCTCGACGATCAGGGACGGAAACAGCAGTTGGCTCCCCAAAAGTTTCCTTTAATTACTTACATGTTACAATATTAAAGGCCAGATGTTAGTTATCTAATCAATATTAGTACATACTTCATCTTCTTATATTCCTAAGAAGTAGTTAGTAGGTACAACTTTTTTAACTTTTATTTAACTCTTACAATCCCAAATATTTAAAGTATAAGAAAAAGAACATCATGAGGCAGTAATCTGTACGAACGTACTCCCTCTTACCTTTTTTTTTTTTTTTGCATTTCTTATACCCAAAAACTTTCCAAACCAGAGATGAATTGAATTATAGAAGAATGGGTTGTGAACTTGTGATAATTCGGTGCAATGAAATATTAACGAGCGCGAGTTAAGCTAACACTAAATATATTAGTTTTTCTTATCTTGTTTTACTTGCATTTTGTATCCCATGCAACTATTTAACATCACAATAATACAAAGCTTTTTCTATGTCATTCGATATATAAATGCCAAGCAATTTTAACTCTCGCTCGGAACCAAATGAAATATAGTATCTTTTAGTTCAATTGACTCATCTCGTATAAAATTTCTAGCTCCTTTCATGATCGATGGCAATTTCGGCAGGTACTCGTTCTACTGAGCCCGATTTACGGACAGATGCTGCTTGTAAGGAATATATACACATTTCCTGGTCGGGCGCTGACGTACAAATCAGTGCTTTCCCTCTTAATTCTGTTGATCCGTTCGTGCAGTAACGCTAACGGTTACAAAAGCCAACGGCTGATCTACCGAATCTACCAATCTACGAAAAGAGAGAGAGAGAGAGAGCCCAGCAGTGCAAACCACAGAGAGGCAGGCCAGCTGCTTCTTAATTAATTGCATCCTGTTGCTAGCTTTCTTTTTCGTCAAATCAGAGTTTATTTTAGTTCACGATTTACTTATTTTTATTGACAGAAAAAAGTTAGCATTTTAATTAGGTGCACGCACCGTTATGGTGAAATCGTGTAACCCCGCTTTGCTTGGTCCAAAAAGATAAGTTTTCTGTGAATGGTAATTGATATATATATATATATATATATATATATATATATATATATATATATATATATATAGTGTTAATGGGTAATTCAGTGCTAATATGCTAATACCAATTTTGACTGTTGGATCTGAATTGAACAACTAAGATTAATGCGGGCTCCCACCTCTAAACCATTTAATCACTTTGCATGCTCCCACCTTCAATGCACCTTCATTAATGCGTTTTCATTAAACACCATGCATGCTCCCACCTCCAACGGTTAAAATTGATATTAGCACCTTAGATCGAATTGCAGTTAGCACTAGATACGTTCATATATATATATATATATATATATATATATATGGGCATATCCATGCTAATGGGTAATTATGCTATAAGTGCTAATATATATATATATATATATATATATATATATATATATATATATATATATATATATATATATAGGCATATCCAATGCTAATGGGTAATTAAGTGCTAAGGTGCTAATTCATCTTGATCGTTGGATCTGGATTGAACAACCAAGATTAATGCGGGTTTTCACCCCAAACCATTTAATCATCTTGCATGCTCCCACCACTAATGCGCCTTCATTAATGCGCCTGCATTAAACAGCCTGCACGCTCTCACCTCCAATATCCTGCATTAAACAGTCTTCGTGATCCAACGACCTTGGCACTCAGTTACCCATTAGCACTAGATATGTATATGTATATGTATATGTATATATATATATATATATATATATATATATATATATATATATATATATATGTGTGTGTGTGTGTGTGTGTGTGTGTGTGTGTGACAAAAAATGCAGTTTAAACGTATAGGAAAAGAGTTTTTTTTATTTAATCCTTTTTGAACAATATTTTAAAGTTAACCTCTCGCTCACTTTATTTTCAATTCTGACCCCTTTGATCACGCTATGACGCGCGGTGTAGACAAAACATTCTGTCACGTCATTGTCCTCGGCGTGGCCAAACCTGTCACACAAGTCCTCATCCGCACACCGTGCCAACGTGGAAGGTTTGTGTGGCCATTGTCATACCCGCACTCATGGCGTGACAAGCATGTCTTGTCACACCAACTCGCGTGGCGTGATAGTGGTGACTTAGGTATCACAACCCACCCAGTTCGTTATTTTCCCCAAACCCGTTCTTCCTCCTTAACCCCAACGAATAAGAATAAAATATTGCCATTGAGATGACAAGAAGAAGGCACTACATTGAGAGAGACATTGTTTTGAAAATCGAACACCTTCCTACATACGGAAATCTTAAGGTATCATACTACTTTATACATATGGTTATACATACTGTGAACTCCTTTACCAATGCTAGATGAAACATTTAGATGGAGATACTACTATTTTATTGGCAGCTTACAAGTTCTTAATCAATTAGTTGGATATATGTTTTTTTGATTGATCAGTATATATGTACTTCGGTGATGCACTATTACACTGTGTTACATACATACTGTATTAGAACCTTCATACCTACTCCCTGCTATGATTTCGATTTTACAACTATACAAGATGATCTTGAATTAAAGTGAATGTATAACTCTGCACTGAAATATGAAACCTGGCACTCGAAACTCCATGATTTTTCCTGATGAAGACATATATGTGGTACGTACTGTTTGTAACTATACAGTTAACAAATTTTTTTTCCCTTATACAGCTTCGTGATCCTAGAACTGTATGCTATACACATCGTACAAATCCCCCTACTAATAAGGTACACGACAATGTAATCAGATTTTTTAGTCACAAGTGACAAATGATATACTAAATATAATGACCAATGATTTGTATGCAAATACTACATATACGCAGGGAGTACTTCATACATATGTGGACATTGAACCCCCAAGCTTTGATCTTGGTATCACTCAAACTCCTAGGGAAAATGCCATAGTAGTATGTAGTGAAGATAATCTAGTAGTATCCAACTTGGCAGAGGAATTCAACAATGCAACCAGACAATGCAAAATTTTCTAGTTTGAAAGAAGAACCAAGGCTCCGAAGAGAAGTACCGTGATTATGTAGTGCCGCACACTCTCGATTCACAACAAGGAATGCTATGCACAGGTAAATATTATGCTTGACACCTTTTTAGAGATTCAACATTCTGCAGCTAGTTTAAGGAATATAGTATATACTATTGCCTCACTAATTGTTTCACAACATTTTAGAGATTCAACAATCTTCACCAGCCATATCCCCACACTCGCCATGAGGGAGGTTAGTGGAATCAGATTGTGCTACGTGAAGAGTATGCATGCACAAAATACCCTCCTAAAGCCAAGAGGAGGATCACCGAGAACCTTCCGATATTCTTATGGATGTACCAAAAGGGCTATGTGAATGGTAATTGAATATATATATCAAAAAACTTATACGCAATAAAAAATATAAAATGAATCATGCATTACCTGTGAGTATTGAAGTCGGTTTTTACCATTCATTGACTCAATGAAAGTTTGGAACAACCACTTGAATGACTCTACGGATTCCTCTCTCAACAATGCACAACCAAACACTACCGTTTGGAAATGGTTGTTAACCCCCACAAAAATACCAAATGGAAGGTTGTACCTATTTGTACGATAGGTAGTATCAAACGTGACAACATCACCAAAATGTCAAAACTCACCGACAATGAATGGGCCCGTAAAATATTTTTAATCCTACAAGCCCCATCAATCCGAACTGTAGAAGAAATCCTTGCTACGATTAATCGTTGTTCTTGAAGAATTCTAATGTTTTCAACATCCTCACTGCACTCATCTCTCCTTATAGCATAGGATAATCTGTTAAGAGATCTTCTAGTGAATGGTGTCAATGAAGGACCACCGTGCATTGCAGCAACCAAGCCATACATGCATGTAGGTGTCACGCCTTTATGTACCATTTCTTCAACAATACTCTTTGTACCATCATCAATAAAATTATGCGACCTGTAGTACTTAGTGTGGCTTAAGTCCCGTTTCATGGTGTGGTTATGATCGCTAACAAAGGCAGTAATGACCCATTGATGATGCTCAGAAAACCGATTAATCCTAAGCATAGCTTTACATCCTACCCTTGTTGGGTTTTCCTTGACCTTGGGATCATGCCCCTATATATGACATCAATCACCGAATTGTAAATACAACTTAACAACATATTATTGTAGTATGTATGCTAATCTCAAATAAAATCCAAAATGACTACATATATACTGATCTAACCATTTTTTTTGGACATGCATATAACATGACGTCGAAAAAACCAATCAGGTGCAGCAGGTATGGTATGAATACAACATATGAACCAGGTTTCGACATCTATATATACTATTCTACCTAATCTGCTTAAACTTGATATGCTCTGAAGGAAAACAACTACAAAACAGTACTGCCATTGTTTGATAACCAGTTTCGGAACCATACTGATAGTGCACATACTAGTCTCTTGATAGGAAAACACTTAGTATATAAAGATAGTACATACTCCATACTTGTGTGCAACAATGCCTCGTACATCCTTATCACCAATTAAAAATTCATATTTAATCACATACTTCCCATACATAATTGAATTAACTTACCTGACGAGAGCAGCAAAACTCTTGCATAGTTTTTACAACGCTCTCTTTTAAATCTACGCTTAGACCGCTCGATGCCAAAGCCATTGAATCGAGCGTACATATTGTAAAAAGCATATGCATCCGTATCTTGAATAAAAAGTTGGCCTAATCTCGGCACCATGATTGCAGGGTCAAAATATGATCTAGGAACTTCTATGTTATGATCTTCAGTCTCTGTGACATTTCTGTCGGAGCAAAATAAAATTTTGATTAATAATCAATACTACCATTAACATACCTATGATAAAAAGAAAGTCATACGGCATGCTTATGATTAAAATACCACCTCTCCAAAGGTAATTCCATCGGATAGGTATCTTGACCGAAAAATTTCTTGTTGCACTGGCAGACATTTCTCCATGGTTCCGCTTAGGAGGACTATAGATCGTGTATTTTTCTAGCTAGTTGAGAGATACGGTATGGACTTGTTCTAATATGGACGAAGGCAAAGAAAGAATGGAGAAAATTACAAGGCCTAAGTTTTATATGGCAACACGTGCATATGGAATCAAAATTAATGGCAGGAGAATCGCTTAACGCCATCAACGGCATGGCCTGCTTCCGATATATTAAACCGGGAATTGTTTATATATGATTCTTTCCTATCATCTCGGATTGATTTTACGGTATTTGTTAGCGGGTTGTAGTAATATGTGGTGGTATTGATATCCAATAATTCAATCAAGTGTGTAGTATCCGAGACAAATGTGGATACAATGGGAGTAACTACACCGAGAGTAAAATAGGCTTCCTATATATATATATATATATATATATATATATATATATATATATATAAGTTTGCATTTAAACGATAGGAAAAGAATTTTTATTAGTTAATCCTTTTAATAATATTTTAAAGTTAACCACTCACGATTTTATTTTCAATTCTAACCCTTTGAAAATTTCGTCAGCATGGAGGGTTTGTGTGACTGCTGTCATGCCCGCACTCATTGGCGTGACAAGAATTGCGTGATAGTGGTGACTTAGGTGCCACCGCCACCTGGGCGTCATTTTTCCCAAACCTGCTCTTCCTCCCGAGCCTCCTCTCTCTCTCCCAAACTGGCTGCCGCCCAAGGCCCCGCAGCCCCATCCTCCGCTCTTGCCACCACCTATGCCGCCCTCCCTCCGCCGCCTCCTCCACGCCCTCCTACCCACGCAGCCCCTCCCGCGCTGACCGCTTTCTTCGCGCCTCCTCCTCGCCTCACTGGGCCCCATGGCCCGCTCGCCTGTCCCACAACTCCCCGTGTCGGCCTCCTCCCCGCGGCCCCCTACGCCGGCTTGCATCTTCAGTATTTTTTGTTGTACTGGATAGAGGTAAGAACCTGTCCCCCTCTGTGATTTTTTGTTTTTGTTTTTGCTATACTGAAATGTGGGATTGTATGATTGTAGATTGGTGATTGGTGATTGTAGAACAGATTGTTGAATGTGTTCCAATTGGTGATTGTAGAACAGATTGGTACATTTTGTTTTTGTTTTTTGGCTATATAGAAATGAGGAGGATGTTCTTGGATTTATGCATGAAAGGGTATATTTATCTTGTTCATAAAGATGGAGGTTGTAGTTTGTAGTCTTCAGCTTTTAGCGAATCAGTAATGCCACAAGTTATTTGTTGAAATGTCGAATAGAAGAAAGTTTGTAGTTTGTAGAAGCCAATTCCATATTCCAACAGAAAGAGTAAATAAAGACCGTTGTCCATTGCTTCTGTATATGATATCACTTAAACTAAGCTTCGTGAAGTACAATGTTCGATTCTACATTGCAATTCTGAGTGTTTTTTTTGTCGCTGCAAGTCTAAGCATGAACACTATATTTTTTAAGTTCTGAACTAAAGACACGTTGGATCTAACAGTGCTATCCATTAATCTACTCTTAAGCTTTGTGGAATGCAGCGCTCGTTCCAATTATGTGTAGTGGTTTTGTGTACTTGCCTTTTAGTACTGGAGTCTCTTGGTATAGCAAGAGTTTGTTTATATAGTGTGGCTTGCTTTAACAATGTTGAATGGATGGAGTAGGCCACGTGCTAGGAGTTAAAATAGTGCAAACCGTTGTCGTGATCTTGGGTGTTCATTTATGTTTGTTGCATTGCGTAATCCTATGAGTTGACTAAATATTTTTCAAAATGTTGGCTGATTGAGCTCAAAGTTGGATCTTTGCAACTATTACAAATATAGTATTATTATTTTCATGTGATAAATCCAAGTACTTTTATGTATATTAGTGGTCAAAGATTTGAAAGAAAAGTGCAATGCAAGGACATATTGTTCAAACTAGCGCTTGAATTGTAGTACTAGCTAGTCGCACTTTTACAATGTGAAAAGGGTAGCAAAGTGAGGAAACAAACAAACCCAAGCAAAAGATATAGTATTGCTACATGCCAGAGCACATCCACAACTCGCTTAAATGGTTGGTGGATTTTTTTTGTAGTGTTGGATGTAGATTGATAAAGTTGTACGTGTATATACTGGTGGGCTGGTTAGCCAAACGAGGAGTGGTCCTGACTTTGTTGGCATGAAAGTTACTGTGCCTGTGTTTCGAGAATCATCAAACTTCCGAACTCTTCTGAAGAGGATTAAATTGACCTTTGGATGGGATGAGCCCGGGTTCATTGTCGGAATGGAGGGGCGATATGATGCTGGGCTGGGTTCAAAGTGAAGGGATACGGGTAGGGTACACTATCAACAATTCAAAATTTCTACCACGTAAATCAGGAAGCCAAGCAAGTAGATGATCACAGATCGTTACCACCGGACGCGCAGTGCAGCGAAAGAAGAGTTGGAGCAGCCTGGTCCAACGAAGAACGCGTCAATGTAGTAGTCATAGTCGATCATCCAACGTTACCGATATTGATCGACTCTCCAAAGAACCAATCACTTCCTTGAGAAGTCGTGGATCGCCCTCAAACGCAATAGCAACCGCAGAGCGCCTTCACGGTATCCACACATTCAGGAAGGAACACCGCACACCGGTGTGCTAGCACTAAGTCGCACGGAAGGCTCTCTCAAGAAGATGGTGGCTAAGTTTTGTGGAATAACTCACGCCCGTCCGCCCTCCTCCAAAGATCTTCATATATAGTGCCCGTGACGGATCCTATCCGAACACGCTTGACGAATCGTATTCGTACTGGTTTGTTCCAACTCGTTAAGTGTGTGACCCGTTAGGTTCATGCGTAATCGGTTGTGACTCGGAAACTCCTTTTCGATCATGAGTCGTCAGTGGCTCTAGTAGAACATAACGATTCTCGAATACACACGAATTATATCTGATTTAACATTAATGCAATATGATCTACGACCAAGTCCATATCACTAACGCACCACTCAGATCTCTATACGACTAGTTTATATTTGGTCTCGACCACTCAGAACTCCTTACGGCTGTATCGACTACTTAGTGATCATGTTTGACCAACCTACGACTAGCTTGTATCTCCATACGACTAGTCTGTATCTAATCGAACTGAAAAGACCTTCTTGTGTATTCTCCCTTTGACTCACGATATCTGGTTGAACTTCAGGTGAGAGGTTATGTCATCCATAGACTATTCAATACTTTCTCGATCGAGTGTTGGATAACTTGACGTGGTCAAACATTTCGACCACTAGTGGTATGGCCATGCACTTTCTTTATCCGACCACATCGAGGGGCCCAGAGATATCTCTCTTGTTATGTTAGGAGGGTCAAATCACATATCCGACCAGTCACATTCCTCTGCATGTTTCACAATTTACATGAAAACTACCTTTGTGACTACCTAATTACGGAATAGCATTTTGTAACCCCAAAGTGTACTCTTACACATGTAGGAAACCATGCTGATCTCAGGTCTAAGGATTATACATCATCATTGCTTGAGACCAACTAATGACACGAAGAATCATAACAATCTCAATAGTGTCTCAAGGTGGGTCAATCCAACCCCATGTTCTCTAACATGTGTTCACATTATTAATTCCATATCCATATATCCATCATCGGTGAAACATTGTAATACTTCGATTTATTACAAGAAAGAAAGCACATAAAAAAGAAATTAGACATAAGAAAAAAGGGGGTTTCTGCAGTTTTTCGGCAACCTGGGCCTTAGGCCTTGGGCCAGGAGGCCCATGAGGGGTAGGACGCGTATAAAAGGAGAGGAAAACCCTAGTATTACTGTAGCTACAGTGCACCACCACTGTTCATGTTACTGTAGCAACCCCCATGTTGCTCTACCAAGATGAGGAGATGAGGAGAAAGGAAGGAGAGGAAGGAAGGAGAGGAAAGGAAGAGGAAGAAAGGGAGAAGGAAGAAAGGGGATGAGAGGAAGGGCACAATCACGCAGCGAGACATCGATCTCCAGTGGTTCATCAAGGGTAAACTCGATATCCGATCGCTCGGTAGATTGATCGATTCGTTTTAATGCTATCAGTAGTAGATTGGTTTTATATAGTGACGTTGCTCGTCGGTTTTGGGTAGGATACATGTGTTTTCTGGTCTGGTGATCTGTTAGAAAGTTGTATTTCTCTTCCTTAGCTTTATATAGGCGTAAATATCACTCGATTTGGAGTTACGGTTTAGAAGTTAAGATAGTTTCTTTGCGATCGTCCGTATAATGATTGAGAATTAGCAGCTACCTTGTCTAGCCAATATAGCTTAATTAGAGACCGAATCAGAAAGTTCACCCAACACGAATATTGTAGGCAATCCAGTAAGCTCTTCAGATTGGTAAAGAACACAATTTTTAGTTGTGTCAATCAAAAGTTATGGATTTTATACCACCGCTGTATTTCTGACAGACAGATTGAAGGAACAGAAACTTCACCTGAATATTAGAATTATTAGAAGGCCTAATCAAAGGACCTTGCCAACTAGGTTATTGTATATGGTTTTGTCATGTTTCCATAGAGACCAAGATTACCCAGTTTTGAGTTTCGTGGTAAAAGATAAGATGATTTTAGTACTACTGTCCCGTGGGACCTTCTGCTAGACTGTTGGGAAAATTGAGTAGAACCCTTATTCGGACCTAGGTTTCGGGGAGTCGGGTTAAGGGGTGTGAATGGAGTCCTTTTCCTCGCCGTTCTTATTGTTAGCGATATTTTTGTGTAGGAGGCGAGTTCGAGTTAGGGCATCGCCCTTACCTCCCGCACGTCAGAGAGGAAAAGGCAAGTACAATTGAATTGTCTTGTTTGTTGCTTGTTTCACTTGATTGATGATTATGCAATGGGAAATTTTGGTATTTCTTACTTCCATTCATAAATGATATACCTTGGTTCTTCGATACTATGTTTACATTCAAAAGATTTATTCATTCCTTCTTTCATATTCACCACTAAGTGGGTAGTAAAGTCTCATCATTCCAACATGGGTAAGTACTTTGTTATTATTATTGTTGGTGAATGCCGAGTGCTTGTTGTTCATATGTTATTTCTATGATCCATGAGTAGATTCAATACTTCATGTTCTTTTTACGTTCATTAATCCATGTTTAATGAGATGATGTCTTTCATTGTTCATGTTTCATCCACGGGAGTGGAATGAAAAGACCCATCAATTCCAGTATGGGCACGTAAGACCCACCATTCTAATGTGGGCAGATTTGGATCCCTGTATGAAACGTTCTTCATACGGGCCTTGGATCCCCGCATTTTGTTAAATGCGTGCCTAAGTGAACACCGACGGTGTGTCACCGACTATACCTGCAAGATAAGGTATGGAGTTCATGCATTTCATTCATTCATATGATTTCATCCATTCTACGTTCAATTTCTATTCTGTGATGTTATGTTCTTATTCATCTGTTCTACATTTGCTTTCTATTCCATGATTGATATGTTCATATTCAGTATGGTTTACTTTATTCTGTTGTACTTGCTGAGTCGTGGACTCATTCTTGCTGTGTTTATTTGTTTTAGGTAACCATTGAAGACTGCATGCATGGGAGGACTTAGTCACGTGGATCACATCATTCACTTCACATTCTTTCTTTCACTTCACAATATTCAGTTTTCATTTAATTGAACTCGTCCTTGCCTTTCATTCGTTAAAGCTGAACTATAATAAATAGGGTATGATGGTGGATGATAACATTTCCTATATTTTGGTTGATTAAATAACTGCTTGTAATTTCTGATTAGTCTACTAATTGAATTATCTTAATTGATTCAGTAGACTTGGATATTTGGAATTTGTGATATGTGGACCGATTCGGATTATATTCTTGCAATCATGCCATAGGTGATGATCTTTATATGCTATTGGATTGAGATATTATTTAAATTCTTCCGCAATGTGGTTGTATGTTAGTTCTTTAGGTAACATTTTGGCTTCCAAATAGCCAGAGTGTTACAGTTGGTATCAGAGCGGGCTTTAGGACCGTGGTAATTAAGTTATTAAAATAACACACTGTGCACAGTAGGTGGGGTTTGGGTTATCCATTGCATCTGTTTTTCTAGTGGTATGTTCCATCATGTTGAACTCGTTTTGAATTGCCTCTATACTATCATTCTTGTTGTTAATATATGATCCGCTATGATCTTTTATATCCATGAAATTATTCTATGATTACAATGATATGACCTTATATTCACAATTGATTATATTGGTTAGGGTAACGAGCGTTGAGAAGTTGAGGTCATGGTTGTTGTCCTGGGTTTCGCCAGGCTACACCACTGTTCGTGGTAGGGGAATAGAGAAGTAATTATCTCTGTTCCATAGTTATGTGTTGAACATGAGTTCTTTGATGAAGTTGTTGTCTTCCTTGAGCTTGTATTTGGTCTCCTGGTTGTAGTTCCTTGCAGTTGATGAACTTCTTTTGAATGGTGGTTATAATGAAGTGGGCAAGCTCCATTTGGTCTCTATTTGTTCTTTGAAATAAATATTATTCTTCCGGCTAGTGTGATATTTCTGCTACTTGTGAATGTAGTTAATTTACAAGATTGATCTTTTCACGGAAGTTCTGCTTTATCCTCTGTTGGAAAATGCAACTCATTTGTTCGCTTGGAATTTCGAGCAGCGGAAGATTTCTTTTGTAAGTTCTTTATTAAGTGGGTGCTTTGACCTTGCATATTTTTTTGGGTTAATTTGAGAGATTAAGTTTAATGCCTCTCTTATGAGCAAGAGTATGTTAAAACCCTGTAGTGATGTATTGTCATACTTATCCAAGAGGTTTAAATTAAAAGAATTATTTGGTATGGTATGAGTTATCAGGTTGGGTTAATAGCTTGGTGCAAACCAATGATTCTTAGTTAATGTCTTCAAAAGTGAAGTTAATTTTGCCTTGGTAAATATTAATCTTGAATATGTCTTCTATTTGGATACCCGAAGAATTTGTACAAATGCTAGATTCACCTGATTTTGCCATGCTAAATTATTGTTATATGTATGAAGAAATGGATGAGGATTGTTGTATTGACTTACAAAATCTTGCCCTATAAGCATTCCATTGTTGAAGTTTAAATATATTTCATGCTAATTTTGAACAAAGGTAGTACAATGAATGCTTCCATGATTAGATAATCATCGGTTGTTAGTAGTAATGGTTAGAGTGCTTTTGGTGTGTGCTAAATTGGTGTGGAGCGTAAGTAAGGGTTAAATGGGCGAAATCTCTTAAGTGACTTAAACTGGTGTGCTTTATGAGATTGTCTTGTACTAGTGTGGGCTTGTTAAAAGAAGTTTGTTTCAACTTTGTGGCTTTCGCGCTAGGTTTCTTTTCTAAAATGAATTGTTATTACCATCTTACATGATGATGGAAATGGTTTGACACGATTTTGTTGTGTTTCTTTTGGGATATTTATTGATGTTGGTTCTTCTATAGAGAAAGGGTTTCGATCGCTTCTCGTGATATCTCTTAAATGAAAATATTTCAAAAGTTGCATTCATGATCCCTTGGTGTTCAAGATTTATGTGGTAATTGGAGGTTATCGAGTAAAGCGACATGTTGCAAAGTTCTGTTGGTTCTTAAGTGATTCAAGTGATTTGATCCTGAATACTCGTTTATTCTTATCTGTTAAGGATTGATATTCTCTTCTTGTGAGGCCTATGTCCCCAAGTGTGGTCTCCTCTTATGTTATCTGAGTTCATTGTCTAATTGATTATTTTTCTTGGTCCTGTGTTCATTGCGAGTGGTAAATGATTTTGTAGTTGGTGAAAACCGTTTTCATTTGCCTCTTCTTTTGGAGAAAGAATCAACTCATTCTTTTCACATGGATCTTTCGAAGTGTTTTCTAATTGTTGTTGTGAGATTGATGTTAGTACTTGTAGTAATTTAGTCACCTATGGTGATATCGCTTAAATTAGAATAATTCAAGTTTAGCTTTCGTGTCCTTTTGGAGCTCATGAATTATCCGTAGATGAATTTATTTTAAATAAAATGATATATTGGAATATCTTATTGCTTATTAAGAGATTCGTGTGATTTAATCTAAAAGGCTCTTTTGTCTGAGTTGGCAACATGAGGTTGCAATCAAAGAAAATTATATTCGTACCTTTAAGAGGAGAATAATCTGCTTGCTTTTCGTGAAATCCCATAAATGAAAATATTTCGAGTTTTGTGGCCGAGATCATTTGGATCTCATTTTTCATGTGTAGTTCAACTGCTCGAGCAAATATGACAGATAGAGTAATGACGCCATGAGTCGTGGTGTTACAAAGATTTAGCACCGTATGGGGACCGCATGCAACGCCACTAGAATTGTCCACCCACTAGCGTGGTGGCACTACATACCACGCCTGCATTCCATGGCGTGACAGACCCACCCTGTAATAGACCAAAACACTCCTCGCTAGCCTTTCATACAGACAAGACCATACTTTGCCACAAAGCTACTCACATACAAATAACCACACTATACCGCCACTTTTTAGACTAACATGACAACACTCTACCTCGCCATCTTTCAGATCAAAAACCAAACTCACTGCACAAACTTTTCAGAGGGACATGACAATACTCATCACACCACTTTTCAAATTGAAAAGATCGTAGTCTATCGCACAAACTTTTAAGAGGGACGTGACAACACTCTTCGCCACCTTTTTTGATCAAAAGACAACACACTTGGACTCAATCTTTTCAAAATTGAATACACTACACACATCTATTTCTTGTGTGTTCTCACTCCACTGTGAGCATTACACCCTATGCCTTTATAAAAAGAGGTGGAAGAGACATTCTGGGAGAGAACACTACACCAAAGCTTGATTCATACAACTCGGAGGAAAGAGATGGAGGACTCACAGCTTCTACAAGAGGATACCGCAGGCGCAAGTGGCTAGTCGAGAGGGCTAAACCCTACCGGATAATTCTATGAATGACATGCCTGGCATCACCGTAGTTCGTGATCCCACAATGTGTGTGCGAAGAACCGCAAAGAACATCTAGTCCACACACTCGGTGACGCCCGCCAGCGATTACACGGTGACCACCACCGTAAGCGATCCGCACACACAAGTATTTTCACGTCATATCTTCCATTCTACAAATTCCTGAGTACACACACGCATAATGGTAGTTGGAGATGCAATGCAACTTCTTCCTTTGGATCGACGGTCCGGAGATGTACGATAGGGAGTTCATCTAGCAGAAGTACATATTGAACTATCTATCCGATGCAAGTCGAGACCTCCAAGCGCTGGACACCTTATGTTCCCGACCCCAACCCAGCTAAAAAGGCATCGTACGATCCCAAGAAAGCAGATGAGTACGGTAAAACCAAGCAGGCAGAGAACATGGAGATGGCTCCTGTAAGTGAGACCATCGGCCATACTACCGCTCCTCATCGCCCGAACGCACTACGAATCTAAGAGGTAAGTTATGTTCAATATGCATCATAATTATTAATTTGGCCCCACGTTGTGTTATCCTAACATCATTCAACCGTCCAGCTCGTCTTGCAGGACATGGATGACTTCGAGACTGACCGCCACCGCGGGCAGTAAGGGGACAAGGGGAAGGTTCCTACCAGTGAGATCACATCCGTATTTACCGCTCCTCGCTGCCTGTGCACACTTTAGATACACGAGGTATGTTATATTCAGTATGCATCATAATTATTAATTTGGTCCGACGTTATGTTATCCTAACATCATTCAACCGTCCGACTCGCCACGCAGCACATGGACGACTTCGATATTGGCCACCGCCGCCACCGTGGGTAGCAAGGAGACAAGGGGAAGGGAGCAATGGGCCACTGAAACAAATGATTTTTGTTCAAATCGACTTTATTTCTATTAGAAAAAGACGCATATGCATCATAAGTGTATTTCAATTTCTTACATCGCATGATGTTGATTATCATGCATGTAACCAAACCCCACGCGCCGTAGTTTGTAACTTTATTATAGTCTAGTTCAATTCGCAGCTATGCTTTGTAAAGCTAACTTCAAACTGTTCTCTTTGGCATTCAATTCGTATGCGTGGCAAGGGTGAAACAACATAAAAATAAATATCCAAAATATGTGTTCTAGAAGTAGGCACTAAATGGTCTTCGACCCCTAAGTGATAACGAGAACCACCTATCATTGCAATCGGATGGGATGTGCCTGCCTAATCATCCATCTATTCATTCAAACTAACAACATCGTAGGTTCGAAATAAGATTTACTGCCTAGGATTGTGCATTCACTTAGCCCCATTCAATTTTTTCTATCTCAAATTAGGTTTAAATTTTTGGAATAGACATCCGTGAAAATCAAAAGCTAAGAACGATGTACATAATAAAGGAACTTGTGCATTAAATTTTTATCTTTCGTACAAATAGTCTACATATATTTTATGCAACAAACGTAATATTTCTTCGTCTGGGAACACCTTCAAATAAAGGTCGGTATTGTCACGCTGACGGAGTTGGCATCACAAGGTAGGCTTGTCATGCCATGAGTGAACTTGTGTATTAAAATTTCATCTTTCGTGCCAAATGGTCCACATATCTTATACAACACACGTAAGTGTAACACCCTGACTATAAGGAAGTCAAGATGTCACCTACAACCACTACTCTTCAATTGAATAACATCAAAACGCATGATAAGGTGATGCAAGTATTAAGATTATACTAAACAAGTATTCATCATCAAGTTTTAATCAACGAAATGGAAGTAAACAATTCGTAAAGATATGGTAAACAAGGCCATGATGGCTTATTACAATGCAACACAAGTCATAATTAACGACAGTATAAGTCCTCAAATTGTTTGATATATGGTAGTGAGTGCATCGTGATGAACTACCCTCCACAAGATCATTCTTCCTTGTCATTTACCTAAATAAGACAATAAAGCAAGAATGAGCCAAAGACTCAAGAAGCAAATCAGATGTAACGATCAAACATACTATGAACAATATATCACAATCATAATTGGAACATTTATCGAAACGAATTTATGAATGGATGAAGTGGAATGGTGCATTGAAGGAAATGGACATATTTCAAAGATATACGCAGATAGCGAGTGAATCACCCGTCGGTGTTCACTTATAGTAATCGTATGAAGAACGCTTCATACGATCGTCCAACGTGGCCCACATTGGAATGGTGGACTCACGCACTCCATCCCGAATTGATGGGATTTTCAAGTGCCCATCTTTGGAATTGATGGGTCTTACAAAGTAATGTATGCATGTCATGATGTGATCCCATGTCAATATTGAATAGTACTCATAAATGAAAAGAAACACATGGCATTCATTTACAAATACGAACAAATATAATCATTCATTCACACATCATACATTGCATCAATCATAGAATACAAATTACTTATTCGCACAACGCACGCGGGTTGGGAGGTAATTGAGATACCCTCCACTCACCGCTTCACCGCCTACAATATAAAAAAATCAAATGAGGGCAAACGAATATGGCAATGCTACACGCGCCCTCCTCAATCTCTAGCCAAACTAACCAAACAAAAGTACAATTTGATCAATTTACCCAAACATTCCAAATATCCCTAATCTGGCAGTTTTACTAGAAAATTCACCAATAAAAACCGTAAGTCCAAAATACCTGAAACCAGTGCTCAAATTTTCTTAACGTAACTGGCTACAAAACTCTAGTTGAGGGTAAACTCTAATTCGGCCAAAACAGAGGTCTAACCATCCAATGAAAAACTATAACTGCAGTCTGTCCAGAATTCAGAACAGCCCTAAAGAAAAGGCTCTAACTTTTAAACCACTGATCCAATTAGAGTGATCTTTATCATCCTGGAAACATGGTGAAATTATATTCAAAACCTAGTTGGGTGGCTGACCTGATTCTGACTCTAACTAGATCAAAACCTAGGTGCAACCGACTAAACCCAGAATTTCTGACAGACAGAGCAGTACGTAGTAAAACAGTCATAACTTTTAATCTACTGGGTGAAAATTCGTGATCCAGGTGCCAAAAGAAAGCTAATGAGATAAGGAACAAAACTCCAGAAGGAGAAGACATCCAATTCTGCCTCTAAGACATCCAAAACCGAGTTACAACGTTCTGGACCGAATCAATCTACTGACAGAGATTAAACGATACTACTAAAAACATTGAATCGACCACTCTAACGCAATCAAACAGCGATGGGGTCTCTCGTTACCCTTGTAGACCCGAAGAACGACGAGGATCAACTTCCCAAGGTTGCTCCTCTCCTTCAATGGCCGCCCCAAAACAGCGACCCGAGGGAAACGCGAAGCCCGCGATGGAAGAACCGAAGGTGAAGACGTGGAGGATCGGGAGTGCAGCTCCAGGGGAACACCAATGGCGGCCACCACCGGAGGAGGAGGCGCCTAGGAGGAGGTGCTGCGCCGTGTGGGGGAGAGGGGGAAGGAGGAGGTGGCGGCTGCCTAGGGGGAGAAGTGGGAGGGAGAGGGAAGAGGGGGAGTGGGCCGACTGGGCTAGGGTTAAGAGGGGAGGGGCGCATGGGCCTTGGCCTCGTGCGCCTCCCCTCCTGGCCCACTATGAGGCCGGCCAAGGCCATGCCAGAGGTCACTAGCCTGGCCGGAGGCCCGGCCAAAGAATCTCCGACAAACTCAAATTTTAAAATAAAACTCTCTCCGAATACAAATCCTCCCTAACGAAATTTGGAATATTACATTCTACCCTCTTAATGAATCTGACCTCGAATTCTAACCAACTAAAAGAACACAAGAATGAATTGTCATGGAGTTGGAATCAACGAATTTAACATGTACGAAGCAACCAGATCCGATATCGCTATGCATGCTAGACTCTAGCTCCCAAGTGGCCTTTCTTTCTGACTAAAGAAACCACAACACAAATACGTGAAACGACGATCGATCTAACGCTCAACCAAAACTTTCTAGGTTCACTCATCGAAGAGGATCAAGGTAAGACCTTACTCGATGGTCAACGACTTAAACTATAACTCGAACCTTGAATGGTTCAATTGCCCACTCAAAGACTGAACACACCAGACGCTATGCATTTTGCGCTTGAACCCGAGACGGCCAAATCGAAATACCAACTTCCTAATTTCTACAACCTTCAAACGAAGATAATCCAATCGAATATAGAGTCCTCATCGCATCCACGCAATGCTAACTCTCCACCAAAAGGTTAGATTCCAAATTTGACAATAATCTCAAAACAAATCCATTCTCCAAATAAACAGTTTACAAATGAACACCACGACAACCAAAGGAGAAATCACTCAACGCCAAACCAAATACTTGCGGTTTGTCCGAATTTGGAAAGAATCAACACGCCAACAGCGCGCCAACTCAAAATTGCGTAAGATACAAGTCAACGACACAAAACTCAAACGAGAATCAAGAAAACACCTCATTAATCGATGAACATTCCTTTCCACGCTCTCCTCTAGGAATAAAATTTCTAATTTGAATTCATCGCATACCACATGAGATTAAACCTCTTAATTGAACATTATCAAATTATGATCAAATCAGAGGACATCATCCACACAATTGTGGAGATGCTATATTGAATCCACCGAATACTCTAGACAATTCATTCTACTAACCAAAATCGATTTAATAGAAGGCGCTCAAGGCACCATGAATAGGCTCCATACCATCACATTACCTCCAATTTCCAAGAACAACAACTCGTAATCCTTAACCCGCACAATCATGTACTACATCAAAAGGGTTCTATCAATTATCATTCTACCGATCAGAAACTCCATTATTCCACTTTCTACACATAATCATTGAGTGACCAAAGGTCTAACATAACAATGCAAACCCAAATTTAACCTCCAAGATCTCTACCACAAATTTCAATTATAACATATAGGAAATCAACGGGTTGACTCTCCAACATTTTTCCCAATTCTAACATACTCACTCAATTGCATACTTAGAAATTTCTCACCTAATCTCGCATCATTATCCAATTGCGTTGCTTATAGAAGTAATCAAGGTTTCCATATCTTCGATAATCACCGACCATTCAATCATGAATCAAGTTCAAGTTTCACTATACCATAGGTTCTACTCAATGTAACACTTTTCGGACTTACTTCAAACCAAACATTCCATGTGAATTAATTTTTTTTTTCAAGAGATACAGATCAAAACCATTCTACAATCTACTACCCTCCAATAACTTGGTAGCAAAATATCACCGCTACGATTACTCATCTATCACCAAACAGTTGCCAAACTCACCCTTTGTAAACACTTTGCAACCCACAACTATGATCCTTTCTCAAAAGGAAAAGGCGAACAAAGATAAGTTTATTCACACAGAAAGACGTTGCTCATCACGGCGAGCAGGAAACCAAAAGAAATATTTCGATAAAGGTGATCTTGGAAACGAAATCGAGTTCATAATTGGATGCACACATCCTCAAAAGAGAATAGCAAATAACAAAATTACACGAAAGAAAGATATTACGTTTGAAATTCGCCATCTCTTGAGCGGAAAGAGCAACAAATTTAGAGACGCTTCAAATAACCACAAGATTTAATTAAGAATCGATAAGATCCTTTAACAGGCCAACTTGCTCGAAACAGTTCATCTACTTGGGAAACACGAGATCCAAATGTTCTCAGCCACAAAACTTGAAACATTCCCCTTTACAGGATTTCACGGAAAGCAAACGGATTAACTTCGTCTCGAAGAGATCAACGAAAATATTCTTTTATTGCAACCTCACTTTGCGAACTCAAACCAAGGAACCTTTCGGACTAAATCACACGAAATCTTTAAGGAACAATATGCTAATCCAATTCCTCAAGTTACCCAAAATAATTTCAGTTACCAGTTGATTCACGAGCTCCAAGGTACCGTGAAAGCTAAACTTGAAATATTCTTATTTGAACGATGTCACCAAAAGCGATCAATTTACTACAGGTATTAACATCAAGCCCATAACAACACTTAGAAAACATTCCGGAAGACCCACGTGGAATGAATGGGTTGATTTCTTCTCGAAAGAAGAGGCAAATAGAAACGATCTTCACCAACTGAAAAATCACTTACCACTCGCAAGGAACACAGAACTCAGGGGAAAACCAATTAGGCAACGAACTCATAAAACATATGGGAAGTCCACAGTTGAAAACATAGGCCTCACAAAAAATAGAATATCCGACCTTAACCGTTAGGAACAAACGGGTATTCAAGATCAAAACACCCGCATCATGGAAGAACTATTATAATTTTTTAACATATCGCTTTACTCGACAAACTATGTTTACCACAAAGAACTTGAATTCCCCAAAAGAGCATGAACACAAAACTGAAAATTTGATCATTTTAGAAATATTACGAAAGGCGGACAACTTTCTTTCTTTATAAAGGAATCAAAATTACCATCACATTACTGATCATGTCAATAAACCTTCTAAAGGAACATGGCAAATCGTGTTATAGAAATTTTTCAGCATCAAATGGAATGGTAATAACAACTTATTCTAGAAAAGAAACTTAGTACGAAAACCACAAAGCTGAAACAAACCTCTCACACAGCTCCACCATAACATTAGAAAAGGGTTTCGACATTTTTTTTTCCAAGAGAGGTTCTAAACTCCAACATTCCAACTACTCCAAAAGAAACGAGTAGAGTCAAGACTTTCTTCGACAAACTTTGTAAAAGCTATTTCCCGTTCCCCAAAATACCAAACGGTTAACTGTGTCCCTTAATCAACAAGTGAGCTAGGACCCTTACAAAAAGAATGATCTTGTCAATAATATCGTGTACAAGTAGCAAAGAGAGCTCAGCAATCAGAAAGACAAGAATTGTTTTGAAAAACATGTAGGGACCAATAGGAACCCGTAGCCAACCAATTTATTTGATTACCATCTCCGACTTAATCACCACAAGGCACCCCAAAAGGGTTTTTAACACTAATCCTCGAAAAGAGATGTTAAACTTCAAGACGCGAATGATCCAGAAGAAATACATGGAGCCAATGCTTCCTCGTGTTAACGAACTTGCAACATAAAACTCTCATTATACCAACTATCAAACGAGTAAACGAGTCGTTATTTTCCAATGAGAAGGAAGGAACAAACATGGAAATATCCATATTGCCAACTGTCGAAGATCATTTAAAATAAAAGAAATTCAACAACTGAAAAACAATAATATTTTAAGAGAACCATTAAAGACCTATTGGATCTCATCAACTACCATGAATCATGAACCTAAGAGAAATTCATCAACTACCACCGACAAGAGTTTGTCAAAATCGTAAATCAAGGAAGAGAACCACCGCCTAAAGCATCCCAAAAGAAATATGCAAGATCATTGTGCACTTGATAAGGAACTTATAAAAGAAATCGCCAATGCCCGAAACCCAGCTAACACACGGGTTGAATTTTCCAACAGGGGTAAAACAGAACTTCCGTGAAAAGGTAAATCTTGCAATTTAACTACGCTCACGTGGAGCAGAAATATCACAATAGTAGAAAGAACAATAATTATTTCAAAGAACGATCAGAAATCTACTAGAGATTGCCCACTTCATTATAACCCTCCATTCAAAAGAAATTAACGATCTATCAGAAACTACAACCGGAAAACCAGATACAAACTTGAGAAGGACAACAACTTCATCAATGAGCTCAGGCTCAACACAGAACTAGGGAACAGGGGTAAGAACTTCTCTACTATTACAACACAAACAGTGGTGTAGCCTGGCAAAACCCAGGACGACAACCACTATCTCAGCTGCTCGACGTCCGCTACCGATACGCATAACTAATGCAATCAATTATGAATATATAGGATCATCTCATGACAATCATAGAATGATTCATAGATATATAGGATATCGCATCACGTCATAGATTAATAACAAGAAAGATAGTACATAAGCAATTCTATACCATACAACATAATGAACAACATCACTAGAAATGCGGAAACAATGGATTTCCCAAACCCCACCTCATCAGGCACAAGGTGTCATTTTAATAACTTAATTACCACGGACCTAAAGCCCGCTCTGATACCAACTGTAACACCCTGACTATAAGGAAGTCAAGATGTCACCTACAACCACTACTCTTCAATTGAATAACATCAAAACGCATGATAAGGTGATGCAAGTATTAAGATTATACGGAAACAAGTATTCATCATCAAGTTTTAATCAACGAAATGGAAGTAAACAATTCAGAAAGATATGGTAAACAAGGCCATGATGGCTTATTACAATGCAACACAAGTCATAATTAACGACAGTATAAGTCCTCAAATTGTTTGATATATGGTAGTGAGTGCATCGTGATGAACTACCCTCCACAAGATCATTCTTCCTTGTCATTTACCTAAATAAGACAATAAAGCAAGAATGAGCCAAAGACTCAGCAAGCAACTGTATGTAACGATCAAACATACTATGAACAATATATCACAATCATAATTGGAACATTTACTGGAAACGAATTTATGAATGGATGAAGTGGAATGGTGCATTGAAGGAAATGGACATATTTCGGCATATAATGCCGATAGCGAGTGAATCACCCGTCGGTGTTCACTTATAGTAATCGTATGAAGAACGTTTCATACGATCGTCCAACGTGGCCCACATTGGAATGGTGGACTCACGTACCCATCCTGGAATTGATGGGATTTTCAAGTGCCCATACTGGAATTGGTGGGTCTTACAAAAGTAATGTATGCATGTCATGATGTGATCCCATGTCAATATTGAATAGTACTCATAAATGAAAAGAAACACATGGCATTCATTTACAAATACGAACAAATATAATCATTCATTCACACATCATACATTGCATCAATCATAGAATACAAATTACTTGCCTGCCGCGCTGCAACGGGTTGGGAGGTAATTGAGATACCCCTCCACTCACCGCTTCACCGCCTACAATATAAAATAATCGAAATGAGGGCAAACGAATATAGCAATGCTACACGCGTCCTCCCTCAATCTCTAGCCAAACTAACCAAACAAAAGTTCAATTTGATCAATTTACCCAAACATTCCAAATATCCCTAATCTGGCAGTTTTACTAGAAAATTCACCAATAAAAAACCGTAAGTCCAAAAGACCTGAAACCAGTGCTCAAATTTTCTTAACTTAACTGGCTACAAAACTCTAGTTGAGGGTAAACTCTAATTCGGCCAAAACAGAGGTCTAACCATCCAATGAAAAACTATAACTGCAGTCTGTCCAGAATTCATAACAGCCCTAAAGAAAAGGCTCTAACTTTTAAACCCCTGATCCAATTAGAGTGATCTTTATCAGCCTGGAAACATGGTGAAATTATCTTCAAAACCTAGTTGGGTAGCCGACCTGATTCTGACTCTAACTAGATCAAAACCTAGGTGCAACCGACTAAACCCAGAATTTCTGACAGACAGAGCAGTACGTAGTAAAACAGTCATAACTTTTAATCTACTGGGTGAAAATTCGTGATCCAGGTGCCAAAAGAAAGCTAATGAGATAAGGAACAAAACACCAGAAGGAGAAGACATCCAATTCTGCCTCTAAGACACCCAAAACCGAGTTACAACGTTCTGGACCGAATCAATCTACTGACAGAGATTAAACGATACTACTAAAAACATTGAATCGACCACTCTAACGCAATCAAACAGCGATGGGGTCTCTCGTTACCCTTGTAGACCCGAAGAACGATGAGGATCAACTTCCCGAAGGTTGCTCCTCTCCTTCAATGGCCGGCCCCAAAACAGCGACCCCGAGGGAAACGCGGAAGCCCAGCGATGGAAGAACCGAAGGTGAAGACGTGGAGGATCGGGAGTGCAGCTCCAGGGGAACACCAATGGCGGCCACCACCGGAGGAGGAGGCGCCTAGGAGGAGGTGCTGCGCCGTGTGGGGGAGAGGGGGAAGGAGGAGGTGGCGGCTGCCTAGGGGGAGAAGTGGGAGGGAGAGGGAAGAGGGGGAGTGGGCCGGCTGGGCTAGGGTTAAGAGGGGAGGGGCGCATGGGCCTTGGCCCGTGTGCGCCCCTCCTTGGCCCACTATGAGGCCGGCCAAGACCATGCTGAAGGTCACTAGCTGGGCGGAGGCCGGGCCAAAGAATCTCCGACAAACTCTGAAATTTTAAAATAAAACTCTCTCCTGAATACAAATCCTCCCTAACGAAATTTGGAATATTACAGTAAGATTTGTTCGTCTGGGAACACCTTCAAATAAAGGCCGGTATTATCACGCCACACTAGTTGGCATGACAATACATGCTTATCACGCCATGAGTGCAAGCGTGACAATGGCCATGCAAGCCCTCCATGCTGGCATGACGCGCGGATGAGGGCATGCATGGTAGGTTTAGCCACACCGAGGATAATGGCGTGACAGAATATTTTGCCCACATCATGCGTTATGGTGTGACCAAAGGGGTCAGAATTAGAAATAAAGTTAGCAATGGGTTAACTTTAAAATATTATTAAAAAGGATTAAATAATAAAAATTTCAAGAAAGATGATAAAGAACTCCAGAACTAGGAAGGAAGTAGTCTATGCGAGAGTGTCCCATTGTACGTGTGCATTGGTGGTCTCGAGGGCAATTATTCTTCCCCACAGATATGGGTAGGCTATACTAGTGCACAATAAAATTTTCTATCATGTAAATTAGGAAGCAATGCAATCAAGAGATAATAGATCATTACCACTAGATGCCCATTGCGGCCATAAAAGAGTTGGGGTAACCTGGTGAAGTCCTTGTGATGCGGGGTGCCCGATCTTCTCGACGTAGAACCTCTCGATAACTTGTGTATCCTGACGAACCACCAGCTGATCCCCCGTGCCAATGCACGGACTTGCAACTCTATGGAAAAAATCCGCCCAAACACACACTTGATTGGATCCTCGCTGACTACAAGCGAAGATCGTCGAACCCTCAATTCCCAGCAGAAAAGTAAGAACGACCCCCTTGTTCTCAACACCCAATTCCCTCTGTTTTGGCTATAAGTACAACAGGAGAATCAAGCAAAAGCTTTGAAATTATATTAAATATGGTCTCAGGTTACAATAGGGGTCTACTCCTCAATATATAGTGCCCCTTCTCCTCCTCATGGCTGGCCAAGAGGCCCTACTCCTACTCTAATTTGGAATTAGAACTACTACTCCAATTCCGACTCAATCTAAAACAAAAAGGAAACTCTAATTTTACAACTATCATATTGTTTTGCTCATATATTTTGACACATGAATAATTTCGGAGTGAGGGAGGATCCGTTGGATCGGGCTTGAAGTTAGCTTTCCAACAAGCCCAAAAACACCCAAATCGGACTTTGTATGAGAAAGTTATGACCTTTTTATTCCGGACTGTCCTGCCGATTCCGAATCCGAATTTGAGGTTGATTCCGAATCCGAATTGAATTCTGAGTTGATTCCGAGTTTGAATTTGGTTGGGCTTGTGGAAGTTTCGAATTTGACTTGGATTCTTGGGCTTCTCTCCCCTTGCTTGTCTCCCACTAGGTTCTCCTCTATTGTGACGGTCTTTCTTCAAGAACAGTCTCATATCCTTCATCTTCATTCATTATTGAATCTTCCAATCTGAGCACAAGCAAAACACTAGTTTTAGGTAGTATGAAATTCTCATTGATAACATTATGTGATTCAGCTAGAAACAAATTCACCTGTTCTTTTAATAATTTGGCCCGTGCTTTGTAATAGGTCCAGATGGCGATCCGAGCTTCAACACTTATAGCTTGATCTATAGTAGCAGAAGATGGCAAAGAGCTGGGGATGCCCTCATCACCTTGCCTTTGCCCGTGTTCTTCTCTTAAGGAGTTTCCATCTCCTTGCCTGTCTCGCTCCCAGAGTCCACATCACTCATGGAATAATCTTCAAAAGCAGTAAGGACCTGGTGAGCGACCTCAAGAGTTTGGATGGATCAAATTTGGCCTTGTTGCCTTGATGCTTCTTCCACAGGCCATTCTCCTCCTTGTAGTTGCCGTTGCCCCTCAGCTTGGGGCAGTTAGCCCAAACGTGTTAGAGTTCACCACACTCGTAGCAAATCACTGGACCACCTCTCTTCTTATTCCTCACATTGTGATAGCCCTATGTGAAATTTATGGCTAAAAGTACTAACTCAGGCTCATGAATGGACTCAAGCTCCTCCTCATTGATTGCAGTAAGGCAGGCAAAATAGAAACCTGAAGAGTTAGAAGAACTGCTAACTCAGCTCATGAATGGACTCAAGCTCCTCCTCATTGATTGCGATAATGGGCCAAAAAGGTGTTGGACAGTAAGGGGCAAAATAGAAACTCAAGGTTTTGAAGAGTTAGAAGAATGGGCTGCCATCATGAGATCTCTTAAGCGGGACCTAACACTATCAAAGCCATGTTTTCCTTTTGGGATGATTAGCTCTATTAATCTCATGGATCTTGACGTTCTCCTCAATTGTGGTAGCTTTCATCTCACACTCCTTGGTGTTAATGACAACCAAGAGATGTGTTGCATTCTCAGATTGGGAATATTCAATGTCAACCACTCTTAGACGATTGAGCACCTTGTTGAAGTGAGTAAACATATCATCGATGCTCTCGCTAGGAAACATCTCAGATTTGTTGTATTGTAGCTTAAAGATTGTTTGGTGCACTTGCTTGATTTGGGAAGAGCCCACACGATAGGTCCCAAGAGTGTGCCAAATCTCATGTTCGGTCTCAAGATGACAAATCATGTCATACTCCTGTCTACCAAGCCCGACATATAGGAGGTTCTTTGCCTTAGGGTTGTTAGCCAAGATGGCCGCTGAAGCCGGCATAGAAACCTCGAGAAGAACAAGAGGAACTTGAATGACCTCCCATTTGGCTTTACCTTTGCTCGGTGACCGATTTGACCACCACCTGTAGGGACATCAGCCAAAACAATCTAAAATCGACCTAACTTTTGATTTCGAGATCCAAATCCCCTGAGATTTTAGGCATGGCTCATCAAGAAGGTCAAGAACATATTTCAATCGACAATTGTGACAATCGAAGGCAAGGGTACACAAATTTCTTGATTAAGTTCAAGAAGGCACAAAAACTGGGGAAAATCAAAACTTGATACAAAAGCTTGCTTGTGGGTGGAAGATGATCAAGATGACCTTAGATCAGATTCCACGAGTCCTGGCAAGCTAGATTACAAAAAAAAACTCAACCAAAACCCTTGGAACACAAAAATCCCAAAAGCATCAAAGAGATAGCAAAAACAAAATAGAACTCATCTCGATGAAAACTTGCTTGGATTGATTCGAGGTACTATAGATTTACAAAACTCTACCATGGAGGACAAAACTTAACACTTGAGCACTCAATAAATTCATCTCTCCAAATTGTAGCCTCCTCTATATCTCCACTTTCCTTAAATCACAAATTGTGGCTTCCTAGGCTTGAGTGGATGAGTGCAAATCTGCAGCCCCTTTTATAGTACATGCTAGATCTAGAACGAAAACATTATCGAACACCCGTTAAGCCCACACACAAATAGGTCTACACGCACACATGCTTCTCAAAGCGGATGACGAATCGGGTCTCCCGTATCTGTCTCTTCGTGATCTTCATCTTCTCTTGACCTAGACAGCCTCTCCTTTGTGCCATCCGCGCCTCAATTTCTCTAAGGTCGCTAATTTGGTATTTTAGCAAAGATACCAAAATACCCCTTCTCGATCCTTCTGCAAAGGCCAAGTCCAATCAGCGTGAAGCAATCACATGCTTCGCCATGCATAGGTTCATCAATGACTCTCTTCATGTCATCATGTCTCTCCCATCCGGATCCTGCCGAAACATCCATGACATTTGCACCGACCCCCAATCCACTTGATGCAATCTGTTGCATCGAAGTTCCCATCCAGTCATTCTTGTCCATCTTGTGCTATGCTTGAGTCCAACCGATTCACCTAGCATCATCGATCATTTTGGACCTCGGCTTTCCTAGTCTAGTCCTGATCATTCTTGTCGTTGACCGTAGTTGACTACAAACCACCTACACAACAATAGACTAAGAAAATGATTTCGGACACAAGTTTCACGAAACTTGATCCACGTTAGCCAAAACATGCATTATGTAACGCTTATGCACTGACACCCATGACTTTCGCCAATTCCACAAGATCATCGCACCTCACTGTGCATGATCACGCTATGGCTAGTTTGACCGCCGCCCTTGATCGGTCTGACCATCCGCAAGGCCATTCTGAATGCCCACCAATTTTTTTGAAACATTGAAAAACACCCTCTCTAGACATTTCGGTAAAACTCTATCTAGGTTTGCCTTAAAACTCCATTTTCCATTAAACCTAGTGCAAACACACCTCTTAACACTCCCACACAAGTGTTTGATCACATTCCTCAAAATTTAGCCTTTTCAACTCTACTGGTCTAGGTTTGCCTTAAAACTCCATTTTCCATTAAACCTAGTGCAAACACACCCTTAACACTCCCACACAAGTGTTTGATCACATTCCTCAAAATTTAGCCTTTTCAATAGGGGGCGGTCAATTGCCCATAGGCTCACAGGACCGTCTTCGATCTGACAAATAGGGGAACTTTGCTAAACCAAGGGTTTCTCCTAAACACCTTAACATCATTTTCAATTGTTCAACATACTAAGATTAGGATCATATACACATAATCTCCACAATCACCACACATTTGCTTCAACCCTCAATCCATTGTAACACTGAGCCTAGAATGATACTAAACTACCATAACAATAAATTTTACATCAATTAATAATAAAATTCTAGTAAGCAATTCAATATTAAAACCCATCCACGGGTCATAATAACATATGAATAACGATATGTCGAGCACAGATATTTAAACTCTAGATTGTAAAGCATAATTATAGTTCATGACTTAAGCAAAACCAATCAACAGGGACCATCGAATGAATAAATGAGTTCCAACCAACCATATAGAATTATTCAATGTCTATCATGTCCTAAAAGAATAAACCATCACGCTAAGGTAAAGTTTTCTCATGTGTAAGTTCAAGCACCATTAATTTAGTTTTGGTGATTAATTATAAATCCATATGTGAGACTAACATTTTTATTGATATACCGATTGTGTAGTCTTATTTGGATGAAAAGGTGAAAATCATGGAGGTATGCATTCGACATCATATTCTTATATCTTGTTGCATTCACGGAATCCAAAATATAGGTTGAACTCCACTAAAAGTTTAACTTTAATATGTGCATATGTTTTCATTAAATATTTGTGTATGCACATATTTAGGGGGAGTTCACTCTATGTTTTGTAGTTTCATTAGTATTGGTCAACATGTCCTTATCCACATATATTGGAGATCTCTACTTTGAAACATATCATTTGAGTATATAAAACTTGTGTAGTTCATATATACTCATGTTGCTTTATATTCAATTATTTGCGATTGTGTTATGGGACTAATGTGTGTGCTAAGTTGTTTCGATAACTTAGTCCTAGAGTTTGAATGATGACATGGTAATAGCAATGCAAAGACAATAGAGAAATCATGGCTAGTGGCTTGAAGTTTATTTTGTGCCTTTTTTTTTTTGCATTGCATATGTTTTGCTTCTGGAAAACTGTTTAGAAAAATCAGTATGATCGCATTTGATGAGCGGTATTACCGCAAGTCGGTAGTACCGAAATCTAGTTAGTAGTATGTTTTTAACAGAGAGGTTGTTTTTGAGAGTTTTTCTTGAAACCTGAAATTAGTATGACCGCAATTCTTAAGTGGTACTACCGGAGTACGGTAGTACCGAGTTTTACATGACAGTACGATTTTTCCAGAGAGGGTGTATTTTTATTGTGTTTTTGATCCTCTGGAAATTGGTAATACCGATATAGCCAAACGGTATTACCTCTGTGCGGTAGTACGAGTTTCTAGTTGGCGGTAGTACCGCACCTGGCAGTTTCGGCACATTATGACTAACTTTTTCTATGAGTTGGATGAATATGTTATGTTACATTATGATGGAGACTTTGGATGGCATCAAGAGTTGATTGTCATCAAGTCAAGATTCAAGAAAATGATGCATCATGTGTTGATGCATATCAAGATCTTGTAGAGGAGATGATCATGAGTTGATCATCAAGTTAAGAGAAGACCCATCATTTGTTGATGGAGGACACATGAAGGATGCATCATGGGTTGATGCATATCAAGACAATGACCCGGACATAAAGTAAAGATATACGTCATCAAGCAACAAGAGGATTCTCAAGGCAAAGGTATAACTAGCTAGGGTTAAGGATATGTTTCTAGTGTTTTACCGATCTTGGTGTTTGATTGGAAGACCAGATTGCTAGTATAGGATTATCGTACTATTAAGAGGGGTCTTGTCTAGTAGACTGAGTCTCATCATGTGTTAATAGCTCAATCTTGCTTGCTCTAGCTCTCCGTGGTATGACGCTATTATTTGCGAATATGTTTTGCAAATAGCCGAGGCTCATGCATCTATTCCTTGTAGCATGTGACTATACTTTGCAAATGGGTTTTGCAAATGGTTAAAGTCCATATACCCACTCCTTATGGCATGATCTAAGTTTACAAATGTGTTTTGTAAATTGTTGAGATTTATGCATTTTCTCTTGGCATGGTCTAAGATTGCTTGTTGTTATTTCTTTGGACTTAGACTATGGTAGTTACTCTTTGGATTTGATCAAATGTGTTTGCGATCAATCAAATAGGTGGGTTGTGTATCCCTTTAAATAAGCTTTTCAAAGAGCCTAATATCACTCAATTCTGACATCAAAGTCAAAAGTTATGACTTTTTTTACCAAGTATATCGTCTGTGCTGAAAATTGACTGCGGTAATACCGCCCTTATGACCGTAGAATGGTAATACTGGATTTTGTACTGCGGTATTACCGCACTAAAAATTTAACGACTAGTTTTTGAGTAGTTAATGCACCATTTCCGACCGTTGAACATTGGGGACGGTAATACTAGATTTCTACAACAGTATTACCGCATTTGCTGAGTTTTGCTGATTTGTGCTCTCAACGGCTAGTTTTTGTTGTGGGAGCTATAAATACCCCTTGGCCGGTTGAGAGACATTGTTTGGTATTTCATTTTATTCTATTGAGCTCATGTAAGCTTCTCCTTTCAATTGTGCATGTGTTACACCTTGTGAGCAAGGAGAGAGGTCTCTAGTTACATGTGTTACATCTAGAGTTGGATTTTGTATCCATTGGAGCTTGTGCATTCGTTGCACGTGGTGAGAGTCAAGCAAGGAGGCTTGGATCATTACTCTTGGTGTTTGCTGACTCCTAGAGGGCGTGGAGGCGTCATGTCCGGTGATCTCTTCAAAGAAGATTGTGAAGAGGTCCAACGTGTTGTGAAGGTTGGAGCTCACCTATCCCGGAGCGGAAAGAGCTACCACTAGTGGAATTGAGGTGTTTGGCTTAATTAGTGGAGCTAGTCCAATTCGTTTGGGCTTACCTCAACGTGGATTAGGAGAGACCGGCAAGTCTTCGAACACCGTGGTAAAACATCATTGTGTCATTGTGATTTGTTCGCTTATGGTTTACTTTGTGCAATTTACATTCCTAGAATTAAATTGCATATATGTCTTTATATGTTTGCTATCATTGTTAATAGTATTAGCTTGTTGGTGCACATAGTTAAAACTAGTTGATTTAAGTTTTAATTGAGCAAAACCAAATTGATTCACATTTTCGCATAAAACTCAGTTTTAGCCAAAAGATTTTTAAAACCGCCTATTCACCCCCCCTCTAGTCGGCTTCCTCGATGTTACATCATGGCAAGTGATCAAGTAATTGAGTGTATGTAGTGTTCAAATGCCATCCCTTCCCAAGCGAAGCATCGTCAACGATCACCTAAAAATAATAGTAGAGCAAGGGTAAGTTCACGACTCAGCAAGTACAAAGCAGAATAATAAACAAGGCGTCATCTGAATAACATTTCATTCCCATTTATCATTATCTCAGTTTCTCATAATCAATCTCGCCAGTTTCCATTCACGTGTCTCATTATCTCAAATCACTTTTCACTTTTTATGAATGCAATGCAAGGCTCATGCTCATGTCTAAACTCATCTTCTGCTTATACCAGTAGAGCGAAGCGTAACATCCATCGGTGTTCACACATACCCACATTCTTTAATATGGGACCAATTGTCCATCCCTTTTCAAACGGGGACCTCATTGCCTATATCTTACATATGGAACCTCATTCCACTTCGTGGGTTACATCTTTCCATCGTGAATACTCAACATGCAATGCAATGATTATTATCTTTCTTCATTAGCAATTGATATAATCACTATTCTTCCATAATTA
Source organism: Hsuehochloa calcarea (assembly GCA_036346395.1). NCBI lineage: Eukaryota > Viridiplantae > Streptophyta > Magnoliopsida > Poales > Poaceae > Hsuehochloa > Hsuehochloa calcarea. Next base: position 15,906,855 of record CM070607.1, read on the forward strand.
CCATCATCATCATCAAGTTATCAAAAAAACATGTGGGCAATGTGAAACAGACATAACTCATATGAATAATCATGGCAAGTATTCACTTAACCAAATAATAATTTCAAACACTCAAATATCATTATACCATGCACTTCCCTTTCTAGTTGCGACGATCGGGATGATTTGAAGGTAACAATAATCCCGAAACTACTCTGTCTACAACAAACACCCAAACTCATACAAGTTACAACAATACAAAATAACACTTAATCGATAACACTCCTACGAGCTCCCCAATTCCACAACTTTCTGGCTTTTACCGGACAAGTTCGCCCAGATCGCCATAAGTGAGCTAAGTCGGTGAGAATTTCAGAAAAGATCGATCACTGCTCCAGTGTTCGTACTACTAGCTACTTGAAAGAAATTTGATAACTTTTATCACGGAACATCCAAGAAATTATGTGTTACGAAGTTTCGCCACCACTTCCTAACAAATAAAGTTTCAAACTATGGATTATCCTATTCATAATTCGAAGTTTGCTACTATGCAGCAGAAAAGATGGTTTTACTGGATCGAGAACCATGAGGTTGGAATCCGTTCTCCTAGGTCAGACCAGTATAGTGGCAGATGCTTCAAATCGGAAGAGCTATAGCAAGAACTTGTTGTTCAGCGAGGAGTCAGCTAAAGTTACCTATGAAATCCAGAAGTTAAATCTTGAGTCAGTTGCAAGAGGCTATTTGTTGAACCCCAGAATTTAACACGATGGTAGAAAATCAGTGTTGAGAAGACAGTAAGATGACTGCTTTATCAAGGGAATCAGTCCTCACGTGAAGTAAGGTAAAGCCTGAGAACCCATCGAAGGCGAACCAAATGATCCACGAACCAATTAGCATATCTGTGTTTTTGATCAGAAGGAACTTAAGTAGTTGATGCTCAAACCGACATTTGAGTGCAAGCATTCCATTTCCCCTAAAAGTACCAAGGTGTACAATGATCTCAAAGTTGAATTGTGATGATCCAATATAAGGCAAAAGGTCACAGAATGTGTTACCATGTATTTGGTATATTAGAAAGTTAGCTAGCATGTCAAAGTCCAGTCAGAGTATCCTATCTTTGAGGATTCAAGCATGGGTTTTCCCAGGACCCAATTGGGATCTAATTTCTTGAAGGGATGATTGTTGATCGTTTGACAGAAATTGCTACTTCATTCCTGTCAATATCACCTAGTTTAGAGACCGTCTAGCAGAGTGGTATACGACCGAAGTTTTATACGACAGAGATGGTATTCGCCAGAGTTGGTATAGTGTCAGATTGACAGAGATTGTTAGTTTGCACGATACGCCAGAAATAGTTAGCGTTAGACTAAGGATCCCAGTTTACCTCTTGTTAGCGACAGAGTGTGTTTGAAGTCTTCGATACTCGCTTAAATATCAGTATTGTGTATCACCCTGAATCAGTGGACAGATAGAAAGAAATAGTGAGTTTGTGCTTTAATTCATAGTACCAACTCGAGCAAGTAAGTGTTGTGTTCAGAGTTCCCTTACAACACCTGATGTTAGCCAGTTTGTAGTGTCACCATCTGAAGTTCACAGTGGTTGATCGGGTAAGTCATCACTCAGCTAGGGGCAGGCCAGATTCCAAAGTATGTGGATTTTGCATTAATCATGAAGCAGAAGACCAAGTGTCTTCGATCCTAAAGGGAATGTAAGTAGAAGTTCAAGCAGAAAAGCTACGCTGCGTATGCAGATTATCACCCTCGTAGTCATGTCTATCTTCCAAATACCTGTTTAAGTTTGGTGTTTAGAAGTTGCAACAGAGATGATAGAGGTGTGTCAGTCAGTTCAGATTCTGAGGCTCATGCCTAAGTCGCCAGTCAGCAGCAGAGTTTCTCAACTCCAGAAGTATCTTCGAGCACCAATCAAGCAGTTACTGTCAGAAGCAATCAAATTGCTAGAAGAGCTTGCATGCCAAGAGCTAGTTTGTCAAGTTTTCGTTGAAGCAAGAAGTTAACAAGAAGTAAGGCATTGTTCCGTAAGTGTTCAGAAGAGCAAATCCGTCAAAGTCAGAGCAGTTTGAAAGTAAGAAGAGAACATGAAGGCTGAGTTCTTTAACATATTCTATAGCTAGCCTAAATCTCGGGGACGAGATTCCTTTAAGGGAGGAGGTTTTAACATCCTAAAATTTATCTTTTTAATAATCTTTTGAGTAGATTAGGTCCCTGAAAAATTTCACCAATTTTATTCGAATTAATAAAGCTTAATTGGGAATTTCCTAAATTAAAAATATTTAATTTGACTAATCTAAACATCAATTAAATAAAAACCTTTGTTATTTGGCTTCCTTGTATTCCAAGGAATTTTCTGGTATTTTTTGAGATTTTTTCCATATTTATTTGCTATTTATTTGATCTATTTGATTTTTGGCCTTTTATTTAATTCCGAAATTCCTTTCTTTTTCTCTCTCCTCTCGGTTGCTACAGTATTCACTGTTACTGTTTATCTATCTTCCCTAGGGATGGCAATTGTACCCGATTACTCGCGTGTTCGCAGACGAATACCCTAATAGAGGCGGGTATGGGCATCTTTATTTGTCCACGGCCATGAAAACGGGCACAATTCCTTACCCATCGGGTAAACGGGCATGGGCATAGGTAAGCTCCACTCGTACCCGCGTCGCGGGTGTAATACTCTGAAAATAATAATATTAATAATCGCGTCTTAAGGGTCGGAGAGTAATTAGTTAAATAGTATCAATAAATAATTAATTAAAAGCGTCTTAAGGGCTTGTGCGTAATTAAACAAAAAAAAATTTGTGAAAAATAGATTATTTTCGGAATTTCTATGAGCTATATAAATAGATTTGGGGTTTTTCTAGAAACCCTAGTTTTTAGTCTTTTTCCACCGCGCCTCCACAGTTTTCCATCCGCCGCCAGCGTCTTTGTTTTTGTTTCTCGGAGACTTCTTCGTGCGCGCCATAAAACCGAATTTGCTGCGCTCTTGCGTTGCGTGCAAAGCGATCGCCGAACCGAGTTGCCGCGTGGAGGCTCTGCCGATCGCTTGTCTTGCTGTAGCCGTCTTCTTTGTTTCCTCGCTGAGCCGACTGCGCCGCTTGATCGGCTGGCGGCTGGAACTCGCCGAGCCGACCGCGCGCTTCTTTGTCCAACCTCGGCCGCGCGTGTGCGTTTGTGTTTTTTTCCCAATCCACTATCCCTTGCATGCATGCGTGAAAGGAAGACAAGGAAATCTGCTGCCACGTTGTGTTGATGCCACATGCATGCTGCTGATCTGCCATTGTGTTAGCATGCAAGCATTCCGCTAGTTACAAGGTAATTAAGGCATGTTAATTTGCATTGTTACGTGATTAATTTTGGTGCATGCAGCAATTAGAGATTATAAGTGAGATTAATTAGAGAAGGTTCTTTAGTTCTTAGTCTTTGTGCCGATTAATAGATCTATTTAGAACGCTGTTCTGTTGAGCAATTTATTCGGTTATCTTAATGGCAAATGTTGAATATATCATCTACTAGTTAATTGTAGATAATTTCGATATCTTTCTATAGCATATTTTATCACGTCAATCGGACGAGTATAATTAGAGTTATGTTTTTCGAAAGGCCGCTGTTTTTAGGGTTATCGTCTTTCGGCGCTGTTTTGGTAGATCGGTTATTAAAAATAGTAAATGGCTTAATTAGAGTTTTTGATCTACATGAAAGCTGTAGATAATTGTCCAATGGTTCTGTAGAATCTGAGAACGCGCATTTTGGTTGAGTAAAACAAAAGTTATGAATTTAGTAAGACTGTTGTTCCGAAGCGGACAGATCGGTTTTCCGGGCTAAATACGGAGGGTTAGATGATTTAATTAGAAGTCTTCGTAATCTAAGAAAATGTGTATGATCTTGTGAAGAATCTAGAATGGGGTGGTTTGTGGTGATCGGACTTTTGAGTCAAAAGTTACGCTCTTTTTAGTAACCGGTCAGCTATGGGTAACTTTTTGGTACCGGCGTAACGTGTGATATTTGGGGACGTGTAGGGGCGTTGTATATTGATCGTTATTCTTATGATGCTGTAGCTTGTATTGAGATGTGTGTATTTAATATAGGAGAGGCGTCGTGCTTGTTGCCGTCTTCTAATCAGATCGTGCGTCGCAACTAGTAAAGGCAAGTGCATGGTAGACAGCGATCAATGATCGATCACTGTTTTCTTTATCTTCTATTACCATTATTGTTGTGCTCTTATTTGGTTTAATTGCAAACAATGAATTGGTATGTTTATATCTTTGTTGATAAGCATGATGAAAAGTTGGATATGATGTTTATGATGGAGTTTGCATGTTTGCATTCATAAGCATCTTTGCATAAGAGAAGGTGATCTTTATGATCACAACTCCACGGGAGTGGAGGAGGTCCCCGATCCTTATAGAGGAACGGGCTTGAGAGTGAATGTTGTCGCGAGCATTCACTCACGCTATACCTGATATCTGTGAAAGAAGTGCATGTGGACATGTAGAATAGAGTTGCATTCATAAATGAGATTAATGGTGAGAATATTAATGAAAGTACCGTGATGATAATGAAGTTATTGAATGCTGTTGATTTATTATTGTTCGTTGTTTATGGATGTATTTGCTGAGTCGTGGACTCACCCTTGCTCTATTGTTGTCTTTAGGTGATCTTCGAGGTTGCCGTAATTGAGAGCGAGTAGAGCACATGGACATCACATGATCATTCGTCATGATAATCTTTTCATTCAATATTGGTTTACACATGGACATGTTAGAGGTTGAATAAAATTTAGGACATCATTTGGACTAGACTATTTGCTTTATTAATTTATAATCATTGGTTGATGCTACTTTGGATTATTTACCTGGTTATAATTCCCATTGATTATTTATTATCACTTGATCCATATTTATGCATGTTCTTTTGTGATCCATGGAAATGTTATTGTTGTTTTCTTGTAATAATTATATAGTGTGTCGATAATTATTAGTTTAGAAAGTAGTGTGGTGGCATTCTAGGCTCAGTGTTGGGCTGGGGTGTTACAGCGGGTATGGGTATGGGTGAGCACTACCTGTACCCGCCACGCCCGATTGCCATCCCTAATCTTCCCCAACCGAACGCACAACCGAACAGAACTCCTTTGCGTGTACGTGTTTCAACCCAAACCTTCCAAAAATCATATCTCCCTCTACGGTGTACATAAAAGCAAACTATTCTCATCCAAACGTATGTATTGATCTCCTCTTCCAATCCTCTGATTTGGTTTCCTCTGAATCATTCTATTTTTGTCTTCATCTCCAAAATATCGAGTTCCAACCGAAGGTCTTCTCCGGCGAGTTGCGCCTTCATCCGACGTCCCGGCCGAACCATCTATGGCATTGGGTTCGCGTCGTCACGTTCTACGTCTACATACCGTCCCCTTCACTGGAAGATCGCCGGAGCACCATCGGCCATGTCAAGCCATAAAGCTAAAACGCGTTCATTGTGTTCCTCGTCTCCTCGATGAGTTTTTTCAAAATCCGATCGCATCATCTTGTAGCTCTTGTCAAGACCTTTCTTTACCATCTTTTAGATTCAAGTTTCATCCACCATACACTGAGAATCGAGCGTTCTCTCTCCTCTAGGCCTATCTTCCTTCTCTGGTCAAATACTTCGGAACCGTTGACCCCCTGACTTCAACTCCACCACCATTTGGTTCACATCGTCACGTTCTATGCCGTGCTCACCTCCCTTTTTGCAGAGCACGTCGGAGGTGTTATGCGCCCGTGAGGTCGTCGCAGACTGTCGTTCTTCGCCTTGCCACCAGTGGCTAGTGCGTTTTCTCGATGTCTGGACCATGTCATCTTGTTCGCCTCGTCGTCGCCGTTATGTTTTCCCCTTCGCCACCACTGGTTCACCTCCGTTCGCTGTCACCTCCTTGCGCCATGAACCAGCTTAACCCCTGTTCACTATTCCTGTTTGTAGCTTCGTTCTGCTCTCTGTGTTGTTTCTATTCTCTATTGCTTAGTCGTTTTTCCTCTCTGCCTCTATATCATGCTTGCCCCGATTGATCAAAGCCACTACCTTGCAACTGCTATCAAATCCATGCCGTCATGGTCAGGCTGAACAAGTCTGTTGGCACTTATTGTGTTCGGTTGCAGCTCTAGCTTCCTCTCTATTTTTCTTTTCCATCTAATCAATTTAAGCCACATATATTCTTCCTTTCTCTCTATGACGAATGGGTCCCATATGTCATATAAGAGAATATATATCTATCTCTCTCACTTACATGTTGACCCCACATGTCATCCTCTCAATCAAAAGCCCTAATTATTTCTCTCATTTACATGTGGCCCCGCATGTCAGTCAACTCTTGGTCAACCCTAGCTCATGAGTATGGTCCATCGTGGACTAGCATCTCCCTCTGGACCTGGTCCATAGAACAGTGGCCCATATGTCAACTCATAATCCTATTTTCGGGAATTAATTTAATTCTTGAAAAAAATCCTTTTATATCATTTGCCCACATGTCGCTCTCTCTACCTTATTTCTGGAATTATTTTTAATTCTATAAATTCATAAATACTAGTCGGTCCCACACGTCACGCACTCAGTCATTTTCTAATATTTTCAGAATAGAATATTATGAGAATATTCCATAGACCCTAATTGTCAGTTCTCTCTCTGTTTTCCTTTTTCATCATTTCATGTGAATTTTAAACTTTCGAGAGCTTGTTTTCTTGCGTCCGAACTCCGATTGAAGCCATTCAAGTTTCTAAATTCATCTAAATTCATTATCTACCTTCCAGTACCATTCAATTTCAATTGAGAGTTTATTTGATTTGTGTTTTTTTTTTTTTTGTTTTACACTTTCTTTCTCGTTAGACGTCGAAGTCCTGAAATCGTCCGAAGAAGCTGAAGTTCAAGGAAGTGGAAGATCAAAGATAAATAAGACCATCATTGCTATAGCAAGACAAGTTATACCTTTGATCATGTTGAACCCAGATTTCAAAATACTTTGTTTCAAATTATTGCATTCTACTTGAAATATTTATTTAAATGCTTTTGGGTTTAGTTATTAATCCAATTTGTTATATCCACCTTTTCTATTGTTATGTCATAATATTTTGTCACCCTAGGTTGGTTCATTACTAGTTGGTATGATCGTAGCACCAACATGGGTTGGTTAAATACAAGTAGATTGCTTAGCCATGCTACGAGTTATCATCTCTTGTGACTTGCAAATATAAACTTGACTAAGTGATTATGGAACTGTGTGATAAAACTGTGTGCTATTACTCGTTGATGGCATGTGTTGCACTTAACAAACAGGGTGGGAAAAGATTTAGACTGAGGAAAGTGGTGGATACTGTGTGATATGGTGGAAGCTGTGTGCATGGGAATATTGGTCTGTATGACATTTTAGTTAGAACTTGGAAGTCTTGCCTTGGTCGATTAAAGACTTAACTTTGTGCGCCATTGAACTGGGTTTTACTGTACAACCACATGCCTGGTATGGGACAGGCCTAACTTAGTAGGTTATGGAGTCTTGACATTGATTACTCAGTCTAATAGGTTAGGCTGTGTGCTGGGCTAGAGGTGTGATTCTCACATCGCGGGATGGTTCGCTGCTTTCCTGTCCAACGATGCGTGTCGTGCCAAGCGCTGTGTGTATCAATTGGACGACGATAAAGCACATCAGGAGTGTCAATGCTTGAGATAAAGTTTCTGAAAGGTTTTGTTGTGATCAGCTCTGATCCAGTTGATTGCATCGTGTGGGTAAAGTGTACAACCTCTGCAGAGTGTTAATCAATCTATTCGAATAGCCGCGTCTACGGTCATGGACATGCTCGGGGATTTCACTCGAGGGGTAGATTTTTATCAAAACAATTGGGAAGGGTCACCTATGTGAATAACTTGTTTAGACTGTGTGTTCTTTGTGAAAATAAATGTTAAATTATTATTGTTTATTTGTTTTCAATATATTATTTATATTCAATTGCAAATGTTGCATTTCTGTAAAAGAACCACATGAGTCATTCCTTTGGAATAAGCCATCATCTATAAATTGCATTCTATGGTATGACTTGCTGAGTACGGTTGTGTACTCATGCTTACTCTAATCAATCAACAAAAGTGGAGAAATCGTCAGCCAACAAGGTCTACTTCAAGGATCGTGGAGAACTAAGTCGCTACCCCAGCCGATTGCCCGCGGGCATATGGATGGGCTTCACTGAAGTTATTCCATTACGTTGCACTGCAGCTTTATTGAGCTATTTGCCTTCTGATGCATTAATTTTAAGTTTTGACCTTGAGGTCGTTACTCTGATTATTTTGGTTATTTACTTATTTATTAGTCAATCTTTGCATATGGAAATGATGTTTCATCGATGTTGCTCTGTGTGCACTAGTGTGATCCTGGACTAATGCAGTATACACACAGAGAGTCCATAATTGTATTTTTAGGTCCTGACAAGAAGCAAACAAGATAACATTGTCGTGTGTGGGATAAGTAGCTAAATGACACTTCTTGTTATGACACGGTTGGTGGTGTGACCAAATAACACTGTCACGCTGCTGGTGGTGGAGTGGCAGGATTTGACCATACTATGATGACTAGCGTGACAGTGTTGTTTGACCACTCTACGATTGATAGCGTGGCTAAAAGGGTTGGAATTAGAAATAGAGTTGGTAAATGATTAGTAATAAAAATAAATTAAATAATAGGTTAAATAATAAAAATTGCTCAAGTTTGTGAGAGGAGGGCGAGTTCCAAATTTAGATGAGATTATATTACATTAGATATAGTTTCAAATTTTAGATAATATTATATATTTGGTGAAATATATACTAGGGAAAACGTGGATTGCATAGGCACGAGTTTTTTTTTTTTTTTTTTGAGACGCACGTGCACGGTTACCAGTACTAGCCCTGTAAAAAATTTTGGGGTCTCTCTTCTCCCTGTAAACCAGCGCTGTGCACAAGCAAACGGACGGCTGTGATCCCGCACGTGACGGATCAACCCCCGCTCCCGTACCCCGGTGTCTGCAAAACAGTCCCACCTGTCATCCACGCGTAACAAAACAAGTAAACAAATCACACACCCTTACGTGTTAGATCCCCCTCTGTGGAGAGTGAAGACTCGAGTCTTAACCTCACCCGACGAGTTATTTTCGTGTACCCATCCCCACCCTTACCCGCGGTCATACCCGCCTCTCCGCAGAAGACCGCCGCCGCCGCCGCCGCCGCCACAGAAATTCTTGGCCATGGAGGGCGTGGGCGCACGGCTAGGACGCTCCTCGGCCCGCTATGGCCCCGCGACGACGTTCACCGGGCCCGTCAGGAAGTGGCGCAAGGAGTGGGTGCCCGTGGCCGTCGTCGCCGCCGCCGCCACCGCGGCCTCCTCCACCGGGACCGGATCCAGTGGCGAATCTCGCGGGAATAACCTGGTCCTGTTCAAGTGGGCCCCGCAGAACGGCGCCAACGGAGGAGGAGACGGAGAGCAAGCAGCGGCGGAGGAGGAGACGCCCACCAGAAGGCGGCGGTACGTGCCGGTGAGGATTCTTAATTTAACTGTTTGGTTTGGTTTGGTCGATTTCTTGGGCCACGATGGGTTCGACATGGTATGCGGATTGGATCTCTAGCTTCTTTTTGTTGGCCTATTGGCGTAACGATTGGAAAATTTTGGATCTAGGTCGAATTGAGCCCTTGAAATATTAATAGATCTGGGTTAAGGGAATTAGATGTCGGTGTGAAAAATTAAGGATCATATGGTTGAGACGGATGTGAATAATGCTAGAATTGTAGAATTGTTTGTCAGGAGCTGGGTAATTGTACAAGTTGCGGTGTTTCAGTATAATTAGGTTGGGATTTATAATTGTCCTGGTAATAAACTAGTGTTGGTTATATTTCTGCAGGTGTTAAATTGTTCCAGTGATGTTATACCTTGAAGCTCATGATCTAGTTTAGCTATTGGTAATTTTTAGTCGGCGAAGCATTATGGTGCGATGCTGTAACAGGATAACTCCTGTTCTAAGCCAATTTAAGGAGATCTGTGCTGCACCCTAATTATTGGTTAGTTAATATGTGTTTCTTTGACCATCTAAAAGATTTGCAGTTCTTTTGTAGTTCTGAATAATAGTTTATGTGTAGAAATTCAATGATTACGGGTAATTTTGAAAGGCTTATGATTACGGGTAGATCATTCACTTCTTGTATAGTAACAGCTTACAATGCTCTTTTGTTTATTCCTTTTTCATTATGTGATTCATTTCTTTGTGATTTCGTAATGTTGCCAATGTTACCAAGTTCACTATGTTAAGAGTTTTTAGCATTGCAAGCACAAGGACTATCTAGGCTCACTAGTGTCCATTTACTGAAATTTGCTGACAAGTTCACTGTTGGTGACAACATTTACCTTTTGGAACGGCTGGTTTTCCACTGTTTGGTCAGATATCTTGTCCATGGATATTTACTTAATCTGGTCGCACTACAGGTTTCTGTGGTTGAAGAGCAAAGGCAAGAATCTGCCAAATCCGACGATGAGAATAAGGCTAATGATGGAGATCCATCATCCACTGAAACTGAGCCATCTAATGGAAAAACCGATATCAATGATATAGCTATGGATGAATCTCAGGTAACATGCCATTAACTTCCAACAGTTGACTTCAGTAATTCAATAATCTGCAATATCTTTTGCTCATTCTACTCCCAAGTAGTGTCATTTGACAGTATGTGACAACCTTGTTTTTCTTTGTGCTTTGATTATCTTGATGGTTAACATCTTGATGCATACAAAATAGTTGTTATTCCATACTGACACCTATAGTTTTGCATGGCCAAGCATTCAGCAGTTTGTTGTTGGAAGTGTTTTGCCTTTTACTCTTTTAGCATCCAATTGTTTGAAACATAAATATTAACCTCAAATGGCAATAGCCAGTGCCAATCATGATTGTTACCACTAGGAATGTGCAAATGGTTGTATAATGTTCATAAAACCTGGGGTTTTGTAAAATTTGCAATCTATTTATTATTGACCTATTTATACTACGGTCCTTTCTCCTACTCGTTATACATTATTTTTATAACTAAAAGGAGAATTCATCTTTCAGATCCCAGAAATGAAAATTGTTTTTAGTCAAGCAGCAATCTTCTGATCTAGTTTATGGTGCAATTTTTTTCCTAGATTGTGCAATATTTGAGACCAGGAAGACTTCAATATCACTGATTTAAAGCTCATGCGCAAATTCTTATTGTTTTGGTCTCTCTGTTAGATCAGTGGTGGTGATCACTTGTGCCTTCCATTCCATGTACAGATAAAGTAGTTAAAAAGTTGTAACTGATACCTGACAAAATCTGTTCAAGTAGTAACTCACGTCCCACTCTTTGTGAAATATACCCAACTTTATTTCTTTTTCAAACCTTCATAAATAAGAGCCCAGTTTCCAACCCCTGTTGAATATACCATCTTATCTTTTCTTCTGTTTGCAACCATAGGCGTTTGCTTTCCCTCGAAGTTCCTTTTTTCATTTGGCTGTATTCTTGTCATTCGTTATACAAACACAATTTCACATGGTTGTTTGTCATGTTTGAAGATTCCTTCTAAAAAAAGAGATAAATCAATCAAGCATTGACTCTGTATGTCCTATTTCAGGCATCGGATGAGGCTGGAGATTCCGGCAAAAATGGTGGTGGAACCGACCTAAATTTAAACTTGGGTTTGAAAGACCCCGACGGTGACAATGAAGGTGATACAGGCGGGCAACACGAGGCTGACAGGCACCCGAAAATTAAAAATAGATTGAAGAAGAAATCTGGTACCCCTGACCTTGAGATGAGAATGTAACCGGCTGCTTCATTTATTCCTTGAATTCTTTACTATTTGCCTTCGGGCCAATTGTATAACTTTCTTGACATATTGTCGTCGTAGAGACAACTCAACAGAGACGATTACAGCGCCTGCAATTGTTTAGTGTCTGAATTGCGTTACCATACATTATTAATGAAATATTCTTGCATTGTTGACCGTCCAAAACTAATTTGCAGTTCAACTGTACAATACCTGCATGGTTTGTACATTGCGAACGGGTCAAATGATACCAATGTGATCAGAAAATATTAGCTAAATCCAATCCTTCATTTCGAAACACCATCTAATACAGTGCATAAAAGTTTGCACACAAGCATATCTCAACAAGTTGCGATGCAATCAGAGAGACTTTCATAATTTATGCCTCCGTGACAGTTCACCGAATCCCGATTATTTACTTCACCGAATCCTGATTATTTACATCGGACCGGAGCTATCCCTGTAAAATACCCACCTGCAATTCTTTATCGTAGTCTCAGCTAATGATTTCGTGGCCGTATTGGCGCTCATTACAGATATGTTTACGAAAATAGTTTTCGTCATACGAAAATTACAGAGAGGTCATTTGTGGAATTTTAATCGGGCTATAATTTTAATATTCCAAAAATGATCCTCTTGTTGTACTAACTACCATGCCGCCCACTAAGGCGTAGCGCTTGCGCCCCCTTTGAGGCCGAGGGCGCGCGTGGCGACCACCTTGTGCTGCCGCCCACACGTCGTGGCCAGCATGTGACCTGCGTGGCGGCGCGCAAGGCAACCACTGCATTGCGCGTCCATAAAAGGGCGCCAGTGAGGGAGCGAGGCTCCTGCGACGCGATTAGGGGGAAATATTTGTGTACAAAAATTCTACGAGTGGGAAAAAAATTCAGGCGCGAAAGCGAAAGAAAAATCACGAGCACCTAGAAAATAAGTTGTGTGGCCTGCTGCGAGCACCTAGAAAAGGTAAGTGTCATTCGCATCCGGTTATTATTATCGGTAGTTTTAGTAATGTGATTAGGATGCAATTAGATAAATTGTAGCAACAGAGTAGTTATATTTGTGTAGTTAGTTTATTTTGAAGACTCAGTAGTTAACAATGTCATTAGGCCGCAATTAGATGACTTAACAGACCTGTTGCTAATAGTGTTGTAAATTTCATCTCGGCTATTTGCATAGTTTCATGAACTTGGTCATAAAATAGCAAAATATTTGGAGGTCGTTAAGCAAAATGAAATAGCCACAATGAGCGCTTTGTATATATACTCTTGATCGGGCATATTGTCTTCGGTGCATGCACTACGCAGTACACCGCTAGAATGAGAAACTTGACGCACCTCTCAAGGAGTTTTTATGTCCGAAATTTAATGAAAAAGAATACTGTGTCGTAGACCCTGCATGTCTTTGGTGTAAGCTAGGTCTAACTCGGGTATGGAAACGTAGAAATGCAATAAGAATTTCTGAAGTGAATTATTTTTGAACTGTAATATCGAACTAGTTAAAAAATTCATAACTATATAAAAATTTAGGGAAATCAGTTTTGTTGGTTTTCTTTTTGATTTAGTACCACAGGAAATTTCTGAAGTGTAACATAGAATAGGCTACGTATTATTTATACTACAAATAATATTAGCTTTGACATTTCATGGATAGAAAAATTATACGAACTCCAATCGGTATTGAAAACTTGTACGACAAAACGCTCGTGTACAGTGGGCATAACCAAATTTGTAGAAGCATTCATTCGGAAAAAAACCACAAATAATTCGATGGTTTCATATGCACATGTGTTAGGTACTTTATGGCGGAAATTCAAGATATGTTCGTGTTCCACGGGACGCTCTGACTGTGACGGACCGTACGGTGCGGACCTGTCAAATTATCACCGCACCGTGATCTAGGCGCCGGCTCTGAAGGACATGAGCCTCTCGGAGCTAAGGCGGTGGGTGCGTTCCGCGTTCGATCGCGCCACTGGAAGGAAGAAGCTGCGCATCGAGGCGTTGTATGCCTCGGTGGTGCGTGGTGCAGGCGAGACCGTTTGGCAACTTATGAAGGTCACATGTGACGCTTCATGGGCCAACTACATGGGGGTTGTTTGCAACCCCGCTGCTGCGATATATGCGCGGCCGATGGTCTACGTTCATTTCTTGGAGAGGAAGGGGACATCCGGCGCGGGTGGTTCCGGTGAAGGTGAAGCTGCTGGTGAGGAGCCTGCGTTGGTCTCCGGTGTTGGAGGAGACGTGGGCGATGGAGACCTGAGGATGCGTGCGGTCAATTTTGAGCCCAACAAAGGAGCGGAGAGATGGTGGTCAGCCCGTATTGATTATCACGAGTACCTGGCCGACCAGGTGGATGAGGTGGAAAGCGAGGAGGACGTGGAAACAACTAGTTCTGAAGACGACGAAGATGGAGAACGCTGCTGCGGGAGGAGGTGCAGTTGGTGGTTTTGTGACCACTGACATTGCTTACGTCCCCTCACGATTGGATGACGTTGCGACGACATCACTGGTTCTGCCACGTCCGGAAGGTGCTGAGTGGGGGTTCAACAAGGACACCCTGCTCCTAGGCCAGCGCTTTCCTAACGAGAGTGCCGCACAACATGCTATTGCTAGATACGCCGTTAACATCGGTCAGACGTATCGGGTGCAGAGGTCCAACCCCGACACGAACATCGTCAGGTGTGTTGATGAATCATGTGCTGGTAAAGTCCGTGCGCAGAGGTTCACGGCCGCTGCCATGGGCTTCTGGATAATGGTGCTGAAGGACCACACATGCGAGTTAGCTGAGCCGCTTCACAAGAACCGCAACATGACGTCCTCGTATGTTGCCAGCTTGATAAGCCACGTCTTCGCTGCAGATGTGTCCATTTCGCCAAAGCTCCTGCTGGCGGATGTTGCCAATATGGTGGGGTTCCATGTCAGCTACAAGACGGCATGGCGTGCGAAACGCGGGGTTCTGGAGCGAATGTTCGGCACATTCGAAGAGGCTTACAACCTAGTACCAAGATTGCTGCATCAAATCACGGAATCTAATCCCAGGACGTACGTAAACAAGCTTGAGCGGGTGCATCCGACTGAGGGGCCCAATTGTTTTGTTCTTGAAAGGGTCTTCTGGGCCTTCCGTCAGGCGATCGAAGGGTTCAAGCATTGTCGTCCGTGCTCACCATGGATGGCACCTTCCTATGTGGGAAGTACAGGGGTACCATCCTCACCGCCGTTGCGGCCGATGCGAATGACCAGTTAGTCCCCGTGGCGTTCGCAATTGATGAGAGCGAGAACACCGAGAGCTAGTTGTGGTTCCTGTGCAATGTGAAGCAAACGGTGGTCCAAGATCGGCCAGATATGTGTGTCATCACGGATCGCAATGCTGGATTGTTATCTGCATTGTGCATGATGCAAAACGGGATGCAGCCGCCGTACCAGTGGAACGATGATAGGAGCCGTTAGTGCATGTGGCATCTCGCGCCAACTTCCACACAAGGTTTGGAGTAAGGACCTCATGAAGATGTTCAAGAAGCTCTCCATGCAGAACCAAAGGAGGAAGTTCGAAGCGGTGTGGAGACAGCTCGATGGGGAGACCGGGAAGCATGTAAGGGACTCAGCGCATGCCGAGGCAGGGGCAGTGGCTAGAGGGTCCGCGAGAGTTGGGGAGTTCACACAGTGGTTTAACTTGCACGCACCTGACCTGGAGAAATGGTCCCTGCTGCACGACACGGACGGTGCAAAGTACGGGATCATGATGACCAACATGTCGGAGGTGTACAACGGTGTGCTCAAGGGTGTCCGCTCCCTGCCGATCAATGCGATCGTGGAGGAGAGCTGGAACCGTACCATCGGATACTTTGTTAATATAGCCATGATGGCAAAGAAGCATCTGGAGGATGGGAAGCAATTCTCCGAAGTAATGCATGCCTACATGGAGAATAAGATCAGCAAGACTCGATCGCACGCCGCTCGTACCATGGATGGCATCAGGCAGAAGTTCGAGATCAGGCTCAAGGAGAAGTACGTGATGGGCCATGCTAGAGGGGATCCTAAGCAAGTCTGCACGATTGGTGAAGAAGCGTCGTGCACTGCAACAAGCCGCAGCTTCTGCACAAACCATGCTCCCATGTGTACGCGGCGTGCGCGGCGTGGCGGTAGGCCTCGGAGCATTACATCTCCGAGTACTACGACATCTACCACCTGTATGCAACTTGGAGTGCCGAGTTCCATTCGTATGGGCTGGACACGCACTACAGGGACCTTTGGCTGGAGCAGGTGAAGTGGGTGCCCAACGACACACTAAATCACCCCGGTCGTGGAAGACGCCAGTCCCAACGCATCCGGAATGACATGGACGACGACCCGGTAGCGAACAGCGGTTCGCCGCCCCGTTGCGCATCATGCAAGATAGTTGGGCACTCCATCAGCCGTTGCCCAAACAGACCCGGCACAAGCAGTGCACCGTAGCGAGGAAGATATAATTACTAAGTCGTGATGTCCCTTGCTTATTTCAATGTCTTTGATGGACTCTGTTGCTGTTAATCCATACCTTTATGTAGTACTTGTTAAGTTGTCCGAGTCTGTTGTTAACTCATTATGGTCATATTGTGTTGTTGAATTTTTTATCGTATGTTTTGCCTTATTTTCCTGTGCCACATAATATGTTTTACATGCATGCACTGACATGTTGTTTCCCTATTGGCAGGAGATGGCGCAGGTTCCAGTTGACGACGCGTACGAGCTGCTCGACCCACGCTGGGATGTGGGACCCCGTTGCCGGGCGTGGTCCGTCGGCGTCGGCCCTCCGAGCCTGGTCCTGAGCACGCCCAGAGAGAGATGGCCCCTTGACGAGAGGTACGTCCCCAGGCTTCGGGAGACCGGGCTCCTGCCCCTTGCCCGGATGTTGGACCTCCCGCACACGCTGTAGTTTGACGCGGCACTCCTGTCTGCGCTCGTGGACCGTTGGAGACCGGAGACTTACACTTTCCACTTCCGATGGGGGGAGATGACCATTACTCTGGAGGACGTGGCTCTGCTTACAGGTCTTGATACGGATCCACCTAGTTGATTAGATGAATCCTGATTGTTGGCCCAATCTTTCACGGTACACTCGAAGATCAGTAGCAATCTCACAAACCAATTCGGTGAATGGAATTGTAAGAAAATCAATATACTCACAAACCAATCTAATAGATTGAATTGCAAGTAGTAGCGTGGCTGAAACGCTTGATCTTGTCTACTCTCACAACTCAAGCGTGGTCTTCTTGTCCTCCATATGGTGCGGCCAGTGCCCCTCGATTGTCCGAATTTGCTACGATGGCGATCTTGTTCACGTGGATGGAAGGTACCGAATTTAAACTATTCTAGTTTTGGAATAAAATATTAATCACCAATTGGTGACAATTGGTCACCCCATGCCATGTTCTGGCGTCTTCTCCATGCATTGAATCGGCTTTCCTTCTCTTAGCTTCGCACGAACTTGTTCCACGGTGTGCCACATTCTACCACCACATGCTTGTTGGCGGTACATGATCGTTGGCGCATCCCCATCCATCCTATCGGTCTTCACAACATTTTGAGCATGCGTATCATCCTCCCTTTCTTCAAGAAAAGGCGTCCTCGTCTTTTGTGGAAGTGAGGACACATCTCCTCGGCATGAATAGTCATAGGACACGTACCTGATGCACCAAAGAGTTTGTTCTTGTTAGAATGGATCCTATTTCCTACCACGCAACCATTGTGCATAATACGGTTCGGGATGTCGCCAGTTGTCAACCCCAAAGCTTGCAGGATAAGCTTGTAAACTTTGCCGCGAACCGTCTTGGTGACATACAAAGACCATCTTGTGGTGCCTCACTACTAGTTTTGTCATCCGAGCTATTTGTCTATCTTCAAAGTATCCATCTCATATGCATAGGGCGTAACAATGATATACCCATCAAAGTCTTTGGGCGATCAACCCCAATCATCCACAAGTGTTTGGCTTGCGCGTTTGTCAAGCTTCCCGTGTCGATCATCATAGCACAATCTGTGTTCCCCGCTCGACCGATTGAAGAATATGTAGCTTCGGATCGTGGAGTGGAGGAGCATGACTAACTTCATTCCACGAAGCTACGATCGATACGGATCCACCTAGTTGATTAGATGAATCCTAATTGTTGGCCCAATCTTTCACGGTACACTCGAAGATTGCGGTGAATGGAATTGTAAGAAAATCAATATACTCACAAACCAATCTAATAGATTGGGCTCACGTCGCCAAAGCGGCTTTTCTGATTTTTATTATCTAAATCATAACTTGTCCTCCATATGGTGCGGCCATGGGGGTTTATATAGCCTCCCACGCAAGCACAAAACTCGGATGTGCGTGAACGATAATCGAACCAAAAAATACTTTCTTTTTTAAATTAGAATTTAAACTTTGCGCCTTGATGCTTCTTCACGGCCAATGCAACCCTTGCCGCCATACCACCACATGTCTTTCTTTGCGCATGCGCTAGGGAGGGCATCCCCATCCATCCTATCGGCCTTAGTGCGTGGCGATGCTTGTCGATCTGCCCCGAGCATGCGACTGCGAAGAAGTGAGGACACACTTAGTCACGTACCTTTTGTTCTTGTTCGAATGGATCCTATTTCCTACCACGCAAGGATACTACGTGTGCAGAGCAGGCGAGGAGCCAGTCCTCGCGGTATGCTACGCCCTGCTATAGTTATGGTCGTATGAGCACTTTCTAGTCGGCCGACCGTACTTCCGCACCAGCGTGCACCCTTACCAGGTGACCACCGAGCATTACGGGAACGCTGCAGGGGACGATCCCGTCGACGGGCCTACGATGGGAACACGTTGGACACGTGGTACCCTAGGGTGGGCTAGGGAGAAACCGAGGCGCATGTACCCAGAGTTCCATAACCTTTTCGAGACTCTCCAAGATGACGAGGTCATCTGGTGGCCATGGACAGCACAGTTCCTTCACGACACGGCCCCCGACGGATTATCATCGATGCACTCTGGGCGAGCCACTCGGATGACGACACGCCACCGGTCTTCTTGCACATGGTTGAGCGATACAATCGCGCTGGTCATGAGGCGATTCGGCCTTTACGGGAGGTGCCACCGCCCACGGGACGACCTCTCACAGCAAAGGCTCACCGGTATGTCATTCTTTGGTGTCATTTTGAGGGCATATTTGAGTAAGATTTTCTGACATGTAAATTCAATTGCAGGCAAACGAGGAGAGGGCGGAGGAGCGACAACTGGAGGCGAACGCGGCATACGGGCGCACGCCAGATCGGCGAGGTTACGACGGACGTGGTGCTGGAGTTTCACGGCTACGCCATCCAGACGTACGCTGCGTACTTGCGTGGTACATTACGCGCACTAGGTGCGAGCTTCTTGGGCGGCGCGCGGCATCGATGGGCGCCATGCAGGAAGACGTCGTACTAGCTGGTCCGGACCGTCACCGGGCGGCCCACCTCGACGAGACGGTAAAACATTCTTCGCATAATTTTCGTTCGGCAACACTTTTCGCACTTACTATCGGTTTTCATGCAGTACTACCGCTTGGGCGTATCCTCCATGAGACTACTGAAGCTCTACACCGTGGAAACAGCAACGCATTGGATCATCTCCTAGGCGTGATGCGCACGATACGCGAGGACGCGATTTCTGCGATTACATCTGTAACTTGTGGTCGCCACAGCGACGTTCACGCACAGCATCGCGTACGCGGCGGGCACCCTCCACCACCTTCGCCCTCTGCACCTCCGTCGGCACCGCCCTCCGCACGCCCGTGGCACTCCGGGAGTCGTCGAAGCTACGGTCGCTCGGCCTCGACCCGCCTCGGGCCACAGGTATGTCATCTGTCAAGCGGTTCTTGTCGTGAGTACCTTTTCATGCACTCATTTCGGACGTATCTGACATTACCCTTTGTTCTTGCGGCGATTCGAGGGGCGGCACTCTCGCAACCATCGTCATCACGGAGGAGGCGCGGGGATGGACTTCCTCGCACGGCGTTCAATCACACCTACGGAGCGCGACGGTGGTTCGGCAACACGTCACGGAGGGTACACCGTGCGGCACTACGGCTCGGCGGCGGGAGGATCCTCGTCAACACAACGGCCTACTCGGTACGTGAGCGTTACACCGATTTTCCGTCGCACAAAACCAATGACTAACTCACCATGACGCTTCCGCAGAAAAAACACGATGGATTGACGATATGCTCATGCCTCGAGAGGACCGCCACGATGAGATCACCCAGTTCGCCTCTTAGGCGGGGCCCCTACTACGGCCTTCGAGGCGTCGCCGCTCCGGACGAGTTCACATTCCGTGAGGATCAACTCGTCGTCCGTAAGCAACACGACGATGCGCCTAACTAATTTCATGGCCGTGTAAAACTTGTTATGTAATGCCATTGTGCATCCCGCCTTCGATTTATGTAATGTCCCACATGCGTTACGATGTGTGAGATTTATGTACACAAAATGTTCTCGAAATATTTAGTACTAACAACAACTGTACCTCCGATTTTAACTTACTAAACCTTAAAGACATAGCATAATCTTTGCCCACGATACCTCCTCGCCCTGCTACCTCGTGGACGCGAATTTTCTTCAACCAAATTACAATTTACCATGAGCTATATATATGCATGATTTGGCTGCCATTCCCCTCACTCTTGATTTCCTCTTCTCCTTTCTTCCTGTCTTAAACGGGATGTCTACGGCCTCATTAAACTTTCGAGTGAGCAGGCAATTAGAAGCAGTACGACAGCACTTGGATTGCCCTCGTTGTAGGGATCCGGTGAATGTGTTCACCTCCCATACGCCAACGAATCCATCCCGAGTGTTCATGAAGTGTTCAAATCTTACGGTAACTTGTGCCTGATCATCCCCAATGAACTTCTTTCCAAACATTATATTTTTTCACTTGCAGTTTCAATTATTTTTACAGAACACAACATGTCGGTTCTGGTTGTGGGCTGATGAAGATGTGCCAGAGGTTCGAGGCATTGCAATGCAAATTGCAGCCTTGCAAGAGGACACCGGTCGTGTGGCTGCATTTCGTCAAGTGCCTCGACCATCGGATCAACCGACAGAAAATAAAGATAATGTTCTTAAAAGACTGGATGAAAGGATGGAAAGGGTTGAGAAATCGCTACAGAAATTAGTTAACATAGCCAGTTTGGTAATTTTTTCTTCTATTATTTATTGTTCTTGCTAAGTAGAAGTTCAGTTTTAATAAGATTGTAATATCCACTCTTTATCTATGCATCCCTGCACTACGTGATGCATGCCTTTGAGACGTTGTTGTACTAGTTTGTATCATGTATGCCTCTATCTAATTCCGTTATGAACACTTTGCGAGTGAATTAATCAAACAATAATTTACAAATCAGCGCGGAACTACCGCTAACTAATTTACGGTGCTTCGATTATCGGAAGTACCACAAATTTATTGCGGCACTATCGCTCTTAAATGAAGCGCAAAAAGACCATCTCTAGAAAAAAAACATTTCACGCGAAAATTAGAACTTTAGCGGTGCGGTAGTTCCGCTCCCAACATGGCGGTACTACCGCGCCTGTAGAAAATCGACTAAGTCCCAAAAGGGTGCTCTTTGGAAAAAAAACGTTCCGCGGGATTTTCGGAAGTTCTGCTGAGAGGTAGTTCCGCACTTATATCGCCGGAACTACCGATTATCCTAACAAAGCAGCAGATGGCTTTCAAAACAACTTCAATTGTAAAACAAATTTACGAACTTAAGTGACAACTCACTGCCTCGCCAGCTTTTCAGGTCGAAATGACAGCACTCTGCAGAGTAAGAAGTGACAACACACTGCCTCCCAGCTTTTCAGACCGAAATGACAGCACTCTGGAAAGTAAGACATGACAACTCACACGCCTTTGGACGAAATGGCTTTCTGCGAGTAAGGCGTGAAATGCCGACTTTTCAGGCCGAAATGACAGCACTCTGCAGAGTAAGACGTGCAACACAACGCCGCTTGACTTTTCGGACCGAAATGACATCACTCTGCGAGTAAGGCGTGACTTCTCTCGCAAACCGGAGACGAGAGGACTCTGCAAAGCAAAACGTGACAACACTCTGCCTCCCGAGCTTTTCCTACCGAAAATACAGCACTCCAAAAAATGAGACATTACTTCTCTCTGCAAAAAGATTAGACAACCCTCTGCCAACCACGTCATGCCAACCCTCTGGCTTATAAAAGGAGGTGCAAGACATCTACGAGAGAAAACCACACAACCAAACCCAACGCTACACCAGAGCTTGCTTCACCAAGCTGGGATGGACAACCTCAAGAAGCAATGGGACAAGATCCGTGATCTAGCAAGGGCTTCAACGGCATGGGTCGAACAAGCTAGGGCTGCTGAGGCCCGGTCCGCAAAAGCGACTTGCGGGATGGCAGCTCTCGCAATGAAGCCCCGTAGCAACAACCCCGCGAGCGTTCCAACCGAGTCTTGACGCAACACCCTTGAGAGGAGGCGCGCCCTCTGTTGGTGCAGGGACACATGCAAGTTCTTCAAATCCAAGCACCAGCTCAGCCTCGGCATGCGTTACTAGGGTTGTCCTAACTACTCCTCTGAATATCCCGACCGCCGTTGAGATACGAGCAGCTATCGGCAGCCGGTAAGGAGTACTTACAGTAATTTATCGTACCAATTCTCTTTCAGAGTACGCACTAACAATCTCTCCCGTCTACCCGTAGTCCCCGGAGCCGCTATGTGGCTTTCGCAAGTGGATTGACCTAGAGATCCACCCACACGACCGATGGCGACTTCGAGGAGTGGAATGCGAAAGGGGCCGCGAGATCCGGGAGGAGGATCGTCGGTGAAGAGCACAATGGCGTATCCGCGGGAGACTCGAGGCCCATCTCGGCGTGCGCGGCGAGGCGCGTGCAGCCGAGAGAGCGTGAGAAAAAGTGGGAAATGGCGGCTGAGGCCAGGGCGGCAGGCGAGGAGTACAACGCCGAGCTCGCAAGAAAGGGCAAATGGCCCGGTCCACGCAGTAGGTCGGGCCAGTCCGTAGTAGTCCCCCCTCCTATTCACCATGTTTTAACTATCCCCTAAAGGCATACGTACTTACATGATCCGGAAGCTCGTGTCGCAAGTTACCGTAGTAGTAGCGTCCATGGTAAAGTAATTAGCCGAACCATCATGCCATGTGACCACGTGTAACGTGCTTCTGTCCGCGCGCGGACTGCGATGTAGTTCTGGTTCTGTGCCTCCGCTGAGCCATCAAAGTATGCCTCTTCTGGTGGAATTCCAGAGATAACCATTCACATCGGCATCGATTCTTCTATGTTTTAGGGCTTCTTCGTAATCGCAATGTTCTCAACCCCTTCAGTTAAGTTAATTTCTGTCCTATGCTTTAACTCCACCGTACAGAAGAAATTTGATCGAGAACCATAGCGACCAAGAGTAGTCATGTCATACCAAACTTCGCACATTTCAAGTCACATGAAATCATGAAACCCTAATTTCAAACGTCTCATCCTAATTTTTGAGACCTGAATCCTCAATTTGTCGAGATAATTTCAGAGCATATAAAATTATATAAAATTTACACAATTAAGTCCACTGTGTAGGAACTCTGGCTAAAAAATTCATAATATTTGGACCTCATTTGCTATATTAGAAAATTTCTACAAACATTAGATTTTAAAGAATTTTGGAGAAAAAAAATAAGAATTCATAAAATTTCAAAAAAAAATACACAAGCAGACACACTATGCTAGGAGGCTTCGCAAACAATTTCATAATTTTTTGATCTCATTTGGTATATTTAAAAAATCGTCCAATAAATACTATTAATTAATTTTTTAAAAAAAAAATTGACCACGTGGGGCAGCGCCAATTTGACCACGTGGGGTAGCACCAAGGTGCTGCCACCGGGGACGGCAGCACCTTGGTTGCTGCCATCCCGGGCGGTAGCTAGAACAACAAGGGGGCTATTTTTGAAATTTTAAAATTATAGGGGCTATTTTTAGAATTTTTGTTGCGCAACGGGGCTAAAATAGTCCACAATTCCACGATTGCAACCAATCTAGCCAAGCAAAAGCTCAAGGATTGAGTTGACTACACCCAATGTGCCTCTTTCAATGTGTTGTTTAATTTGTGAAGCACTACACTGCACTAGTGTTTAGTCAGATCTAAACTTTGAAATTATGTTGAACCGGTGCATCCATGGATTAAACTAGTGACAGTGGGGTTGAGGAGGTGGCCATCTCATATTAGTACAAATTTATCAACTAAAGCCTCTACCACTCTACCACGTTGTCACCATGCGGTTGAGGAGGTTGTTTCGCACGAACATCCCTCGTATCAATTACATTTTTATTTTCGTTTTCGTGCTCGTCGCTGAGAACTTAGATAATGTAACATAAGTTTTTCTTACGAGATTAAAGTTCAGAGCAGTCATTACAATTGTAGCAGTTTTGATTGCTTCCCCTGAAGGTCAGGTAATTCTTTGTCGGATGTCTTTGTCATTGTTGGACCAAAAGCGACTAGAGGGGGTGAATAGGAGCACACTCGCTTTTTCACAAATAAAGGATTCAACGCAAATTTCACTCCAGTAGCTATAGAAGCTATGAAGATCAGTATATCAGTACAGCAGAAGACTAATATTGAATCCAATAAAAACCCCTAAGCAATACTACAAAAGATCAAACACAAGATAACAAATCTCAGTGCACTGCCGGTCGAACCGCTGGCTCAAGGGCGGTCGGACCAATGTCCTGTCGGTCTGACCGATGATGCTGGCCGGTCTGACCGCTAGCCTCCAGAACAGATCAACAGCCTGATGGCGAAGTTGCAAATAGATGAAACTTTTGATATACAACTCCAAACTTGATGAAACTTAGAACACACCTTCTCTATGATATCAGGAAGCTATTCCAATCGAAGATTGTGATAATTCTAAGAGGAATAAAGATCATTTTCTGTTTGATTGAAGAAGGGTTCAAAACCGGGTCAAAATGAAAACTTGATCCAAGATCTTGCTCATGGGTGATTGATGATCAACATGATCCTAGATAGGTTCCAACACGTCACAGCAAGCTAGATCACGTGAAGAATTCAATAAAAAACTCGCTGATCAAAGAAAAACTCAAAATCATCAAATATAGAGAAAGAACGCAATGAGACAAAACATTGATCAAACTTTCCTTTGATTGATTGATATGATATGGGCTTACAGCCTCTCCATCAATAGAGAACAATGCTCAATCCAAGAGCACGAATATCACATCAAACTATCAAGAACCCTAGCCTCCACAAAAGCTCTCCCTAAGAAAATTAGGGTTTACAAAAATAGCAAAAGACACGAAGAGGAGGTGCAGCCACCTCCCTCTCCTATTTATAGTGGAGGCTTAGACCTTCTATAAGTTTGACTCAATTGGGCTCCCGTTAAGGCCCAAAACAAACGGGGAACTTACGCACGCATTTTAATGCGCCGTCTTTAACACCCCTTGACCTAACTAGCTACACCTTGCGCCATCTTGCGCCTCGGATTAGCTAATAGGTCACCCTTGTCTATCTTGCACCACGCTTGAGTACATGGACCTCACCCGGCATCGTCGATCGTTCTGGACCTCAGCTCTCCAAGCCTAGTCCCGATCATCCTCGCCGTTGACCGTCGTTGACCACCAAGCAACCTGCACAACAATAGACAAGTAAACCGAATTTGAGAACAAGTTCTTCACAACTTGACCCATGTTAGTCAAAACATGCATCATGCAACATATATGACCTGAAACTCATGACTTTGACCTAACAACCGAAAATCGTCGTCACGACGGGCGACGAACCACGTGAAAATCGGTCAGACCGCCCCTAGGGCCGGTCTGACCGCCAGCTGGGACTTAGCCATTTTTCCTCTCTAGAAAACCGAAACCTACTGGAATTTTCAAACCAATAGAACTTTTGACTCGAGACTCCAAAAATTATGATAACAAGTACAATAGAATCTCCTCTCTTGCCTACACCCTCTATTTTTGGCCCAGCTCAATCCACCACTTTTGTGACATTATCGGTCCGACCACCGCTAGGGCCGATCAGACCGATATTGGACCGGTCGACCGCATACTGGCTAGTCGACCATTGAGACTGACGACGATTGTTTCTTTGCCGAAAACACGTAAATGACAAACCATTAACGCCATTGCCAATTGTTACATCATCCTAAGATCTGGGGCATATCCCCATCATATCCACAATCTCCCCCTTGATGAACACATTGGTAATAATCCAGAAAGTGTAATTTGGATGTTTAAAAAGTAAAATACTTTTGTTTTCGCACAAAGGCACAACTTGGTCCATAAGCAAGAAAAAGCAATGAAAATGACCAAGCTACCATCAGAATAGCATAGGCACGTGAGATAAGGCAAAAGAAAGCATAAAAACTTTAAATTCCAAAAAAGAGTCAAAAATCTCACTTAAGGTCCATATGAAAGAACAATTGTTCAATTGACCTATGATCATTGTGAGGATTAATAAATGCAATTCAAGTTCAGAAGAATCAATAAGACAATAAGAATGTAATTCAAAAACTCCCCCTCACTACAATCCTCAGATTTCAGAAAATTTCAAATTCTCTCATTTCTCCCACTTTTTATCATTTTTATATATCTTCTCCCTCTTTGTACAATAATGATATATTTTCTCCCCCAACATTGAAATATCTTCTCCCCCTTTGACAATGTAGCCATCAAGGAATCACGCCTTCCTCTTATCCAGAGATAACAAATGCAGAATGAAAAAGAAGCATAAGGAGTTTGCATGAAGTGCAATGCAGTAGCTTTATTTTTATATTTTTCAATTTTTGATTACAATAAGCTTTGGAGATTACCCAAAAGAGCAAGCTAACATCTCTAATATTGCACAAATAGCATATCAAGCCTAACAACGCTAGCAAGATCATGATAAGACATATATATCAAAGCTAAGCACGAAGGCTCAAAAGTAAAGCAATAGATTTGATCAATTTAAGCAAAGCTTCAAATTCAGCAAGTTCATCAACAAGGATCCTAAAGTGAAACTGGCCATGTCAAAATGTTAAAGTGAGACCAAAAATCTAACAAAGACCACATTAAGAGTCAATCAGGTCCTGTATTGAATCATTTTGCTCAAATTTCTCAAAAGCCTATTTTTCAACAGTTTTCTCATTTTCACTGAATATTGAAGTTGACTAATGATCTAACTTAGTGACAAGATCCTGGACTAGGAGTCATCCACAAACTCATCCTAAGCTTCGAACAAAAGTTGATTAAATGTATATCTTAGTGAAGAAGATCCTGGACTATGAGCCATCCACAAACTCTTCCTAAGCTTCTACCAGTGCGACAAATCTTGAGGTTCATGTCATTTCTGACAAGCAGTCCCCATGAGATCGCCTGGATCATCAAACTATCTCCAAGTTCATGTCTTTGACAAGCAGTCTCGAAAGAGTAGTTTGGCACAATTTAAGCATAAGACAATCTTAATTTTTCATGTTTCACTAGAGCAGATTTAGAATTTCAAGAACACGAGAAGCTCAAGTAATGATCAATTTTAGATTCAAGAGCTAACAAAGCAATTCTGACAGGGCTAATGTCACAAAATGAGCACTAATTGCGTAACTCGCTAAAACATCCACAAATTGCAATTTTTTAGTTCGAGTTGTTTTAGAGTTCTAGCTCATACAACAAAGACTTATCTGTATATGTGAAAACATGATAATTCTAGCAAGTCAAAAAACTAGACATGGCATTGAGCAAGAATTGAAATACTAAAGCTCCAAAGGGTAATAAGCAAAGCTTCATCAATTTTAAAAGATAAGCAGAAAAACTTATATTACAATGCATCTTTTTGGACCTCGGCTCTTCGAGCCTAGTCCCGATCATCCTCGCCGTTGACCGTCGTTTGACCACCAAACAACCTGCACAACAATAGACAAGTAAACCGAATTTGGGAACAAATTCTTCACAACTTGACCCATGTTAGTCAAAACATGCATCATGCAACATATATGACCTGAAACTCATGACTTTGACCTAACAACCGAAAATCGCCGCCACGACGGGCGACGAACCAAGTGAAAATCGGTCAGACCACCCCTAGGGCCGGTCTGACCGCCCACCCTGGCCGGTTTGACCGCCACCTATGGGCCGGTCAGACCGCCAGCTGGGACTTAGCCATTCTTCCTCTCTGGAAAACCGAAACCTACTGGAATTTTCAAACCAATAGAATTTTTGACTGGAGACTCCAAATATTATGAGACCAAGTGCAATAGAATCTCCTCTCTTGCCTACACCCTCTATTTTTTAACAAGCTCAATCCACCACTTTCTGACATTGCCGGTCCGACCGCCGTTAGGGCCGATCATACCGATCTTGGACCAGTCTGACCGCCGCCGTGGCCGGTCGGACCGGCTGAGACCTGACAATTATGTTTCTTTGCCGAAAACACGTGAAACGACAAACCATTAACGGCATTGTCTATTGTCACATCATCCTAAGATCTGGAGCATATCCCCATGATATCCACAGTCATTATTACCGTAGTAAGTCGGTCACAGTCATTCTTTATTAGTCTTAATCACCTAGTCGCAATTAATGCGGCTTGTATTCCGTAGTAGGTCGGTTGGAGTAATTTAGCCGTAATTTTTTATTGTTTATAATATAGTCGTAGGTACCGTATCCGTAATATATTAGTGTATGGTAATTTTCAGTATGAATTAGTTAGTGGTTGAAAATGAGTGAAAATTAAATAGTCATAATTAATTATTTGTAATTATTATAGTGGTAATTAATAAGTTGTGATTGTAACAGTCCATTTTTCGGTTAGTGGATAGTCTTTTGCTTTTGTTAATTTGAGTTCAAAAGCTCCCTTTTCAAATCCTCAAAGCATCTCAAAAAGGGTTTCAAATCTCAGTTCAAATTCAATTCTCAGTTTGAATTTCAGTTTCAAATTTGAATCCCATTCAATTTCCCCTCACCCCTCTTGGGGCTCAATCCATTCTTTTGGCTCGGCCCAGCATTATCCCCCGGCCCACTCCCCTCTCCTTTTTGCCCATACGACCCAGCTCCCCCCTTGCCCCTTCTTCCTCCTGGCAGCCATGGTTCCCCCTGCCACCTGCACCACTCCAAGACGCCGCCCTCTGCGCTGCCCTCGTTAGCTCCCAACTTCCCCCGTGGACTCCGGCGCCACCACCGTGACTTGTCACGTCGCCGCTCAGCTCGGCCATGCCCCCAGCGCGGCACCCAGGACACGCCCATGCCACGCTCGATGAGCCATGAACGCTTGCGCCCACACCACTCTGCACGCGCTACGTAGTGCACGCGCGCGCTCTGCTCCTCGCCCTACCGTACGTCTGCGCCGCCCACTCGCCCGCCTGCCTGCCTTGTCGCATCGCCCTGCTGCTCATGTCTGCCCCGACCTCCATGGTCTTCGCCATGACGTCGGAGCCGACCCACCCACGCCCATGCATGCGCAGAGCCGCCTGTGGCGTGCGAGTGCCGCTCTACCCCGTCTTGTTGCCCATCGGCAGCGCCGTTCGCTCAGCCCGCGCAAGCAGCCGCTGCACCACGTCTGCTCCTCCTCACCTGCTCCTTGATTCAAGCGCCTGCGCCCACCTGCCTCTACCCCGTCCCGTCGCCATGCGCATTGCCAACAAAGCCCACGCTGCCCTTGGGACCGTACGCTTCTCTCGCCACGCCAACGGCTCCATCCCTCCCCCTCCGGCTATAAAGAGCCCTGACCTCCTCGCCATTCCCCTCCCCACCGGCTCCCTTGCCCCTTTCTCCCACCGCGCGCACAAGCTGGAGCTGAAACCCGTTTTCGGCCGGGCAGCCTTCCGCAGCGCCCCACCGCTGCTCCGGTAAACCACTTCCCCGACCGACCCCGTCACGAGGTGCCCCAAGGCCCAAGGAAGCATTCCCCCACGGCCGCCGAGACGCACCACCGTCATGGCACCTTCTCCCCCGTTGCCGGTCACCGCTGCCCCGCCAATTCGGTCGCCCCCAAGCTCCCCTGGCCTCCCGCCCGGCTTCCCCACCTCCAGGCGCCGCCCATGCGCACGCCCCCTTCGCATCTGCGCCACCGGAACCACCGCGCGCCTCCAAGCCCGTGCTGCCGCTGCTGCCCTAATGCTTCTCTAGCACCGTCGCCGCCTCCAGTGGGGTCCCCGTCCTCATGGGGTCCCATTTTGCCCACTCACCCGTCGCCTCACGCCTCCGCTCGCGAGCGTCGGCGATGCCTTTGAGTAGCCCGAGCCCTCCTCTGATTTCCCCTCTCTCTGTATTGCTCTGTGGGGTGTTTGCTCTGAGTCTTGACCATGTGGCCCACCATGTCAAGGACTCTTGGTCTTCTCTTTCTCCCTCTCCTTGTCTCTCTTTCAGATGGGCCCGAAGAACAGTAGCACTCCAATGCACCCACGGACCAGTGATAGTGGACCTTGGTCCAGGTGCTGTGCCAGGCACCAAGGCACTACGCAGTGAGCCCCTCAAGTCAGAGAGACATGTTCTCTCTCCTTTCTCTTTTAATCAATTTAATTCAAATTTGAACTTCAAAAATTCTGTTCTCCTTCGTTGTAGCTCAAACAATTATGAAATTAGTTTTTAAAAATATGTAAATTCAAGATCTTGCTAATGGTAGTGGTCTTCTTTTATTTGGAGTTTATTTATTATTTTTTTAGTATTTATTTGCTCTCTTTGCTTGTTTGTGCCTTTTTTCGGTACGTTCGTCCGAATAGGATTCGAAGATGCGGGAGATCTCCATTTCAATCAAGCACAAGATTGTCAAGACTCTCTTACCTATAATCTAGGCGAGTCGATACTTTGATCATTTTGAGCCTACATTTTATGTAAATTATATTCGTTTAAATTATCAAAATTACATGCTTTAATTCTTTAATCAAATGTATTTTAAAGACTAAGATAGTTAAATACTCATTTGATGATTAATTAATTATTATGTCTTCCCTTGACAATTGAATCCATTATTCTATGTCACCCTAGTAACTATATGGTAAATACTAGTTATAAGTTGTACTTAAGTGATATGCTAGTCTTGCTTAAGTACCAAGACATTAAAATATCCTAATCATCATCTTTTAAACATGAAAGTAAATGATTGAGATAGTTGAGTGTCTGTTTTTACTCCTATAAAACACTAATAACTTGTTGTTACTGTCTGGGCGGATGGTAGGATAGATGGTATGTTGATGGGAGCTAATGCAGCCCGAGGAATACGTGATATGTGGAATGAACTACCCAAATAACCTTAAGGACTTAATCTTGCCATGACCTCCCGTGTAAAACAAGTACAACCACAAGTCTGCAAAGTGCAACTTGTCTTAGTAAATTTATTAAACCCTGAATGCCATCTCACTGGATGGATAACGGGAACGTGCAAGTACTGGATACTTCATACTTGAATGGAACACCAATGCAAGGTGAAGTTTGCTAACCGCAGTGGTGTAGTCCAACTATGCTAGTCGCTGAAGTGAACATCCCGCACAACGTATGGGCGTAACACCATATGGGTTAGATGACGGAAGGGGTGAGATATTTAGAAAGGTTACTATGAAGATCGCTCAACTACATGACTACGGAATCATGTGGGGTAACGAGTATGATTATCTCTTGTTGGTACAGTGTACAACCTCTACAGAGTCTAAATTGTTTAAACAGTCGCGCCTACGGTCAAAGGCGGACATGGAAACTTTACTAGAGTTAGTTCAATTTCAAAAACCGTTGTGGTGGGATAAAAAATGTGGTGGGCTCACCTAGCCCTGAGATTGGATTTTTCTGGGTTTTCAAACCCAGTGGTGTTAATAAATGAGGTAGCTCCAATCAAAAGAAGCATGAGGTAGAGTTTCCGATGGAGGGAATCTCTGCTGATATAAATATTACACAATTACTCTTTTTAATAAAATAAAATTTAGTTAAAATACTAAGTGATAGGAATTTGTAATTATGATAATTGAAAATATTGCTTTAGCAAATAAAAGAACCCAAACCTCCCTTGTTAATCCTTGCATGTATATTATTGCATTATGTGTGTTGGCTCGCGAGCACGGAAGCTGTGTTCATTCTCGCTCTTCCCCCAAATCCCTCAGAAGCTGGAAATCCTGAAGATTACGACTACTACGAGGATCCAGAAGTGGGAGACCCAGGAGATCATGAGGAGTAGTTTAGTTCTTTTACTCTAGATCTCGCTTCAGTCTAGCTGAATCCGTCGGTGCTTGCGTGCATCCTATATTATCTGAGTTTTCGGGTAAATATCGAACGTAAATGGGTTTCCCCAGTCGCTTGCATGTGGAGAGATGTGCTATGCCTCCTTTTTTTTCTTTCGTTGTCGCTTCTGTTACTTTTGTAATGTAATATTTGGTATGTCCTATTCTTATTGTAAAACTTGACCCGATGCATTCTATATAAACTCTGATGTGTTAAATTAATGAATGGTTTAATTCACACTATGTATGAAATAGTTCAACAATGTGTCTGTGAGTACTATCTACTGATCAATCTGGGTCCAATAGTAATTAACAGTACACACATGATTCTTTGTCATGATAATTCTTTGTGGAAAAGGCGGGTAAAACCGCGTTGGCATGAGTGTGATGACCCACATAGTAGCGTGTCTTCCTACTTGATTGGCATTAGCATGAGTGTCTTCCTACTTGATTGGAATTAGCATGAGTGTGATGACCCACATAGTAGCGTGTCTTCCTACTTGATTGGCATTAGCATGAGTGTCTTCCTACTTGATTGGAATTGCGGACCGCATCGTGGGCATGCAGTCGCGGAAACACCGCACGATGACTGTATGGTTTTGGCATGTATCCACCTTACTCCTTGTCCGATCAGCTATTTTTGCAAATACGTTAGCAATATTATCATTTCCGTTAATACGCTCAACAACAATACCATTTCGGTCAAAATATCTCAGCTAATAGGGTGTATCCGGTGCATCCACCTGTTTATCGCATCTTAAAATACAATGCACTACGCATATGGTGATGAAGAATTCCAACAAAATTTGGCTCCATAGGCCCTGAGATGATCAAGAATGTTGCAAAAAGTCAACTGAAAAGTCCATGTATAGTTTTTTCCTTTCTATTTTGGTATTTCCTTTATCTACATATTTTCCCTTTTATTTTTGGACCTCCTTATCAGCAGATTTTAGATTTGATTTTTTCCCCGAAATTTTGCAGGATGGAAGATCGACTGTCGATGCTGCCAAAAAATATTTGGGGGGATTTTCATGACCATTTTCGTAGTATTTTGAGTATCTAAAAGAGGGGACGCACACGATATAACTTCTTCATGTGAAATGCAACACTGCAAGTGCTTATACATGTAAAGAAGAAACGAGTTAGCCGCAATTAGTCCAAAATTGGCAATTTCAAGCATGCACATGTACTACGATGTTTTTATTACTCGGTACCAACCAGAAAAAAAGGGGGGCAAATTTCGGGACTAACTTATCAAACAAGATGGCCCGTTGAACATGTTCATCACAACAAAAATGACATCTTGTATTACAAATGCCCTTATGGGATCTGCTAATCGAACCAAAAAAAAGGAGAATCATTGATCAGTTGATGCACCAATGCACCACTCTGCTTGCCATGCCCTAGTAAGTTCAAAGCACTGTAATGTTAAAATCACACTCATTTCTGTGTCCACATAAATATGGCAGCGATGGAAAGAATCTCCTCAGGACGAGCTATCTAATTTAATCCGACTTGCTAGATTTCTCCTCTGGCTCTTCTTCAGTCGGACCACCTTCAGTGACACCAACTTCAGCAGGACGGAGAACACGATCATGTAACATGTAGCCCACCTGAAAATAGAGGAGTTATCAATATTGTCAGGTAAAATACAGCATTGGAGCATGGAAAAATGATTTCGTATATCAAGTATGTCTGAAAACTCTACTTTATGGTATTCTGGGCTGTCTGTCCAGGTGTCACCAGGGAATTATTCTGGTTAGGATTGTTACAAGGTATATTCAAGAGTCTAGTTAACCAAAAGTTCATCTTTAAACAGTTGAGACTTGAGAATGCCATCTGGTGCCATGTGAGGGCAAAATTCAACTATATAATTGCAATGCACTTCAATGGTCCCTTGGGTTTGCATAGATCCGCCTAGTCCTAAACATAGAAGTTGAAAACATACACCAACACCAACCAACTTACTCAATCTTAAAAGTTTTATACAGGATTATCTGAAGTTATTCTTAAGCTGCAGTGTAGGGATCAAACATATTTCTTTGGAAGAAAATCCTATGGGACCTGATCATCTCTAGACCCTTATTAGACCCTTTCAATCTCATGGCACATGGCAGAATAAATCAACCACCTCTTTGCATGACCACATGTCATGATTTGAAAGGGATCCAAACAAGGGTATAAAGATGATGAAGTCTTATAAGATTTTTTTTCTTCCAATTTTTATAGTAGTTTCGACCCTCTAATGCCAGTACTTTCCTCTAGGTTGCTATTTTTATCAACGGAAACTATCTGAAGCCATTATTACTATCTTTGTACTTTATCTTATATTTTGTTCCCATAGGCGCCCGCCTAGGTGCTAGGCGCAGCCCTCCCACCTAGCCAATTTATCCCGGCTAGGCGGACACCTAGGCCCACCTAAGCGGCTACGCCTAGAGGAACACTGTATATTTGAAGCCTACTTGTTCAATGCAGAAAAGGCAGATGGTCCATTACCGTTTAGGCTACAAAAAGCAAAGTACTAACACCAACTAAGCAGGAGATACACTGAAAATTTGAAGCCCTCCCTCCCAGCAAGCCATTTCGATCTGATAACTGAACCAGGTTGAACTAGTAGACGGTTCTCCAAAATACATTCGGAGGTAAATAAGTAATATGGTTAATGCATATATATAGCTCTATCAAAACCCACTGATTTTCAAGCAGTGACTGCATTCCAAGCTATTATAACTTAACGATACAACATATTTTCTTAAAACTCATACACATGCTACTTGTCAAATAAGCTGCATCCAAATATAATGTAAAATTACAAGCAAACTTCTAAAATATGATATAACTGTAATACATATTCCAGGCAAAGTTAACTTAATAAACAGAGAAAGGTCAACCATGTATTTCAACGAGCTATGAGTTCCTGACAAAAAGAAAAACAAAGAAAGATGTATATCGCAGTGATTGGAAAGGCATACCTTTAAAACAGCCGCAACAGTCCCTGATGGTTTTGAAGGATCAGGAATTTGGAATAGCGCATAGTGCCTATTTGGATCAAATTTCTCACTCTGAGGATCAAACTTTTCCACTCCAAACTTCTTGAAGACCTGTGCACATTAATTGTTATTGTTTTGTGCTTTACAAAGAATTAGAGTTTGAATGCGACGAATGTTACCCAAAAAAAAATGATATTTAAAGCAAAGACAGCATATTATGATTCACAGACGTGAAAAATATATCTAATTCACAGTTATGATTGATATGCGGGGAATCAGAGAGAAAATACCTCCCCGAGTTGCTTCTCAGTCATCTCAACACCCTCTAGTAGGGTTTTCAGTAGCTGCACAGCTTCAGCAGAATCATTAGACGAATCTATCTTTGAGAAGCTTTCCTTGACAACAGATGATGCCCTAGACAAATTGTCTGCAACATCTAACAAGCTCTTGGAGAAGCCCTGCGTGTACAAATTATTAAGTGAGAGATAATTCCCAGGGTTAACGGAAGAAATATAAATCCATGTAAAACAAAAATCTACAAAATCAAGCCAGGAGATATGAAATACAGACCTGTACTGCATACTTCTTTGAGTTCTCAGATTCGCGCTTTGTTCTGGCCATGACATTCTCCATCTCCGCATAGCTGCGTAAAACTTTATCCTTCATATCTTTAATTTCTTCATCTTTGGACTTCAATAAATCTTCTTTCTCAAGAACTAGCTTCACCAGGTCCTCCTCTGATAGGTCAAGATCTTCTGTATCTGAATAAGAAAATGCAGTCCATTTAGAACCTCTCCTCCTCCTGTTAGACCGGGGCATGGATTTTTACGAACCTGCTTTAGGTGCTTTTTCGGCTCCGGACGAGTTATTGGCTTCTTTCGGAGCTTCATCTTTCGAGCCAGTGCTTTTATCACCTCCATCATCCGTGGGTTTGTTGGCCTCTTTATCATCTTGTTGAGGAGCAGAAGATGAAAACCCAAACCTTTGAAAGGTTGATGTTGAGTATCGCATTGGCTTATTCAACATAGGCAAGATCTGCTTGTAAAACAACAGAGTAAATTTATTAAACAGTAGCAAAGAGGAAAATAAAACGAAATAAAAGTAACCAAAATAGCAACTCGGCCTGAGGAATGGTACAACGGCAGGTATTTAGCTTAATTGCCTGAAATACCTTAAGAACCAGTGCATCAACATACTAGCCTGGTCTCCGTGCAAGATTCTAATAGCATATAAGGCTATTTGATAAAAGCCATTAGAGATTACCCTGACATCATCCATATTTCTGAAGGATTGAGCCTTTTATGAATGGTAATGTTTCAAATGTATGCTGTTATTTTTCCCTATTTAAAACATTTCAACATTGCTACAACACGTCAACACCGTACAAAATTCAGCAAATGTTAGGCAACCTGAGTTTAGCACAAACCCCACATCGATCATAACCTATTAAGACTCTGCTCTAATAGCCAGAATGAACTCTAGAACAACAATGGTAGGCCACAAAAGCACAAAAAAACTCACATAAAAAACCAAAAGCATTAAAAAAAAGAAAGAGAAAGAGCTCTCAAATCTTCAAGAATTACTCTAAGATATTCAAAGCATAAAACCTAGTAAACAAAGCTTCCCCAATTTCTGCAAGCAGGATACCCCGTAAACCCCTCACCAGACCCAAAAGCCGCATCAGAAACGTAACCTTGATCAGAGCAAACTCCTCTAATACTCTAATACATCAACTAGAGCACGAAACCAACCCCCGCGGCGCCCCCAAAGAACTATCGCGAAGAAAACCTCAAAACCCACTATCCGTAAACCAGTCGACACGCAGCGGCGGTGCCATCCAAGATCAAATATTATGCAGGCAACTCGCACCGACGGGCCTTGCCCGGCGACTCGAAACCCTCACCTTGATCGAAGAGCAGGACGCGGCGCAGGGCTCCGCCGCCAGCGCCGAGGCCCCAAGAAGCGACGCCGCCTCCGGCCGCCGCCGCGCCACCCCGGCAGCCGCGGAGGCGATGCCCTGCCACGAGATTCGCGCGAGGAGACGCGCCGCCGCCATCTTACTCGGTCGGAATCGACGCGAGAGTCGCAGAAGAGGAACAATTTCGGGGGGAGAGAAACAAATCGGGAAGAATAAGATTTCACAAAAGAGCGAGAGGCGAAGGGTCTCTGCAATGTATTTAGGTTTTTGGGCGAAATGGGAAGAATCTATTATAGAAACCCAACGTTGAGGATATCTGCGATTTCACAAAAAAAGACCGTTATACCCTCGACGGAGAAGGGGCGATGCGGTGCACACCGGAGGCGGTTTTGTGGGGGAAAAAATTTATATAAATAATTATCATTTTATTCTAAAATACTATAATATATCTGTTTTTTTATTTTACATAAATAATCTTCTGTCGCTCCACCGTTCAGCGACAGAAGATTATTTTATTCTAAAACTATGATTTTCCTATAGCTTGAAATACCTAACTTCCTGATGTACCATGGCTTGAAATACCTAACTCTCTAATAGTAAGATTATTCTATTCTAAAACTTTATAATTTTTCTATAGCTTGAAATGCCTAACTCCCTGATGTACCATGGCTTGAAATACCTAACTCTCTGATTGTAAAATCAATGACTCATCATTGTAAAATAACAGGGTTGGACATTTCAAGTCATGATAAAATCAGAGAGTTTTACCCACAAAAATTGCCATTTATTCTTCCGCAATCATTTCCATCATACTATTCAAAAAAAAATGTAATTATTTAAAATCGCTCAACAGTTGAGCGACAAGTGGACTAGTCGTCCAACCCAAGTCGCTTAACCACCGGACGATTAGTCAATGTGTTGCTTGACCGTTGAGCGACTTAGATCAGTTGTCCGCTGGTTGAACGACAAGACCTAAGTCGTCCAACGGTGGAGCGACAGATGATTATTTCTGTAAAATAAAAAAAAGACGAGTATATTATAGTATTTTAAAATAAAATAATGGTTATTTATATAAAAAATTCTATGGGATCCGTTTCCAGGAGTTTACAAGCCAAAACGGGTCAAAAACTACCCGGTTTACCTGTTTGAATTTTTCAAAATTTTGACCATTGTTATTCTGCATATTTGAGGTTGGAATATAAACTAGAAGCAATTGTAAGAACTTTGGTGTAGTTATTGAGAAGAGACGACGAGGTTTTGGGTGTGTTTGATTCGTTGAATGGAGTGATCATGAACCATCCAGTACGGGAAATGAGCTCGTTCAGGTGTTTGGTTGGTTGAATAAAACCAAACCATTCAGGATGAGATGGTTCAAGAAAAATGAATATTCCATGTTTATACTGTATCATCCCGTTCGGGGAAAAATCCCGAACCACACCGTTCACTCGAATTCCAATGTGCTTGGTGACGTGGCGGCTTGATTTACGAGTTTCAAATGATCATATTTTCTAAACCGAGTATCTGATTTACGATCCGATTGAACCGTTGTGTTTCTTGCCATTTAATCAACAAAATAAGACCACTCTTAGCATATTTTAGTGTAAAAATATCATACGGACCATCATATCCCACCAATCAAACACCATCTTGAACCATCCAGGACCATCATATTCCACCAACCAAATAAAATCATGTATCATCATATCCCACCACCCAAACACCATACTTGTATCATCTCATCCAGACGATCACATCTTACATGTACCATCCTATCCCATTTAATCACATCCCACCAACCAAACACACCCTTAGGGGATGAACCGAACATTAGAGCACCGGGCAATGGAAAACCGGAACCAATTAGTCCAGGTTTACCGACAATAGTCGGCCGTTTTTCACGGTTTCCCAAACCCTATTATAAACTATAACCCTAAATAGAACAACTGAGAATTGATCATGACGAACGGTATTTTTTTCTAGCTCA
The DNA here is from genome assembly GCA_036346395.1 of Hsuehochloa calcarea. NCBI lineage: Eukaryota > Viridiplantae > Streptophyta > Magnoliopsida > Poales > Poaceae > Hsuehochloa > Hsuehochloa calcarea. The sequence goes on from CM070607.1 coordinate 15,945,773, forward strand.
TGCTAGACTGGGTTGATTTAAGAGCCCTACAAATTCATAATGGCAAGAACATCTTAGTCCTATTGTTATGTAGATGGAGTAGACACAAGTATGAGGTGGTTATCTAGTCCGACTTGACACATTAGTGGCAGAAAATATTGACCGGTAGTGGTAAGCTAACAAGCCAATGAAATATCTCTTTAGTATAATTTTTTCCGGAAATTTAAATTTTGTTTTGGTGTCTAAACCAGAAGTTAGTTGCGTAAGTACACTACAGAGGTCGATTGGACAGCATATGTTGCCAACAAGTAGGAGGTGTAGACAGAGCGGATAATTTTGGACTGATCTAAAGCTTGTGGAGCTAATACAAAAAAGATAAATAATTATCCAGCATTATCTGTGTCTGACTCCGACATTGAGGAAAAAATATATAATATGATACGAGATGAGCAATATCTATCAGTATATATTTATATATCAGGTGGTACGAGAAAAACCTACTGTAACTTCATTTAGGAGCAGGCAGGGGATACTGAGTATTTTTTGTTTGACATCTCACTGATTAATCTTTCCGTATTCCAACTGATTACACCCATACTGTCTAACGTGTTGTGTAGTGGTGCAAAAGAAACAGATAATATCCGACCGATCGGCCAACCAAAAGCTCGCGGAGCAAATACAGAACGGAAAAATGTGTATCAGATATTATCTATATTCGACCCAACTCGAAGAAAAAAAATAAAATTTGATACAGAATTAGCGTCCTCAACGTCTCCTACGACAACTTTACCACCAACCGGTCAGCGTCGGTCGTCCTGCATTCCCCCATCGATGCGCAAGGGAAGATTATGCAGTTTGCAGTTTAATCCTTAAGATCTTTGTTGTAATTTTTCTTTCTTTGCTGGTTAAACCAGGGCTTTTCCTAAAAAAGTGATTAAAATGCAAAATTGCGTGCTCTTATTAAAGAGGGAGCATATATCGTGTTGAGGCCCCATTTTAGAATTTAGGACTTTTGCAGAATACATGTAAGAAATGTGCTGGTTCATGCAAAATTTGTTAAAAAAATCTAATTTAATATATCTCTCCGTCTTATAAATAGAAACATGTTCCTTCACAAAACAAATTTGTAGGTCGTGTTTGGTTCATACACCGAAGTTGCCAAAGTTTGTCACAACATTTTACCAACTTCTAACTTTAGATCATCAAAATCAGTGCCACAATTTATCAAGCAAAAAGAATGTTGCCGTACTTTTTTGAGTCATTAACATGATAACCGGGTGGCAGAAAAGAAATATTTGCAAAAGTATGACTACAAACCAAACGAATGAGCCTTTAACTCTACAAAACTTGTCTAACTCGAAGTATTACAAGATATGACTACAAATCAAATATGCCATTAGTCCTTCCAATTTCCTTTATTTTCTGATGATAGTGTTAGTACGAAAAATCACAAAAATATATTTTCTCAGGTTCCAACTTGATATATATATACCCTCTGTAGCTCATGCCCGTACAAATCATGTACAGAAATTTCGCAACTAGCGTTGCTTTTGTGCTTTCGCTGAAGGGTGCAGCATTATGTCTTCAACAGTCTGTACTGTTACTGGATATGCGAAATATATACCAAGATAATAACAAGCTCATGAACTGTTTTAGTGAAATAAACAACGTTAATTAGCCTTCCATTTCCATGGTGTACCTTCTACCACTGCGCAACGCCATGCATGTAGATGCACATTTCACTATATGCAGAAATGCATAATGGAGAACCCACAAAATGGGCAGCAGGTAGACATATCAATGAGAAGGATTTTCCCTTCCCCAATAAATAGTTAAAAAGCATTACATTAGATACTGGCCCTACAAGCCAAACACCAGACAAAAATTGGGGAATAAATTGCTAACCCTTTTTCTCATCTACAGTACAATAGTTGTACAACTGCTATGAAAAGATGGGGTGAGGAGCCCCGCAACATTTGATGAAAATTGTTGGCCCCGGAAAAGACAGTCCATGACTGCATTCCCATCTTTCACTCCGATTTTGTGAAGCAGCAGCAAATCCAGGAGCATGGTTATCTTCCTTCCCATCAGATAAGTAAACCATAGAATCCCCTACCACAGCAAATGGAGCAGACGACCTGAGGGCCAACTGGCTCATGGAGAAACAGTTGCTCAAGTTGTTCGTCTCACCAGCTGAATCAGTGATTTATGTGACAGCAAAAGCATTGCTTCATCCTTCTGGCAATGGGGGTCTATGATTATATTGTACCAAATGGGAGGCCTCCTGGCCGATTGGCACTCTAAGGAGAGGATTCCACCGGTCAAAGATGATGCGACCTCCTCGTCCAATCCTGCCTTGGCACCGGAATGGCGGTGCAGTGGTACCATTATCAATAGGTGGATCTGGTGGTGGCCTGATACCAGCCATCTCCAACTTATCGGAATCCACTGGTCTTGTGAATAACATTACCGGCTCCTCAGGATCCTGCATTTCAGGAACCTGATAAATCATCATTCAAATATAACCATGACGACTAAAGACAATAATAATCATGACCTTTTCAAGAGAGTTATCCTGTGAACTTGAAATCGAAGTTCCTGTGAACTTGAAATCGAAGTTTTTATTAAACATTCAACAATTATTCTTAGCAATATACTGCAACACAATGGCAAATTATTCTATACAAGTACAACAAAGGGAAGACTAATGGGCATACAAAAAAAATGTGTCAATTTATGTTAAAGAGAATGACTAAAAATAGCATACCCTTTTGAACAACCAGCCATTCTGGTGGGGTCTTCTTTTTAGCTCATGCTCACGTTTTAAACGCGCTGATGGGATAACTGATAGCTTGTTATCAGGGAGTCGAGGATGAAAAACAACTGGTTGTACATATGGTTGCTCAGTAGCTGTATCATCCGAGTCTGCATAATCATCTTCACTAGATCCAAACTTACTGGAAACTTGCTGGAGGCCTGATAAAGTGAGCCCATCATCAACAAGTTGTGCCTCATGCTGAACATGAAAGGAAATTCTTGTAATTATGGGAGATAATAAAAATGAAATTTGTTCATAGTTGAAACTTGAAAGTAAAGCATAAATAAAGACTACTGGGCATACAAAAAAAAAGACTAATGAACCTAACATGTGCTTATAACAAATCCAATACATACGTACAAATCAGGATAAAACCTATGTAAAGCTAGAACACAAATATATAGCCTTTTGTTGGTTCAGAAAAGTATATATATACAATTCAGAAACTACTAGCCAGAGAACAAAGCAAGTACCCTTTTTATTCTTTTTCTCACAATAAAAAACCTGCAGATTTGCAAGCATATTGATAAACAAGAACCAAGTCGACATTGTTCAGCAACTATTTTTGGGATTTCATATGGTTTAACAATGCATAGGTTATGTTATACCTTGTATTTCATCTGGATACGTCGAAGGTGAACCTCACACTCCATGGACTCACGTTTTATCTCTTCCCTCTGTGAAGAGAACAATTAGCTGCACTGTGTGGTATTCTCTCACACCAGACACAACATTGTTCATTGCATTACCTTAATCAAAGCATCCATTAGTGCCTTGGCCTGCTCTAGATTCCGCCGGACCTGTATTGTGTTTTAAAGCATATATATGCAAGCAAATTATCATATAAGAATGAGCTGGCCAATCATTGTACATACAAAAAGACAAATGAAAGATTGTTCCATACACAATGCAATGTTACACGCAGGAAAAATGTATCGGTCCTCAAACAATACCGGGGGCCAATGGTAAATCCGGTAACTGACGGTTACCGGATATTTCGGTGAAATTTCACCCGAAATATTACAATCAAGTTTTGAAATTTAAATTTTAAGATTAGGATAAAAGAAACGTCAACCATGCTACAATCATATGAGTGCAACCAGGGATCGAAAAACCGGATCCGGCCGGAATCCCGGCCGGCGGCCGGTACCGATAACCTAACCGGCCGGTTACCAGAAAAATACCAGTCAAATTTTAAAATTCAAATTTTGAATTGAAGTTTTCCCGGAACCGGTAACCGGTCCAGTTACCGGCCGGGAACCGGAAAATAGAGAAATACCGGAAAAAAACCGGAAAATAGAGAAAATTTGTAATTAGCAATTTGAAATTTGGAATAATGCAATTTTAAAAGTCCTAAATATACTAAATGTTTCAATATATAATCTAGCATAACAATACCTAAACCAACTGAGGAATGATTATAGAGTCAAAAAATCAAATTTGAATCTAAATATCCCGGTCGGTTTTTTTTTACCACCGCCCACCGGTAAACCGGTTACCGGCCGGTTTTTTTTACTCTGAGTGCAACTAGCCTAGTGGCAACAGCTCAAATGGACGTTTGAGAGGTCTTAGGTTCAACTCCCCACTTTGCATGTTTCCATTTTTCCATCTTTAAAGACATGGAACCCGCAAGTCACAGGTAGAATCGGTGAAAAAGGACACAGAGCTGGTTTTCGACCTACGGCAAAAAAGCCATGAGCTTTTCCGTTGGGTTGTATGTTCTGTTGTGCCCAAGGATCAAGATCCCAGCGGTTATCGGAAATCCCAGTGGGGACGGGATGAACAGTACCAGCCGGGAAATTTCAAATTTGAATTTGATTTTTTGACTCCGTAATGCACTTTCTATGTTGGTTTAGGCTTTTTTGTATTAGATTACGTATTGTATTAGCTAAATATGTTTGATTTATTGTTCCGGTCGGTTTGCACTTTATATGAGCTAATTATCCTAGATTATGTATTGTATGAGCTAAATATGCACTTCATTAAATACTTTCTAATTAATATTTGCATTATTCTTATTATTCCGGTTTTTGACCGGTTTTTGGATGGTAACTGGTCTGGTAACCGGTTTTCCAAATCTTAAATTCAAAATTCATCCGGATTTTTCTCGGTTTTTCGAGAACCTGGGATTCTAGATTATCGATCGTCAATCGAATTCCTTGAGATCGGGTTTTGATCCTTGGTTGTGCCCAAGGATCCAAAAACCGGAACCGCAACAAAAACCACTCGAAGGACGTTATCCCGTTACCGGCCGGTAATCAGAAATCCCGGAAAAAAAAACCGCTCGAAATTTGACTACGGAGATTTGAATTTGGGATCTATTAACAGCCATGATTTTGAATTTGAAGAATTCCAACCCGTTTTTTGGATCCCGGTTCCCACTGGGAATTCCGGTAACCACCGGTTACCAACCGGGTTTCGATCCTTGGTTCTACCCAGGGATAGAAAACCCGGTACCGATGCAAATCCCGGCCGGCGGACGGTACCGATAACCGGTCGGTTACCAGAAATCCCATAATAAATCCGAATGAAATTCGCTTGAATTTGTAAAAAACCAGCCGAAATTCAAAAATTAAAATTTGAATTTGCTAAACCGGAAAGAAACCGACCAGTTTTTTTCTCCTAGTACCAGTAAGACCAACCGGCCGAGTTTTTTTTCTCTGGTTGTGCCTACTTTAAGCCTTTCAATGGTTTTTAACCCTTTAAAACTTAAATTAAATAGGCATTTTTGGCTGGTTTAAAATTTTACTAGGACCCATCACTAAAACTGGTAACCACCGGGTTTCTGTGAAATTTCAGTGATAGATTTTCCCTTGTTACACGCATTGTGGGACTGAAACTACTATTATTATGCATAAATAACAAAACAAAATGAAGATGCCATAACATGCAAAACGAAAAGGCAAACATTTAATGCTACCACATTCATAGCGACTAAGAAGACATCAAGAACTTTCACCAATTTACACAAAAGTGTATGAGAATCATTGCAAATTATCTGTAAAATATTAGGACATGCTGTATGTTTCTTTATGTGCTTTCTTGAGTCTAGCATTTTGTTATTCAAGAGGACAGCAAAACGTCCCACATTTAAAAATGCACTTGAAAAATATTTGAACCCTAAACTAGTGAACGATCAACTGAATATGAAGCATTTTCTTAAAGTAATCACAATTATGTAAATTGATTATTAAGATCAAATCCCGTGAACGACACAGAATGGAAACGTCCCCGGAGTGGTTTGTTGATCTACAGCTAAAATAATGTTAAAAAAATATTTGTCTAATAATTACAAATTCCAGTTTGAAGAGAATATATATTTTTCTTGAAATAAAGATTTCTCACAATTATATCTAGAAAGATGCACAAGAAGACAAGAAACTACAGTAAACAAAATAAGAACAATATGCTACAGAACCCTTTGCAAAAGATATGAAGTACCTAGGCATTATGCAATTACATTTACAACAACAAAACAATTGCATATTTCCATCATAAAATTAACAGCTGCTGCACAAACTTAACTATTGTGGTTACACTTACCAGACGTAGTTTGTCAAATGATTGGACATTATTTTCCCGTCTTTGCATCTGAATATATATATATATATATATATATATGACTGTAAGCGTACGCAAGAAATACATAATAGTAGGCAGATATTGTCTACAAGCTTCTAAATTTTCTTAATAACTCAAATTGTCCCAGAGGGAGGTATTTCAAGATTATATCTGGTTTGCTATCACTCACCCTTCTTGTGTGAAGACGATAAGCCTTCTCTCTTGGTCTGAACACATTGTATGGATTTGTATCACTCACTGGTGGAGAAGGCTTCACAAAAATCAATAACCAGTTAATCCAAAAGTTGTGTAGCCAAGAAAGGAAAAGCATAAAGGAACAGGCTAACAGATCCTTTCTACTTTATCATAGTTAATCAGATATGCCAGAACTTAGAAAAGACGTATTAATCTTTTTCGAACTTGACCATAATTAAAGGAATTCTTGGAACAGACATAGAAATTAATGGGCAGAGAAGCATCATGGTAATAGTAAACAAGCACCAAATATTCGCTGGTTACTTTCTTTGTTGTAGAACTTTTCCCCTACTCATCTAAAAGTGCAAAAATATTAGAATGCAAGGGGTGATGCATAAGGGATTCTACTCAAAAGATTCAGTTGGCAGTCTTTTAACAAAACTTTAGTTACAGGAAATCTTTGCCAATTCAGTAAAATATTTGTGCCAAACACACCAAATCTTGCATCTGGGAACTAGGATACTCCATATAATGCAAAAAGAACGGTGCATGCACATAAGTGTTGAAAATGAAAAGCAATACAATTAGAAATGTGTGACAAGGTACCACAAGGAATTATGCTAACCTGTAAACGCCGCAAAATAGGCTTTTGCCACCGCTCTCTCTGACAAAGAAAAAAGTATAGGTAATTCAAGGAATAACATTAACATATTAAGAAAATAGATTGTTCTCAATGAAAACAAAAGGATAATCTCCAATAGCGCATTTCAAACATAAACAGGTTTTCCAGTAGAAAGACAGTTCAAAATGTTCTCCATAATTCCCATATAAAAAATGTTCTCTACAAAATTGATATGCAAACCATGAGGAAACAAGATATGGGAACAATGCATATACTCCTGTGACACATGATAAGGGCCAAAAACATATGCAATGTTCTAGACATGGAATGTACCTTTAATTTCCAGTAGTTATATACAGCTTGGAACACAGCATAGCGGACAGATAAGTACTGCAAAGCCTGGATAAAGAAGCACCTTGTAAAGAAAAGAAAAAAACTGCAGTTCAATTTGAATTAATAGATTGTAGCAGTGAATGTCCACTTTATCCTTCACGAATCTTGAATATAATTCAAGAACAGGATGCAGAACACTGCCTTTTCCAAGCATAAACATGTAATTATATATAGCTTTGGAAATCACAAAGCTATACCTGTTAAATCAGTAGGTTTCAGAAAACTCCCAGCTATTTATGATTTAACATATTGATTCAAGGTTTATAGCCACTGGAAAGGTCCCCAGGGCTAGCCGAATTGGCATAAAATCAGTTTCCATTTCTTCTATGATAAGTTATTTGCTGGTTAGTTTCTATATCTATTACTTTCTAAGTTTCTATGTTAGATCTATTCATTATATAACATTCTAAGTTTCTATGTTAGGAGATCTATTCATTATATAACATTCTAAGTTTCTATGTTAGGAGATCTATTCATTATTCTATGATAAGTCATTAAGAGAAAAGCACAAACAAAGATAAGTTTCAAAACTCTCGCCTCCTCTCTTATTCGCCTGTTCAACAGGCTGATCACCACGGCAAGATCAGATCCTCACGTGATGGCTGGAGCAGAATCCTCTCAGCTACTGAGCTACCCACAACCAATCTACTGATAATTCTGCCCCTACCATAATTACATAATATAACAAACCACTTTGTGCCGCAAAGGGAGAAAAGGATAGTAATACGTTATTTCAGAGTTTATCATGGAAGAAATTTCATAAGGCTGCGCTAGTAGAATAATAAAGAAAATTCTTTTCATGGTAACATGAATTGAATAAAAGGTACATATCATGTGTTCCCTTAAAAAATCCTAGTCAAGCACCATGCGACAATTTCATTAGGTCTTGCAGACATGCAAGAAAATATAAAAATAACAGAAGATGGCCTAACAAGAACTAGGATGTTGGAATTCGAAATTGGACAAGCAAAAGAAATATTTACACTTCCATCAAGTGTATGTAGTTAGATAATTTTTCACTGCGACCGTTATCCCGTTACTGGCCAGTAACCGGAAATCCCGGAAAAAAACCGCTCAAAATTTGACTACTGAAATTTGAATTTTGGATCTAACCGGCAGGATTTTGAATTTGAAGAATTCTGGCGGTTTTTTGGATACCGGTTCCCACCGGGAATTCCGGTAACCACCGGTTACCAGCCGGATTTCAATCCTTGGTCACTATTATTCACAAAGTTAAATATAGCTGGCGTTGCATAGCCACGTGAGCAAAAAAACAAAGAGTAAAGCTGACATGGCACTAAAAAAGGAAAGAAAATGATTTATTTATATGGAACAAATATAGAAACTCACAAAAGTGAAAATATATCCAGAAAATAAAAAACATAGTTTTTATTTAAGAATTGAAAAAAAATTAAATGCATACTTATCCAGAAAAAAAACTGCTTATTGACTTTGTTGCCTTTTTACAAATTTCACAAATATAAGGAATTCCCTTGCAATTTTTATGCCATCCCACCCTTTTTTTTTTCCTTTTACTGGGTGCCATATCAATGTTTCCTTTTTCTTTTTCTAGGCCACAGCAGTGTTACTCTTTTTATCTTTTTTTATGCCACGTTGAAATTTTTAATGGCAGTTGGTGAAGTGTTCAAATGTTTTTTTATTGCCATATGACTTAATTCAAAATTAAAAGACAAGGGACTCACCGACTCAGCTTAAAAAATTCCAAAAGGTAGGACTGACATGAAAAATTCTCTATGAAATAATTACCTCCATAGCAGAATCTATGAAATAATTACCTCCATAGCAGAATCAAGCTGCAAAATAACTGGTATTGGCCCTATGAAGGTGGGTGTTATGATGCCTGCTCTTTCTCGAGCTTTGTGGTCCAAAATTTCCAGCTTGAATAGGAGGACCTCCAGCCTGTAATACCTAATTTCATTAAAAATGTAGGCATGTAGCAAATGATACCTACTTTTTAATTATTTTACACGAAAGAATGCGATTATTATCGTACCAAAACTTTTTTTCTAAATAGGGGAGAAAAGGTTCAACTTAAACTGTAGTCAAGTATGATACAGTCAACAAGCGACATGAGTTCACAACCATAGAAAGAAGTGCATTTTGAACTTCAACAGAACATTAGAAACTTTTTACCACAGTTGGTAAGATGTTCCATAGTTTAAGAAAGACTAGCCGAGTACCCGTGCGTTGCAACGGATTTCAAATAAAATATAATATCAGTTATAAACTTAGAAAACTAATATACATAAGATATCCCTACAAATGAAAATTCCATACATAATTTGCATCCAATCAACAAACCACATAAAATCTTATCACAAACACGGATAATCTAATTATCCATATAAGATCTTTCAAGTATCTTATACATGTGTGCACATATTTATCTACAAAAGATCGCACTAACTCGAGAGGGGATAGATAGCGGACTCACTACCACCACTAAGTCCTTTTATAATAGTAAAGATAAGCACTTCACTACAATGATATCGATCTCAGCTTCCAGTTTGTATTCCACACGATGCATGGAGTATAATAGTATGATGCAATAATTTATCTAGATCTGCAGATTTTTCCTTACTTTTCAGGGTTAAGATTTTTCCGCTCATTGTTATAGTCTTCAAGCCAATCTTCGTCTTCATTGTCCAGGTCGTACTCAACAAACTCACCAATCTCAATACGCCGCAAGCGAGAATTGCTATAAGAATACAACCATCAAGACAACATACAATTGTTATTTCAATTTCAACCTTTGGAGCAACAAGAACTAAACCTCCTCTTGCATTATATAAGATGTGGGTGTGCAAAGGTGCAGTATAGTCCCTTTCATAAGTATCAACAGCATCGTATTGCGGTGTAGGTATTTCTTGGGCATTCTTCTTGTTGGATGCTGGATGTGCCTGCAAAGTAAAGATATGATCATGTCTGCCCAACTGCGTAGCAGTTCCTTAAGACTGATATCAATTATGACTAAAAAGTTTTGTTAAACAGAGAACTGCATCAAAAGAGAAGGATAAGAGTAAAAATAATAAGAAATGCAAGTTATAGACCGTAAAAGACACAACTTGCATTAGCATTGATAGACAACATTGTAGGTGTTATGAATATTGTGCACATATTTAAAAGGCCCAATGGCCAATATATATAGGGAGTACAAAGGGGGTTGTCATATACATATAAGGAAATACGGAGTTCTATTCTAACACCCCCCCAAACTCTTGATGGATCACACAAACTGAGTTTGAAGAGAAAATACAAATGTTGTGTCCTAGTCTGTGACTTCGTGAAGAAGTCAACAACTTGTACTCTGATAGCACAAACTGTAAAGCAAGTACTCCCTCCTGCACCTGTGAGCAAGTGTATGAAGCATCCACACCAATATGCTTGGTGAACTCATGCTTCACTAGGTCCCGGTCAATACTGATAGTACATGTACTGTCAAACAAAAGAGTAGTAGGTCCCATCACAGACACTCCAAAATCTGTAAGTAGCCACCTCAACCAAGTAACCCCTGCTGTCATAGCTCTCAACTCAAGCCTCTGCACTCGAACGGGGAACTGCAGTCTGTTTCTTAGTCTTCTAGGCAATCATGGAAGAGCCAAGAAAAATACAGTAAACAGAAAGAGAACGACGATCAGAAATATCACTAGCCCAGGTGGCATCGAAATACGCCTGAAACTGTAGTGAGGTAGAGCTAAGAAAAAACAAAAGAGAGATAGTCCCACGCAAGTAGCGAAGAACACGAAGAAGGTGACTGTAGTGAAGATTGGTAGGACGAGCCATGAACTAACTCAAGATATGAACAACATAAGCAATATCAGGACCAGTGCTCACAAGATACACCAAACTCCCAACAACATGATGATAGTGAGTAGGATCCTCAAGAAAATCACCATCAGTAGCACGAAGCTATAGGAATAGATTGCTCCATGGGAGTCTCAGTAGTGCGAGTGTCAGTCAGACTAGACCGATCAAGAAGATCCTGGACATACTTCTACTGGGAGAGGTACTAGCCCCTAGGCATGGAAGAAACCTCAACCCCAAGGAAGTACATAAGATAACCAAGATCAGTAATAAAAAACTGCTCACTGAGATGCTTCTTCATATATGTGATGAATGAGGAATCATCACCAGTGATGAGCATATCATCAACGTATAGAAGAAGCAGTGTCCTACCCCGAGATGAGACATGGACAAAAAGAGCAAAATCATAGGAACTGGCAGTGAAACCGACAGCAGTAATCACTAAGGTAAAACGCGTAAATCAGGCACGAGGAGCCTACTTGAGGCCATAAAGAGCACAACGAAGATGACAGACGCGCCCATCAGGAACAGAATACCCAGTTGATGGGTGCAAGTAGACCTCATGCAAAACACTATTAAAAAAAGCATTCTTAACATCCAACTGAGAGATAGACCACCGGTGAATAGAAGCAACCGCAACATGAGTGCGAACAGTGGTCATATGGGCAACATGGGCAAAAGTCTCATTGTAGTCACGACCGTACACCTGCTGAAAGCCGCGAGCCACAAGATGAGTCTTGTAGTGCTCGATAGTACAATCAGACCGGGTCTTAACCTTGTACACCCACTTGCACGTGATCGGATGAGCATACACAGGTGTCGGCACAATATTCCAAGTCTCCGTACGTCGAAGAGCATCAAGCTCCTCTGCCATAGCGAGCTGCCACTCAAAATAAGGAGTAGCCTCACGATAACTAGGCTCAGTGGCAGAGAGAGCATGAGCTATCAGAACAAATCCAAGACGATCAGGAGGTCGAAAGGAAGTTGTAGCAGCTTGCCCAGCTTACAACCCTGACAAAACATGGTCGTCAACAGTACCACGTCTAAGAACACCCTGACGAACTAATGAAGAAAGACGGGATCTACACAAGTGACCAAAACGGTGATGCCACTGCGCAAAAACTCCAGAGGTGGTAGCAGCAGTGGCGGTGAAAGTAGACGTAGAGGTGACAAGAACAACTGAAGTGGACAGAAGGTGGAGGCGATCAAGGATATAGAGACCCTGACGATCCCTACGGCGCCGGCCAGTCCCAACTACCGTCCCTGTCTGTTGATCCTGGATGAAATGGTGTGAGAGTCAAAACCAATCCTACAGCCAAGATCAGTGAGCTAACACACCGAGGGAAGCTGCATGGTAAGCTGGGAAACATGGGAAACAACTAGAACAGAAAAGTCAGTGGACAAAAGAGTGCCCTGACAGCTGACAGACAGAGGAGTATCGTCAGCTGTCTGACCAGAGATAGGGAAAACAGGAGGTCCTACTGAAGTGAGAGATGTGGAGTCCGGTGTCATGTGGAAAGAGGCACCAGAATCAAGAACCCAAGAAGTACCTGGAGGAGACGTCTGAGCTAGATTGGCAGAACCTGCTGAGCTGTGAGAGAGCTGCCGAAGTAGAGCCTAACAGAGCTGCTGAACAGAGTCACCTCGCTGAGAAGGTCCTGACGTGCTAGTCTGTCCTCCCGTTGAGGAAGGGCCTCCCTGCCCCCCTTAGATCGTCTAGCCCCACATGTTTTATTCTGTTTTTTTCGCACCGCACAACGCTGATAGTCATGCCCTAAGTTTTTGGAATAATTGCACTGAACCCCAGTTGGTGCAAAAACAGGAACGGAAACAGACACCTAAGGAGGGACTGTAGTCGAAGCAGAAACCGTCGGTGTAGTCAAAGAAGGTAGCCAGAACAAACTGTGCTACTAACTCGTGCGCCAAGCTCCTCAAAGAAGCGTCAAAGAGCCTCGGTGGATCGCGGTGGTGGTGGGCGGCGTGATTGAGCCTCGGCAGACTCAAACTCTGGGCGAATACGGCACACGAAGTCATAAAGACAAAGGCGATCGTGATCCGCCTTCTGCACTTTATGATATTCCTGGCAGAGTGGAGAAGCAAGTTCGTCCAGCTGACGCCAGAGACTGGCTAAGGCTCGGAAGAAGTCGTCGACAGAGGAGTTCTCCTAGCGAAGTGTCTCCAACTCACGTTGAAGCGAAAAGAACTAAGCATCGCTTCTCTGCTGGTACGCTCGCGCAAGTACTCCCAGATCTGACGAGTGTCACGCAGACCAACAATGTATGGCTGGATGGAGTCGTCTGCGCCGACCACCAGGATGGCTCGAACACGGGCCTCATCAGCACACCAGCGCTCAAAAGCGTCCATGGCATACTAAAAGGCCTCATCAGCAGCATCAGTAGCAGCAATAGCGGCCTCTTCCTCCTTGGCAGCATCATCTTTTGCAGGAGATGCATAAGTAGGCTGTCTGGGAGAAGGCTGAACCGGTGACGGCAGACAAGGTCGGGCATCAGTAATATGTCTCTAGAGGCGGAAACCATCAAGCATGATCTCCATGAGTAAAGACCACAACCTGTAGTTCGTCCCATTAAGCTTTGTTCCTGAAGAATGGGATCGCAGCTAATGGAACGGAAGCCATCAGTAGGCGGCGCTTGATGGCGCGGCGGTTGTGATGTAATGTTTTTTAGCAGGTTGGGCTTGGTCGGCCAGCTCACACTAAGCCGAAGCAGTTTCGGCCTGCACTGCGCAACAATCAAAGGAGCGCATGGGGGACTTCGGGTTCCCTGAGCGGTGGCGGCGGCCTAAGGGGCGGCAGCGGCGGCGCTGACGCATTCCAGCGATGGGTGACGAACAGAGGAGCTCCGGTCTCTGCTCGATCGATTCGCGGCGGCGGCGGCACAGCGCGGCGCCGAGGATGGCTCGTGGCGACTCTAACGGCGACGTCGGTCCCTCGTGCGGTGCAGATGGTGACCGTTCGGGCGGCGGCGTCGGCGGGCTGAAGGCTAGGCAGGCACGCGAGCAGCGGCGATCGCGGCGGCGGTGGTGTCAGGCGAGCTCTTGCGAGCTCGGGCGCGCGCGAATCAGCGAAGTGTCGAGTGGGCTCGGGCGCGAAGACGGACGGCGACCACCATGCGGCGGCGGAGTTCGAGCACAAAGACGGACGGCGTGGCGGCGGCGATTTGCGTCGAGATAAGCGTGGAAGGAGCTAGGCTAGTACCCTAGCTCTGATACCATGTTATGAATATTGTGCATATATGTTCAAGAAGCCCAATGGGCAATATATATAGGAAGTACAAAGGGGGTTGCCATATACAGATAAGGAAATACAAAAGGTGTCCTATTCTAACAGTAGGTATAAGTAGTATGTAAACAACACTTGGGTCATCAGATGTCAATGCATCATATAGTGAAACGAAAGCCTTATTTCTGAGGTACAACTCTAAGCATCCAAGATATAAAGATAATTTACTTAATATTCTATAACACCTTGGGGTTAAATGCTCTTCCACTTACATTAGTTAGCTTTATGTTCTTCCTCGCTTTGCTCAAAAGGATTAGCCAGGAGTTAATGCGGATTGCACAACATAGGCATGATATACATAATATTTACTCAAAGCTCCCAAGATGGATTAATACACACAAACGGACCATTCGAGTCACTCTTTGGTACGGATCTCCTTGTCGGTATACCCTCGCAGGCCAAATGTTCATTGGTCCGATGCCAATCAGCAGGCTTCAGCCTACAACTCAGAAGTGGTACTCCCCACACGGCCACACCTACCCAGCATGAGCATGTGTAGCTGCAAGGTTCAGCTCTGATATCATCTGTCACACACTAGTTACCGCTTACACCTGGCTAGAATAAAATCTTAAACACAGAAACACCTATGTTTTTGTCCAAGGTTCCAGAAATCGGAAATAGGCGCCGCCTAGGCGGTCGGCGGTGCCCTGCTGCCACGACTTCAACGAAGTCGGCGGGCTGGCCGCCTAAGACCGGCTAGTCGGTCAAAGCCGGTCCAAGGTGGCTTGGGCGGCGCTCGGCGAGACCGAGTGAGGCGGCGACGAGGTGGGCGCCGAGGAAGGGGATGAAGGGGGAGAAGGTCACTCCCGCCATCTCCGCCACCAAATCAAGCTCGCTGTTGCCGAATCAAGGTCACTCCCGCATTCTCTGTCGCCAAATCGAGGAAGGGGATGAAGGGGGAGAGGACGGGTGAGGGTAGGGAAGAGAGGAGAGGAGAGGAGGCAGGGTTGAGGGTTGAGAATGTAGAGATATGTATAGTGTGTTATTCCCCATTGTTATGAGGGGTTATTTGCATATTCACCTTCTGTACTTTGTATATATATACTGACCCTTTGGCCTCCTGGAAATACAAGTTGTTATTCCTAACATAGTATCAGAGCCAAATAGGTTTACCTTTCCCGGGCGCGCAACTCGTCCTCTCCTGCCCTAGCCGCCGCCGACGACTTCCCTCGCTTCTCTCCCCCTAGCCGCCGCCGCCGTCGGCTTCCCTCCCCCCTTCCGCCGGCCTCGTCCTCCATTGCGTCGCCGGGGCCATGTTCTTGCCAAGGGCCGCCATTGGGGCTATCTTCATCGTCGTCGGGGCCGCCGTCCGCTACGGAGGGATCGCCATTGCTCGACTTGTCGCCATCCTTCTTCTGCCGCCGCTAGGTCCGTAGATCCTCTGCCGAGGGCTCGCCGCCGGAGGATGTCGCCAAGCCGAGGGCTTCGCCCACCGAGCGCCGTCGAATGGGGGACATCGCCGGAGCCGAAGGCTTCGTCCGCCAGGCGCCGCCGGGCTTTGTCCGCCGGGCGCCGCCAAGGGGAACTAGGGTTCCCCCGTGCGGGGCGCTTGGCCTCGACTGAATCGTTCGAGCGCCTGTTTTAAGCCGGGCCGTGCGGGCCATTAGGCCTCGACCGAATCATTGGTCGAGTGGCCTTTTTAAAGTCGACCCGTTAAAAAAAACGTCGTGCTAACCGCCGCGCCGTCCAGCGCCGCCTGTTAGACTTTGTTGTCTTGTTCACCGCGCCAGCCAACGCCGCCTACCAATGGGCACTGTTTCCCTCCCTCGCTGCTCGGTGATCTTCGATGGTGTTAATTATACCGACTTTATGTCTCACACGTGCATCCACATGTGTGGTCTTCGTCTCTTGGGCGTCCTCTCTGGCGATGTCACCTGCCCGCCTTGCCCTACTCCTTCGGTAGAGTTTACGCTGTCGCTGATCGCCCGACGGTACCGACAAGGATCTTCTTGAGGCCGCCGCCTTGCGATGATGTACCGGTTACGCCTACCAAGAGGCTCTGGATTCCTACACGGATCGATTGACCGCCTACACTTAGTAGTACGACGACGACGCTCGGGCGGCTGCTGTCTTCATCGCCAGTGTCCAACCTCAGTTCTCTTCTGAGGTTGTGGGACTCCCTTCGGCTTTCCAGATGTGGACTCACCTTCGTCAGCGCTACGAGCCCTTTGGTGATGCCCTCTACCTGTCTCGTGGTCCGCCAAGAGCACTCTCTTCAGCAGGGTGATGCTACTGTTGACGCTTTTTACGCTCAGAGTTCTGGCATGTTCGGCGTCGGTGGACTCTCTCCGCACCGCCGGGCCGCCTCTGTCCGTCTTTGCTGGCTATATGTGCTTACCTGGAGTTTCAGCGTGTCTACGATTTCCTTACTTGCCTTCGTCCTGAGTTCGAACAGAGGCGTGCCCAGCTCCTTGAACGCCACCCTCGTGTCACTCTCCTGGAGGCTCTTACCAAGATACGTGCAGAGGAGACTCATCTGAGTGGTGTTGGTCAGATGTCACTCCCCTCCGTGCTCGCTGCTCAACCACCTGTTACACCGACTGCTCCATGCTTCAACACACTGCCTCATCTAGCGGCTTCCGCAGGTGGTAGTGGCCGTCCTCCATCTGGCGGTGGTCGTCCTCACTGCCCCTACTGCGACAAGGTCGACCACATTGAGTCTCAGTGCTATAAGAAGCAGCGGCATCTTTCACGCCGTTCTTTCACTAGCACTGGCACTGGTACTTCTACATCGACGTCTGCATCGACTCCTTGGCGATTTCTCTCACCGAGCGTAAGATAGCGGACTCGACGTCGCTTGTCGCCGAGTTCTCCTCGGATGTGTTACGCATCGATTCTTTGCGCTCGCGAAACCACCTCTTATCTGATCGGTACCTCCCGTGGATTCTTGATTCTGGAGCATCCTTTCACATAACTTCTGATTCATCCACTCTGTCTTTCATTACATCTCTTGATTCTCCTGTTAGTGTTCTTACTGCTGATAGTACTTCTCTTTCTGTCTCTAGTCGAGGACCTCTTAGCAACTCATCTTTTCATGTTCCTTCTATTGCTCATGTTCCTCACCTTACTATGCAGCTTCTTTCTGCTGGGCAGATTACTGACCTTGGTTGTCGGGTCATTCTCGACTCTGACTCTTGTTGTGTTCAGAACCGGCACACGGGAGCTCTGGTTGGTTCTGGCCCTCGGCGCCTTGACTCACAGCGTCTCTGGGAGCTCGACTGGTTTCACCTTCCATCCGCTGCAACCGTCGCCGCTAGTCTCTCCGCTTCTGCCACTCCATCTACCAGCTCTTTCCAGCAATGGCATCATCGTCTTGGTCATCTGTGTGGATCTCGTCTATCGTCTTTAGTTCGTCGTGGCCTTCTGGGTCTGTCTCAGGAGACGTGTCTTTAAATTGTCAAGGCTGTAAGTTAGGTAAAGAGATTCTGCTTCTTATCCTCATAGTGAGTCAGTGTCTCAGCGTCCTTTTGATCTTGTTCATTTAGATGTTTGGGGTCCGGCTCCCTTCGTTTCGAAAGGGGGTCATCGATATTATATCCTATTTATAGATGATTTCTCTCGCCACACTTGGATATTATTCATGTCTTCTCGTAATGAGGTCTTGTCTATCTATAAACAATTTGCCACTATGGTTCGCACACAGTTCTCCACTCCTATTCGTGTCTTTCGTGCTGACTCTGCTGGCGAGTATCTCTCTCATTACCTGCGCAGTTTCCTTACTGAGCAGGGCACTCTCGCTTAGTTCTCTTGTCCTGGTGCTCATGCTCAGAATAATGTCGCTGGGCGCAAACATCGTCACCTCCTTGAGACGGCTCGTGCACTCATGATTGCTGCCTCTATTCCACCTCACTTTTGGGTCGAGGCTGTTTCCACTGCCACCTATCTCGTTAACATCCAGCCCTCTTCTGCTCTTCAAAGTGAGATCCCTGTTGAGCGTCTCTGTGGTCTTCTTCCTTATTACTCTGTCCTTCGTCTGTTTGGATGTGTTTGCTACGTTCTCATCACTGCTCGAGAACGCACCAAACTGACTGCTCAGTCTGTTGAGTGTCTTTCTGGAATACAGTGCCGAGCACAACTGGGACCCTGTTGGTCGACGGATGCGGATTTCTCGGGATATGACTTTCGACGTGTCTCGTCCCTTCTACCCACGTCCTATCTCTCCTTCGGTTTCCTCTGTGAAGTCTCTGTCTTTTGACCTTTCCAGATACACTCATATCTGTTTTGTCCCCATTCACCCGTCCCACCGAGTCTCCACATATTACTCATGTGGCCTCTTCGTCATTGTCGCCACCTGATTTGTCTCCTAGGCTCCTCCCACTACAGTACCTTTTACCCCTCTTCTACATCCGTCGACCTCGTATTGAGGCTCTTCCAAATGCTCCATCTTCTCCTAATGTGTCATCTTCTCGCTACGCTCTCCGCGATTGCCAGTCGATTCGGCCTCCTGCCCATTTTGGTTTTGCTGGTGCAGCTACTCATGAGTCCTGTCTCCTACCGGGATGTTGTTACTCATCTTGAGAAGCAGCATGCCATGGCCGAGGAGATTGTTGCCCTCGAGCGTACTGGTACTTGGGATATTATTCCTTTTCCATCTCACTCTCGTTCCATCACGTGTAAGTGGGTCTATAAGATTAAAACTCGCTCTTATGGCTCCCTTGAGCGCTATAAGGCGCGTCTTGTTGCTCGTGGCTTCCAACAAGAGTATGGTCGTGACTACGACGAGACTTTTGCTCTTGTGGCCCACATGAACACTGTCCGCACTTTTCTTTCTGTGGCGTCTGTTCGCCACTGGTCTGCTTCTCAGCTTGATGTCAAGAATGTCTTTCTTAATGGCGAGTTGCGTGAGGAGGTCTACATGCATCCGCCAATTGGGTATTATGTTCCTAAGGGCATGGTCTGTCGCCTTCGTCACACTCTTTATAGCCATAAACAAACCCCTCGTGCTTGGTTTGAGCGCTTCTCCTCTGTTGTCACTGACGCTGGTTTTTCAGCTAGTGATCATGATCCTGCGCTCTTTGTCCACACTTCGTCTCATGGTCGGACTCTTCTTCTTCTTTATGTTGATACGATCATTACCGGAGATGATTCTGAGTACATTGCCTTTGTTAAGGCTCATCTTAGTGAGCAGTTCGTTATGTCGAATCTTGGTCCTCTTCGTTACTTTTTTGGGATTGAGGTTACTTCCACTCCAGATGGTTTCTTTATGTCCCAAGAGAAGTATATTCAGGATGTTCTTGATCGCGCCTCTCTCATTGATCAGCATACCGTTGAGACTCCTATGGAGCTCAATATTCATCTCCGACCCTCTGATGGCAAGTCTCTTTCTGATCCGACCCGCTATCGTCATCTTGTTGGGAGTCTTGTCTATCTTGTTGTTACTCATCCGGATATCACTTATCCAGTCCACATTCTGAGTCGGTTCGTCTCTGCTCCCACTCAGGTCCACTACAACCACCTTCTTCGAGTTCTACGATACCTTTGTGGAACCATCACTCGTCGTCTCTTCTTTCCACGCTCCAGCTCGTTACAACTTCAGGCTTATTCGGTTGCAACTTGGGCCAGCGATCCCACTTATCGCCGGTCTATCTCTGCATACTGTGTTTTTCTTGGTGGTTCTCTCATTGCCTGGAAGACGAAGAAACAGACTGCAGTGTCCCGTTCGAGTGCAGAGGCTGAGTTGCGAGCTATGGCTCTCTTGACAGCAGAGATTACTTGGTTACGGTGGTTACTTAAGGATTTTGGTGTTTCTGTCACCACACCGACTCCTCTCTTGTCAGACAGTACACGTGCTATTAGTATTGCCCGTGACCTTGTGAAGCATGAGCTCACTAAGCATATTGGTGTTGATGCTTCCTTCATGAGGTCTCGTGTGCATGATCAGGTGATTGCTCTTCAGTATGTGTCTTCGAAGCTTAGATAGCGGATTTCTTCACAAAGGCCCAGACTCGAGCACAACACGGCTTCTACTCCAAACCCAGTGTTGTTGATCCACCATGAGTTTGAGGGGGTGTTAGAGATATGTATAGTGTGTTATTCCCTATTGTTATGAGGGGTTATTTGCATATTCACCTCATGTACTTTGTATATATATACTGGCCCTTTGGCCTCCTAGAAATACAAGTTGCTATTCCTAACAGGATGGACTCACATGCATGAGCTATTTGGGCCACACTCTTTCAACAGTCTCACATATTTGATGTCAGGTCAAGTGGTCAGCTACTGAATAATACAATCATATGCAAGAGTAAATGAGCAAACACCAATGAAAGGAAAAATTGAGAACATACGATTTACTATAGTAAGTGTTGGAAATAATCATCATCTACCATGTATAGGCCTTCCTTGTATAGCTGATTGCCTAGCCTTCCTTGTATAGCTGATTGCCTAGATTAGCTCGGCCTTCCTCGTATAGCTGATTGCCTAGATTAGTTCCTAACCATGTATAGCTGTTGTATACACTTATATATTCAATGGATATGCACTCCTGGTAGTGCGGCGTTTCCTCATCCTCCTCTCTCTTCCGCTACACAATTTCAGGGTATCAGAGCAGGCATAATCCTGCCTGTTTTTCCTGCTCTTCACCTGCCGCTTGCAATCTTCATCATGAGCGACACCGTTGTTTCCTCGGCGGCCGGTGAGACTCTCGGTGCAGTAGCGCCGACACCTCCTCCTGTCATCGCGACGGCCGCCGGCCCGGATGTGATGACTTCTGTGGTGAATGTGGCCAGCGTGAAAACGCATGTGCCCATCACCTCGACGCCAACGGCTCCAACCATTCGCAGTGGAGCACTCTCTTCACCGTCTTCGTCGGCAAGTACGGGTTGATGGGCTTCATCGACGGAACTGCCGACCCCAACCTCGACGATCTGCACCGCCGACAGGACTACGCGGTGCGTTCATGGATCTACGGATCTATCTCCGAGGAGATCTTCGAGATCATCGTCGAGCCCACACAGACGGCCCGACAAGCCTGGGTCGCCATCGACGACCTTTTCCGCGACAACAAGGAGAGTCGTGCCGTCTTCCTCGAAGCTGAGTTCAGATCCATTGTCCAAGGAGACATGTCTGTTAGCAACTACTGCAGAAAGCTCAAGAAAACCGCCGACGCCTTGCGCGAAGTCGGTCACCCCGTCTCCGACAAAGCTCTCGTTCTCAATACTCTCCGCGGCTTGAGTCCCCGACTCTCTCCCACGGCTCAACTGATCCCTCTTCTGGAGCCTTTTCCCAGTTTCCTTCGCACCAGATCCATCCTGGCAATGGCGGAGACAAAGGCCGCCAACGAGTCCTCCATGACAGCCGCAACTGCTCTGGTGACCGAGTCATCACAAGCCTTCGGTGGAGGCAGTGGTGGCGGGTCACAACAAGGGAAATTTTTCAATGGAGGGAAGAGATGGAAGAACAACAAGAAAGGCGGCGGAAACTCCGGCGGTGGCAACGGCGGCAACTGGCGCGCCCCTGCTCCAGGGGGCAACGGCGGCAATTGGCGATCTGCTCCTGGTGGCGGCCCGTGGTTTTGCTTCAATCCATGGGCCGGCCCACCTCCGTCGTACGCGCCGACCTGGGGAGCACCATGGCGAAATGGATCACCAGGGATCCTTGGGGCACGGCCCATGGGGCAGCAGCAGGCCTACGCGGCATCCTTTGCCCCGGCACTACCTGCTCCTCCTGCAGCTCAACACACCGATGCTGCACCACCTTCGTGGGATTCGGCAGGACTTGTTGCTGCTCTCAACGCCATGACCATGCAGCCGAGTATCGCTTCGACAGGTGACTGGGTGATGGACTCCGGAGCTTCCACTCACATGTCGTCTAACTCTGGTATCTTGGTGTCTTCCTCTCTTCCTTCTGTTCATAGCTCTTCCTCTGTCACTGTTGGAAATGGCTCTACTCTTCCTATTGCTAGCACTGGTCATGCTGTTCTTTCTACACCCAAGCATACTTTTACCCTTAACAATGTTCTTATCGTTCCTCACATAATTAAAAACCTCCTTTCTGTTAGACAATTCACTCGTGATAATTCTTGTTCTATCGAGTTTGATCCTTTTGGTTTTTCTGTTAAGGACCTCCACACCAAGACCGAGACTCTTCGCTGCAATAGTGAAGGCGATCTCTACACTCTTCGTCAGTCCACCAGCTACCCAGCATCTACCTTCCTTGCATCCACAGATTTGTGGCATCGTCGTCTCGGTCATCCTCGCCATGGGACTTTGTCTTTTATTCCTCAAATTTCTAAATGTAATAAGACCAGCAATGCTCCTTGTCATGCTTGTCAGTTAGGGAAACATGTCCGATTACCATTTGATCGTTCTAGTTCTTCTTCCTCTAAACCTTTTGAACTGATACATTGTGATCTTTGGACATCACCTATGCTTAGTTGCTCCGGTTATCAATATTACCTTGTTATTATTGATGACTATACACACTATTTCTGGACATATCCCCTCCGGCGCAAAAATGATGCTTTTGATATTTTTCGCCATTTCTTTCCCTACGTCCGAACACAATTCAATCACTCTATTCTTGCTATCCAAGCCGATAACGGACGTGAATTTGTCAACAAAAGCATGGCCGAGTTACTTGGTTCCCATGGCACTCTTCTTCGTCTCTCGTGTCCTCACACGTCACCACAAAACGGCAAGGCCGAACGTGCTATACGCACCATCAACAATGTCATCCGCACTCTTCTCTTCCAAGCTAGCATGCCTCCTTCTTTTTGGGCCGAAGCTCTTGCCACTGCTACATATCTTCTTAATCGTCGTCCTACCACTACTATTTTTTCTTCCACTCCTTTCGAATTTCTCCACAAAAAACCTCCCATCTATAGCCACCTCCGTGTTTTTGGTTGTCTTTGCTACCCAAATATTTCATCCACTGCGCCACACAAACTGTCTCCTCGTTCCGTGGCTTGCATTTTTCTTGGCTATCCTAGCAACCATAAGGGGTTCCGGTGTTATAATCCGGTCACCCGCCGAGTTATTCTTTCTCGACATGTCATCTTCTATGAAGACGTATTTCCGTTTGCTCGCATATTACCGCACGGCTCTTCTGCAGGACTTGATTTTTTACAGGAGCACATATCGGCGAGTGCAGCTCCTAGCACGTCGCATACCCCCGTCCTCGATGGCGCGTACACGCATGCTCCTGTGCATGTCCCGGTGGGCGCCACGACACGCGGGCTGTCGCTCGCGGTTCCTGCTGAGCCGGTCTCTTCCACCGAGCAGGCTGACTTCCGAGCGGACGTGCCTGGGTCGGATGGCACGGCTACTTCTCGGCCCAGGCTATCTCCTGGATCACCTCCTGGGCCGGCTGGTTCCTCTCGTTCCTGGACCGAGCCATCTCCACCGACCACTGCTGCTTCTGGGCTTTCGACGCATGGGTTGTCTTTCGTCGGCCCATCACCACCACCTGCCTCCGCTTCTGGTGGCCCGTGTACCCTGAGTGGTCCATCCTCTTCGGGATTTCCTCCCAAGCTGACCGTGGCCTCTCCTCCGTTGGGCCGCGCTCTCCTGCCGGACTTCACGGATGTGCCCATGGCCCGTCCAGCGCTTGGACCCCACCCCATGACTACTCGAGCAAAAGCTGGTATTATCAAGCCCATTGATCGCCTCAATTTATCTGTTACTACTGATGCCATTTCTCCCGTGCCGAAGAATTACCGAGCAGCATTTCAAGATTCCCATTGGCTTCGAGCTATGCAGGAGGAATACGAGGCCCTCATGGCGAATCAGACCTGGTCCTTGGTTCCCCGACCAACTGGTGCCAATGTCGTCAGTGGAAAATGGGTTTACAAGCACAAGTTTCATTCCGACGGTCGCCTCGCTCGTTATAAGGCGCGATGGGTGGTTCGTGGCTTCTCTCAACAACCTGATGTTGATTTTGATGAGACTTTTAGTCCTGTTGTGAAGCCCGCTACTATTCGGACTGTGCTCAGTCTTGCTGTCTCCCGTTCTTGGCCAATTCATCAACTGGATGTGAAGAATGCTTTTCTTCATGGCTCCCTTGCTGAGATGGTTTTTTGTGAGCAGCCTTCCGGGTTTGTTGATCCCTCTCGGCCGTCTCATGTTTGTCCGTTGCACCGTTCTCTCTATGGGCTCAAGCAGGCACCTCGGTCTTGGTTTCAGAGATTCGCTCAGTATGTCACCACTCTTGGTTTCACTGCTTCCTTGGCTGATCCTTCTCTGTTTGTTCTTCGTCGTGGGGCCAGTACAGCTTACTTGCTATTATATGTGGATGACATCATACTCACTGCTTCCTCTGAGAGTTTGCTCCGGGATATTACGACATCCCTCAGTCGTGAGTTCTCCATGACGAATCTGGGTGATCTCCACTTCTTCCTCGGAATTTCCGTCACTCGCACCACTGACGGTCTCTTTCTTTCTCAGCAGAAGTATGCTCGTGAGTTGCTTGACCGTGCAGGCATGTCTAACTGCAAACCCTGCACAACCCCAGTTGATACTCGGGCCAAGTTGTCTGCTCATGACGGTGCTCCTCTTGCTGATCCTTCTGAGTTCAGGAGCCTTGCTGGTGCTCTTCAGTATCTCACTCTTACTCGTCCTGATATTACCTACGCCGTGCAGCAGATCTGTCTCTCCATGCATGCTCCGCGGGAACCTCATCTTCAGTTTCTCAAGCGTGTTCTTCGTTATGTTCAGGGCACTCAGGATTACGGCATCTCTCTGCATGCCTCCTCTTTGTCGTCGTCTCTCACCGCTTACTCCAATGCCGATTAGGTCGCATTTGCCGGACGATCGTCGCCTACATCTAAGCTTCAGATTTTTCTCTGCGATAACTGATCTCCTGGGCTTCCAAGCGTCAGGCAACCGTCTCTCGCTCCAGTGCCGAGGCGGAATATCGAGCTGTTGCACACGCTGTCGCCGAATGTTGCTGGTTGCGGCAATTGCTACAGGAGCTTCATTCTCCACTTTCGAGTGCTACTGTTGTCTATTGTGACAATGTCTCCGCGGTTTATATGTCCTCCAACCCGGTGCAGCACAAGCGGACCAAGCATATTGAGATTGATATTCATTTTGTTCGAGAAAAAGTTTCTCTCGGCCAGGTTCGTGTGCTTCATGTTCCCTCTTCGCATCAATTTGCCGATATTATGACGAAGGGACTGCCGACTCCTCTGTTTGTGGACTTCCGTTCCAGTCTTCATGTTGGCGTGCCGCCCCCATGCGACTGAGGGGGGGTGTTGGAAATAATCATCATCTACCATGTATAGGCCTTCCTTGTATAGCTGATTGCCTAGCCTTCCTTGTATAGCTGATTGCCTAGATTAGCTCGGCCTTCCTCGTATAGCTGATTGCCTAGATTAGTTCCTAACCATGTATAGCTGTTGTATACACTTATATATTCAATGGATATGCACTCCTGGTAGTGCGGCGTTTCCTCATCCTCCTCTCTCTTCCGCTACACAATTTCAGTAAGGACTGTTCACTGTTGTGAAGTTCAGTGAGTTAACTAGGTTTTACAGCTTTGCACTTTGCATGTCTCGTAAACAAAACGGTTTGCACTTTCCATAGCATTATCAGCTGGATTTAGGAAACAACTTCCAAATCCTCTTCATAGACTGTAACCCCAAGAAACCAACTTTTATTAGACAAGACAGTTTAAGCCAAAGCCAGGCCAAACACGTCCTGAATTATCAACATATCAGAATATAATATATGAGGCCAGAGCAACTAATTGATGAGTGAAGGCTCCATTCCACCAAAATTTGAAAGAATCATTACTTTCTGATCATGTATTACCTCGCCATCAGCTGCAGGCTCCGGCTCAGAGTGCCGCAGCAGAGACGGCGGAGCTCGGAGCGCTAATGTGGGCTCATCGTCCTCAAAATCCCGCGCTGCCTTGAGGATGGGGAGCTTCTTGTGGATGTCTAGCGGTCGCGGCCTGAACGAGAGCCGACTCATGGCAGCCACTTCATCTCCCCACCCAGCCCCTCCGCACCAACACCTCGGCGCCCACCCACACACGCGAGCGCACGCAAAGAACACCCAAACCCTAGCTCGGGAGGGTCCGAAATGGCGGAGCTGGGCGAAGGGGCAGACCCTATCGAGAAAGCGGCCAAGCGGGACACCGACTCGGGGGTCGCGGAAGGCCTGTATGACCCCGGCGAGGCCTCCGCCGCGGGGAGGGGGCTCTAGGGCACGGCCGCGGGCGGCGCGAGGTGCGGCGGTGCAAGGGGCGCCCAAGGCAACGGGGACCCGAGGGGGCGGATTGGCGTGGCTAGGATTGCAGTTTCGGGAGAAGGAGATGCTCTAGGGTTTGAAACGAGGCGAAGGAGGGAAGAAGAAGACAGGAGCAGAGGGAAGTGTGGAGGGGAAGGAGGTTCAGCTAACGAGTTGACCGAACGGTGTCCAGATGGGCCGCTAGCCACGGCACGGACGAATCGCATCGGGTTTAATTGGGCTCTCGTTAACTAATCGAGTCGTGTTGTGTTGTCTTATGAGTTAAAATTCAAATTATATAGAATTAAACTTATCTGATTGTAGTGACGGACGTGATAAACTCAGCTACCTTCGGGTCGTTCATTTTCTCCCTCGTCGCGTCTGCCTCCGCCAACCATGGCGACGCCTTGGCCTCGTCCGATCATGGCTCCGCCGCCTCTATGCCGTCGAGTCGTGCCTTGTTTGATATGTGCTTCGGACTAGTTCAGCCCATTTGAACACCACTAAGTTGATGAGTGTATAATGTGAATTCGTTTTTCATGGGGCGGTTAGGTACTTCCATATGTTCGTCTATCTGCTACGAAAGCATGCATGTAGGTTGTTTGTGTAGACT
Organism: Hsuehochloa calcarea; assembly: GCA_036346395.1. Classification (NCBI taxonomy): domain Eukaryota; kingdom Viridiplantae; phylum Streptophyta; class Magnoliopsida; order Poales; family Poaceae; genus Hsuehochloa; species Hsuehochloa calcarea. The sequence goes on from CM070607.1 coordinate 15,973,247, forward strand.
AGAGGCAGCTTTGCATTTTCTTTCTGCCCCTGCGGTACAAAAGTATGTTTACGCGGTAACATTTTTGCCAGAATCACGTACCTATTGTCTATTGATCAACACCTCTTAACTGGATTGCCTGTGTTTTCTTGAGACCAAGGATTATTTTATGCATGACAATGTTATCTCCACTGAAAAGTCATTGTTTATCGTTGGAATTATCATTCTTATATTAGACCCCAAAAAACTACAGGTAGTATTGGAGTTCTTTTTCCCCTCTAAACAAAGATAGTTTTGGGATTTCATAGTCAGGATGATTGGCCTGTTTAAATGCTCTAGCTAGTACCCATTACTCTAAAAATAGATTTAAAAAGACAAATTGTCAATTTCATTTCACCTTTTGTGTTTTTCTTTAGAATTGCTGAAAATTATGTACATATTTTCCTCATGTCCGCACATCTTAAACGTGGTAAAAACTTGCATAATTAATGAAGTTGCATAATCTCATAGTTGTAGGTCATGCTACACTTGCAAAATTTGCATGGACAAAGCTTACCATCTTTGCATTGCACAAAATAGACAAATTGCGGTCATAATTGTGCACAAGTTTGCAATAGCGTTTATCTGCTAATATATCATCCGGCTACGATTTTCTATTTTTGTCAGAACGCCGGGCATGGAATATCCAAAGAGCTTATGTGTGTACCGTACTAGTCCTATAATTAGTGGCTAGTACACACATTCACAACATTTGGCATTCACATACATAAGTAAAACAAAGGTTGTACTTAACTTAAGCGATTACAATATTTACATTACAAGGGCCGACCGGCCAAATAAAACTTAAGTACCAGAAGTAACAGAGTAACAGAAATAGCAACGGAAGTAAAAGTGTGAAAGTAAACAAATTCCAACGGTGTGCCCATCCAAAACCCAAAGGCAATCGACAAGAAACAAATCCTAAATAGACCCGTCACCGAACCCTCCGGTTCTAGGTGCAATGAAAGCGCCGCTTGGTGTAGATTCATCTTCATACTCTAAACAACAACATAAACAAGATTGAGTACATTGTGTACTCAGCAAGACTTGCAGTGTATTTCAAATTGTATATAAACGCAAGACTAATCAAAGAGAATGCTCTATGCTACAAGTTATTTTGCATTAAGAATAGTTTATTTGCACTATTCATAAGTAGTACTTTGCAACGGAATTTGAAAGAACGATTAAATAGATATTGTACAGTAATAAGTAATTTCAAGAGTCGCAAAAAAAAATAACTACAAGTCGCAACCCTCCTCGGCTGCGAGCAACATTTCAGGTTCAGTCGTAACTTGGTAGTTAACTCAATAAAGCCATGAACCATTTCCTCATTTCTCAACAAGAATCATTTTTGTGAAAAATCAAAACTTTACCCGGCAATACTACACTTAGCACGCTTATCACCGCGAGCACGGCTATTATAATAGATTCACACACTGTAGAGGTGTACAATTTTACCCACAGTACATGAATTCTCTAGTTTGTCTAACACCTATCGATACCACTGCTCATTACCTTAGGTAAGCAGCCTACAACACGTGTCGAAGTATTTACATCATCTAGCTCTAACCTTGCACTAGCCCAGCGAATGGGTACCATTCACTACCCGGATATCTCCCATTGAGTGAGCATTCGCAGTTATGTCGGAAGGCTTTATCCCAACTCCTTGGAGAAGGGAGCCCCTTCGCACATGCTGGTCCTTTGTTCCTGTCCGCACTCTACAGCCTACCTATGTGCAAGTCTTAGTTTTTCGATGACTTAATTAGCTAAAGCCATCCCACACTAGCACTATGGTTGTACGCTTACGCTTAGGTCGGATATACTGGCATTTGGTCCTTAATTGACCCCTGGCGAGAATCTCCCCTATCTACGAGTGAGACCCATCCCTCACCCTTTCTAGAATATAATATAACTCGCCCACGTCAAAAACTAGGTTTTGTATTTTCATGCTTATACAAAATAAGAGAGATACCACCTCTGGACATTTTTCAAAGATCTCCCAAATTTACATTTGTCATATTGTCCTTTTATATCTTTTCAGGAAAATCTTTCGTTCTATTTAGCAGTTGTACGATAAATCGCACTCAAAACTCCCAAATGACATTATATATTGTCTAACACATAACCTAATGTCCACGACAGCAAGGACATCAACATACCAAGGTAATGCGACAATAGGTGTCCTGATCTTTCAGTGAGAAAGATAACTCGATTTTGGTGGAGACGACTCTCACGATTCGGCTACCAATCGCACACGACCAATATGTCCAGCAATCGCTGAACCAACTCCGAGATCGTTATCGACTTTGTTAGAAGCACGGTCGACCTGACCACGAAGGTCTATTCCTGCATATAATCGAAGAACATGCAAGAACAAGATAATAAGCAATCTGAAATTGCAAATAAGATTGAACTATTTGATAAAGTTAGAGTTCTGTAGTGGTATTATGGTTGGTCTACTCAACACAAGCCAATACACGAAGTTGCAATGAAGCTAACTTTTAACTAAACAAAATCCAAGGAAACTAGAGGGGTGCGACCTTCTTATATAGGGAATAGGAAGCCAAACATAACTAACAAAATAGGGGATAGTACTATTCATAGTATTGTTCATACATGAATAGTATTTCATAAAAAGTACGGACCGTTTAGGGTGGCGCCTTCTCTTGGGCCCGAGCATTACAAGGCCCAATTTGGCCCAAACAGGTAATGCAATACCTTTTTTGGTGACTATAGTGCCTACAAAAGAAATTTGAATGTGAGGTCAGATCCGTTGGAAAGATGACGATATAAGCTTTCCATCAAGTACTGGTGGAGCTCAAATGGACTCCGTATGTGAAAGTTATGCACGTTTGAAGTCAGTGATGTCTCTGGAGGCCGAATTGGATTCCAAAATGTGTCCAGCTTGAACTATTGCTTAGCTTGGATAAAAAGTGATGTGATGCTGCACAAATATACATTTTTATTATTAGGTTGCATCATATAGTTTATATACTATAAATGCACTACTAAAAACGAGCTCACCTGATAATTTAAGTGAAGCGTACGAGCTCTTGTAATTGGAATAGAAAGCATAGCAAATATGATTATATCCATAGGGGTCATGTCCTCATCATCCTTCACTTCTTGAAAACAAAGTCGTTCTCGGCTTTTGATAAGCTAAAAATAGGGTAACAAAGAAGCCAAGGTGTATGCATGGTATATGTATATGTCATCTGTTTTAATGGTTTTTCGTTGTTGCACAATTAATGTTATAAAAACAACAGCGATCATAAAAGCTCATTGTATTATGAGCCCAAGAATAATCATATATGTTAATAAGCAAAATAAAATTTATCATACTGCAATTATTGCAGCTAGTTTTGCAAATATAAATGAAGCATTTATGCAATTCAAATATCTAAATTGTAAACCTGTAGTGGTAGCACATATAGGCAAATCTACAACCTTTGGAATCAAACAAAGTTCATCCATATAATCATATTTCAACTGAGCGTTAGCAAATTCATCTAGCAAGGGTGAAAATATTTGTATGTTCTTCCATACTTCAGCATCATTATTCAGATTGTCAATACTAGATGGTGCAATAAGAGATGAACACATAGGCATTGGATGAACACTAATTTTTTTTCTCTCGTATTGAACAAGATTCAGCACACAAGAATTGTTATTCAAAATAGCAATATTCAATTCATTCATGTGATCACAAGTTATGCATATTCTGTTGGACCGAAAAGGCGACTAGAGGGGGGTGAATAGGAGCACGCTCACTTTTTCACAAATTATGAATTCAACACAATTTTACTCCAATAGCTATGAAGAAGCTATGAAGATCAACATACCAGTACAGCGGAAGACTAGTATTGAATTCAATTTAATCCCCTAAGCAATATGACAAAAACCACAAAGATCAAAGCAATACAATGTACTAGCGGTCAAAGCAATACAATGTATCAAGGTCGACCTCGGCCCGAGCGGTCGACCGATTTCAAGGATCGGATCACGCTAAATCGGTCGGACCGGTCGTGTAGGGCGGCTCGGACACTGGGCTCCGCAACGAAAAAAAAAAACCCGATGACGAAGTTGCAAATAGATCTAACTTTTGATTCTCAACTCCAAACTTGATGAAACTTGGTACACACCTTCTCTATGATATTAAGGACCTATTCCAATCAACAATTATGATAATTCTTGGCTAGATCCTGATCAATTGCCGTTTGAGTAAGAGAAGGTCTAAAACCGGGTAAAAGCGAAAACTTGATCCTAATGTTTGCTCGTGAGTGATTGATGATCAAGATGATCCTAGATGAGTTCCCACATGTCACAGCAAGCCTTACCACGTTAAGAAATCAATCAAAACTTCGCGGATCAATGAAAACCCTAAAATCACGAAATTGAAAGAAAGAACGAAAAGAGACTTATCTCAAGCAAACCTTACATAGATTAAATTCGTGATTGATGCTGGATTACACCCACTCCATCAAGGAACAGTGGTCAATCCAAGATCACAAAAATCACCTCAAACCATCAAGAGCCCTAGCCTCCACCTCAACTCCCCCTAAGTCAATTAGGGTTTTGAAACATCAAAGATGCGAGAGAGATGGTGCAGCCACCACCTCCTCCTATTTATAGTGGAGGCCTAGAACTTCTAGAGTTTGACTCTATTGGGCTCCCGTTAAGGCCCACTAACAAACGGGTCACACACGCACGCGCGCAGTTACCGCCTTTAACCTTTTGACCTAAAAGTTTCACCTAGCGCCATCTTGCGCCTCGATTTGCTAATAGGTCACCTTTGTCCATCTTGCGCCACGCTTGAGTCATTGACTCACCCAAGATCGCCGATCGCTCGACCTCAACTCTCCAAGTCTAGTCCCGATCATCCTCGCGCTGACCGTCGCTGACCACCAATCAACCCGCACAACCATAGACAAGCAAATACGAATTCGGGAACAAGTTCTTCACAACTTGACCCGTGTTAGTCAAAACATGCATCATGCAATACATATGCCATGAAACCAATGAACTTGACCTAACAAAACAACATCAACACGGTTGGCCGACGCTCATAGGAATCGGTCCGACCGCTCCTATGAGCGGTCGGACGACCTCCGCCGGTCGGACCGCTCCCTGTGAGCCGGTCGGACCGCCACAAGGGACTTAGCCGAATTTCAAGCCCTGAAATTCCGAAACCTTCTGAAAATTTAAAACGAATAGAACTTTTGCTTGGGGACTCTAAAAATTATGAGACCAAGTGCATTAGGATCCCCTCACTTGCCTACATCCTCTATTTTTGGCCCAGCTTGTTCTGACCATTTGTGGTCACCGCCGCACATGGCCGGTCCGACCGATTTGGGACCGGTCGGACCGCCATGCTATGGCCGGTCGGACCGCCCCTGTCCAGAATGCCTGAACTTTGTCGAAAACCCTATGAAACGACAAACCATAAATGACATTGCCAATTGTCATATCATCCTAAGATCTGGAGCATATCCCCATGATATCCACATATTCAATATACTATAAATTGATTGTCTACACCATAATCTCCTATTAATTTAAAATAGTAGGTGTAGGTGCTAGAAAGAGAATTTAGAGATGAAATTTCAGAAACTTCCTCCATAGCACATTTCAAACTAACGAGCTCATTAAGCATTATATAACACAATACTTCAGCAGGGGATATTTTATCAAAAACTTCCTTATGTGTAATTAATTCGACATGTGCAAAATTATGAGAATTCAGATCTGCACATGGTTCATTCAAGTCAACACAAGGAATATCAAAAGATTGCACTATACTAAGTATATACTCACAAGGTTGCTCTATGTCTTGTTGTAGCACCAAATCAGTTTATCATTATTGTCCTCATCAGATACTATAGGTACCTCAAACTTCTCCTCTAATGACATAAGATGCGCCAGATCATACTTCATCTCTTCAAGTATCTTGGCGGTATCTGTAGATGGAGTAGGAGTCAAAACAATGTCAGCATTTTTAGTTACCTTAGGTTGCACGTCGCTTGTGACCGTGGGTGGTGGAGATACAAAACGATGTTGCAATTTCTTCTTCATCTGCTCCCATGTGTACATGTAGTGGTACTCGAGATTCGACTACCAATGTTGAACATCACCAATCAGCGTCGTCCTTGCCATACTCATCTTCTCATAAGGATCAAGGACATGTCTTTCAAAGTAGCTATCCAACATAGTAATCCACAGTAGTCCAAGATGTACTCTCAGTGGTGAGTGGCAAGATGTATGTTGGCAGTTGTTTTCCTTTGAGGTCAAATCTGCCCATGATATCATTGTAATCTACCAACTTCAACCAACCTATCATTGTTAATACAAAATAAGGAAACAAATCACAAGTATATGCCCCTATCAATTACTATGTTTTGGAGGCTCAACAGTCACTCTCATTCAAGCTCATACCAAGTTCTTACCAATTCTTACCAAGCAAACAAGTGGTGACCGGCAACTAGTGTCGGTGTAAATAATCTCCGAAGATTGACAAAGCGATTGCAAGCAACTGGTACCTGTGCAATGGTAGAGGTGGAGCTAGGATAGGCTTCACTATGGTAGCAAACATTAGCAACAATTAAATCAGTAAATGCAACTTAAAAAATTATTCAAAGTACTAGTCAATGTTGCTGATTCTAGCCTAGAAAAAGCTAGCTAATCAAAGCCTACGAAGAGAAGTGTATGAACGCACACGAAAAGATCAATGCGACTTGATGTAAGCAAAGGAAATTCTCACACCAAGTGCAAGGAGAGACGCTAGCCAACTACTCTAACTTCTTTGTAGGGGCACAAGATTGTTCACATGATGTAAAGCACAAAATGATAATAACGTGTAATGTAAATAACCCTCTTGTTGAAGCGGTAAACAAAAGCTAGTCTCAAAAGATGAAAAATCAAAGTTTTATATGGCTTATATATGCTTGTTTGAAAGGTTTCGACGAGATCTAAAACTTTTCAGTTGAGGCAATCCCCAAAGTCCAAAGGGAAGACTGAAAGAAAATGCAAAAATAGAAACCAAAAACTTGCGACGTGAATTCGGGGCCGAAAATGGCCGATTTTGGTGCCCTTAAAGGGTGAAAGGAGGCTTAGTTGAAAAATATGTGCATCATCTTTAGCTTTCCAACGAGTACAAGAACGTCCAAAACAGACACTGTATGCAAAAGTTATGCTTGTTTTAATGAAAGTGTCTCGGAAATAGAATCGTACTTGGACTCGAAACCGACTCGGGTTCAAATTTGAAAATACTATATCTTTCAAACCCTTAGGCCAACCTTGCGGAATTTTTGTGTTCAATCTTGTGACTATATGCAGAAGGACTCCACCAATTTTCATTGGTTTTGGCGAAAGTTTGATACGCTTTTCAATTTTTGGAAAGGTGAACACTCTTTTTTATCTTCTTTCTCTTCTTTCTCCTCTCTTTTTTTAATTTTTTCCCTCTTAAACAACTGAAACTAACTAATTAGGGTTTCCTATTTTAATTCTGGCTCCTTTCCGAAACTTCAAAACAACGACGAATATGGTAATATGCCGCGGCAGAGAAAACGTTTGCCACGGCAGGGAAACCATTTGTCGCAGCAGCAAGAGGCAGTGGCGGTAGCAATAAGTGGCTGCCACGACAGGGAGTAGCAACGGTGGCAGGAGGACTTGGGCTGCCACAGCAAGGAAGATCAAGCGGCAGTAGGAGTTTCCGCTGCCACGACAGAGATTGGTAGTGGCGACGATAGGTGCGCAGGTGGCAGCCATGCAGTCATTTTGGTTGCCACGGCAATGATTGGCTGCAGGTATGGTTGTCGCGGTAGGGTATATATTGTGTTTGCCACAGCAGCGGAAGGAAAGCGGTGGCAGGTGCTGCCGTTGCCGCAGTAGCAAGAGGAATCAGTGGCAAAGCAATATGCGCACGTGGCAGCGTAGCAGTAACATTTTGGTGTCATGCGGTAGGGAAGCAATGCAGCGCAAGAAGATGCGTGGCGCAAGAAGGAGAGGCAATGTGGCGATTGTTTTTGGTGCCACGGTAGGGAGCGGCAGCGGCGGCAAGATACTTGCCGCGACAGCTAGAGGCGCAGGCGGTAGGCCATTTTTTTGTTACCGCGGCAGGGGTTGGCAGAGATGGGTAGCTGCGGCAGAGATTATGTTTGTCGCGGCAGCAATAGCAGGAGGTTTTATTTACCACGGTAGTGATGGCAGGTTGTTTTGGTTGCCGCGGCAGCAAATGGTAGGAGGTGGTGGTTGTCGCGGTAGGGGTTGGCAGTGGCGGCAGAGATTGTTGTTGCCGCAGCAGTGATGGCAGTGTTTTTTGTTTAGTGCGGCACTGATGGCAGGCGGTTTTGGTTTCCGTGACAGTAAGCGGCAGGAGATCGTTGGCGCGAAGTCGGACACAATGATGAAGCTAAGCAAAGAAACACGAAGATCAAGATGCAAACTAGGCAATAACTAGAACTATAAATCAGCAACTAGACATGACAATGTAACTAATATTTCAACAAGCAAAAATTACTGAAAAGAAATATTGCAAAGCACAATGGGGCTCAAGCAGGGATGAACTAACCCTAATATTTTTTTGTGGCTTTGTGAATTATAGGAAATAAAATTCTCACCGATGAACTATAGCTCTGATACCACCTGATGCGACAATAGGTGTCCCGATCTTTCGGTGAGAAGGATAACTCCATTTTGGTGGAGACGACTCTCACGATTCGGCTACCAATCACACATGACCAATATGCCCGGTAATCGTTGAACCAACTCCGAGATCATTATCAACCTTGTTAGAAGCACGATCGACCTGACCATGAATGTCTATTCCTGCATGCAATCGAAGAACACGCAAGAACAAGATAATAAGCAATCTGAAATTGCAAATAAGATTGAAATATTTGATAAAGTTAGGATTCTATAGTGGTATTATGGTTAGTCTACTCGACACAAGCCAATACACGAAGTTGCAATGAAGCTAACTTTTAACTAAACAAAATTCAAGAAAACTAGAGGGGTGCGACCTCCTTATATAGGGAAGGGGAAACCGCACATAGCTAATGAAATAGGGGGTGATACTATTTACAATACTGTTAATACATGAATAGTGCCTCATGAACAATACGGGCCGCCTAGAGTGACGTCTTCCCGTGGGGCCAATTTGGCCTAAACAAGTGATATAACACTTTCTTTTAGTGATTATAGTGCCCACAGAAGAAATTTGAAGGTGATGCTAGATCCGTTGGAAAGAGGATGAGACAAGCTTTCCATCAAGTACCCGTGGAGCTCAAACGGACTTCGTATGTAAAAGTTATGCACGTTTGAAGTCAGTGCTGTCTCCAGATGCCGAATTGGATTCCAAAATATGTCCAGCTCGAAATGTTGCTTAGCTTGGACAAAAAGTGACGTGATGCTGCATAAATATACATTATTATTATTAGGCAGCATCATATAGTTCATATAATATAAATGCACTATTAAAAACGAGCTCACCTGATAATTTAAGTGAAGTGTACGAGTTCTTGTAATTGGAATAGCAAGCATAGCAAATATGATTGTATCCATAGAGGTCATGTCCTCATCACAAGGGAATTCATGCATTGAATATGATTTACAACTACCAACGTCCTGAATATAGCAATTTCATACCAAACATACACACATGCAATAATAGATTTTGCAAAAAAAAAAACAATAAGTAGAATAGTGGGATCAATATGATTAAAGGGGTGCTTGCCTTGCTTATATTGTTTAGAGAGTGAGGTCGCTTGATCGTCGATAATCTTGCTCGCGTATTCCAACGTCTATTCGAAAGAACAAAAAACAAAACACAAATGGAGAAATAAATCCAACAATAAGAAAATCCAAATATTTTTGCATATTCTTACAGAGAATGATTTTATATGAATTTATCAAAAAGGTTCATTTGATTCCGAGTTCGTATGTAGAAGTTATTAGCGTTTTTTATTTGCTTTGGTTGTTAAATCTTGAAAATAGATAAAAGTGATGCTGAGAGTTTTTTTTTTTTTTTTGAAATTTATGCTTTCCATTAGTAGGTTACTTGCTGTTCTCAGATCATATTCTCTGTTCATATATCTTACAAAAGGAAAATATTTGCACTGAAGTACTGCTTCCTACAATTTTCAACTTCAAAGTAATTTTCAACTTCAAAGTTGTTAAATCATTTGAGTGACCAAAGTAACAACCATAATGTTTGTTAGTAGAAGGTGGTTTGTTTTTAGTTAACCTTTAATTACCTAGGTTAATATATATTTTTTATTTACTAATCACTTAAATATTTAGCTTACAAACTGTTTGTATTAAAATGTTATTAACCTACTGTCAACTCAAATCTTCATCTACACACCTTCTCTGTTCATACTGCATTTAAGAGAGTTCGTTAACTAAACTTCTTATAAATTCAATTATTCATTTGTCGAAATATACTTGAGTGATTCAACAGTCATTACAAAGACTTATTAGCAAATGCATTTGGTCTCTAAGTACCTTTACTATTCATCTTAAGTTGCCCTCTAATTAAACATGTTACTCTAGATTAATATCCATTGGTCACTTATGATTTCTAATCAACTTGCCAAGGCTCTATCTCAGTGTCAAAATTTTTGCTACTTTTCATCCACCTTATTAAGCAATTGCCTAATGGAAGTATTTTCTTGATTCAATTTAGGCACTTGATGGTTCAAGTTACTGAGCTCATGCACTCCTAATTGTTTTACTATTCATTCCTCCTTTTAAAGGAAATATGATTTGAGTTGATGTTTTGATTTAACTAAACCTCTTACTAATTCAAATATCTATTTAACCAAAAAATTTAGTGATCAATTAGTTATCACAGTAGTACTCAGTTAATTCAATGATACATTTGTTAGTTAACTTTGAGTGATCAAATAACTATCTGAATCAATAACATCCTCCAACTGCTTGTATTAGAATGGCACTAGCCCACTGCCAATTCCATTTATCTTCAGTTTTCCTTGCTGTTCAGGCCTTCTGAACTTTTTGAGCAGAGATTGCTTAATTGAAGTATTGTCAAATCAAACTTCTTGCTAACTAAATTTTCAACTTGGCTAAATTTGGTGTGGGCCTCTACTGTTGTTTCAAAGTATCCTCAATTTAGCTTTTCTGTTCGAAACATCTTACCAATTGCATTGTTTCCTGAACTGAAGGCTAACTAAACTTCCTCTTAATTTCAAAATTCAATTTTGCTGAATCATTTGAGTGGTGCAAACATCAGTCACAAGACTAGTCGGCACTTATGAACCTCTACAGGTGGGTTCTACAGTTCAGGCTCATACACGGAGGCACAGAGAGGGAGCAAATAGGGGAGGCCAGGGGGCTCTTGGGCATGTTGCGTCGGCGGCGGCCAGAGACGGTCAAAATGGAACCGTGGCGCCGAGGTGATCCCGTGGGCGGTGGAGGCGCACCTTGAGGTGGACGGTGGCGGCGCAGCGAGGTCGTGCGGCAGCTGGCTGTATGGATGAAAAGGGAATGACGACGTAGGGTGGAGTTGGGGCAAAAATGGAGGGAGAATGGGCACTAGTAGATCATGAAGAACTCACCGGTGTGCTTGATGGCGGTGGGGGGTGGCTGAGGTGGTCCGGTGACATGTGCCGATGGCGGCGTGGGGAGGTCGTCGTGGTAGCGACTCTCGTGTGTAGGAGGGCTCCAATTCGGGGTTGGGGAAGGTCGAGGGAGCCGAGGCGACGCTCCGGTTGCGAGGAATTGAGGCAGGGCGCTTCGGCGTGACGATGCTGACGGCGCTTCAGGCTGAAAATGGAGAAGACGAAGCTATCGGCGAGCGCCTAAGGAGGAAAATCCTAATTGATTTAGGGGATTGAAGGCTATGGTCCCGAAACACGTTTTGACATGACTAGAAGTGAAGGAGGAAAACGGAGTTGGCAAGAACGGCGAGCGGCGGTTCGGGCATCCGACGCTTGGCCTTCGGTTCTTAGTGGTCGGGTCGATCCTTGAGGAAGAGGGAGATGGAGGTGGGAGGTAGGGAAAAGAAAAAGGGCATCGAGGTGCTCCGGGGTTGACCTTTATAGGTGGGAGGTGGATGATGCAAGGCAGCCGGCGTTGTACTCGGTGCAACGGCGTTAAGGCGGCATGGCAGCAGGGCATGGGCGAGCATGCGTGATGCGACCGGGGAGCAGGGAAACCGGGGGTGTGGAGGTCAAGACCGAGGGTGAGCCATTGACTCCAGCGTGTGACGTTGTGAGCTACATGGTGTGGTGGGCAGGGAGACACGACCGCGTGGCCATGCGCTCGAGAGCTGGCGATGCACCGTGGAGAAGAAGGCGACTGCTCACGGGGGACCCACTGGTCAGCGGGAGGAGGAGGGAAACTGTGCTAAGCTGGTCCGATGGGAACCTGGCTCAGCTAGCGAAATAGGGAGCCTGATAAGTGGGGTCCACCAATCAGCGGGAGGAGGGATTTAGGGTTTAGGTTTTTTATTTTTATTTATTCAAAATTGGCTGAGTGTTAAGGGTTTTATTTAACATAGCTGCAGATCTCTAAAATTAATTAAATTTTTAGGGTAGGTTACTGACATAATGTAGATTATTGTGCAATTGTTTCAGAATTTTATGTGCTTGTATATTTATCTAAAATTCTTTTAAGCTTCTCTTTATATGTACTTTTTATTATTTGTTTGGAGGGAAATTGCAAAACATGTTTTTAATTAATTTCACTATTTTATTACCAGTATAAATTCACCAAGTTTGGATTTTCATTTATCATATTTTTTCAATTTATTTTGATCCTTAATTAGTTTTTTATTTCCAGTATTTGGTTTCTTAAATTTCTTAATCCGACAAAAATTCTTGCAAATAAATCCTGAAAAGCATATATCAACAAAGACCCATAAAAAGTTTTAAAATTTTGACATTTTTATCTATTTTAAAATAATCCTAATTTTTAGGCTATTACAGACCTACCCCCCTCCTTACAGAGAATCTCGTCCCCGAGATTCCGGTAGAACGGACGGTGAGGAGACGGGACGGGGAAGAATGGTGAAGTAGCGTGAGATGCTGATGCGCCTATCATTGCTTCATCAGCTCTTGTCATTGCGAGATCCCCAACGGTTGGAAAGCTTGGTTGTTGTAGTTGGGGTCTTTCCAAGTGCATCTTTCAGTTGACTGAATGGTGCCATGGCTTGATGTGTCGGAAGTGTCTTCCAATCAAGAATGGAAAAGTTAAACAAAGCAATGGAAAGGAAAATGTGTCAACAAGACCATGCTACTTTTTCAGGATCTCTCAGCTCTATCTTTGGGGGAAATCAAGACAACATATAGTGTGTTTCATTTAGAGTTGAAAGATCCCTTGCCCTTTTCTCGTTGTAGGGACGACAGTCTTCTCTTGAAGCAGGTGAGAGGAAGATGACCTGTACAAAGGTAGGTTATGAAAGGATTGACTGGGTAGAGAACTAGGGAAATTTGGCTCTAAGGCAGTCTTCTTGTTCCCACATAGTTTCGTCTTCGGTTTGGTTACTCCACTAGACTTTTAACAACTTGATCACATGGCTACGGGTGTGTCACATGTCTTCGTCTAGAATTCAGATCGGATGTTCCCGATAAGAAGGATTCGGTTGGAGGTCAATGCTCTCCAACTGAGTGAGCTCGGTGGAGGTTCGGAAACATTTCTTGAGATGAGATACATGGAAGACGTCATGCACATCCAAAAGTTGAGGTGGCAGCTCCAATTGATATGCTACCTCACCCTTCCTCTCGAGGATTTGGTATGGACCGATGTATTGAGGTGCAAATTTCCTTTGGGTTTAGAAATGGCAGATACCGCGCAGTGATGAGATTTTGAGATAAACAAAATCGTTTACTCCAAAACCTAGTTCTTGGCAGTGTGGAGCCAGTCATTAGCGTTGAGAGGGTCGACTGCTGAAGCAAGGTCGGAGGCCGAGTTGGCATGGGCTCGCCCATTTTGGACGATGGCTGGTTGGTAGCAGCTTTGTTTCCCTCCGACAGCAGTGTCGTGGGTAGTGGTATTCTGTACCAACTGTTAGAGCAGGAGGGTGTTTGTTTTTCGCACTCGCTCGATCATGGCAAGCACTTGTGCCATGGTGGGCGATGGCGGCAAAACTCCCTATTCTTCAGCAAATGCTGGCTGAGGTTGCTCGGCTGGTGTCGTCGAAGTGGAAGGATGTTGCGGGTTAGGTTGCGAAGGTGTAGGAACTTCACTTCCCGGTTGCTGTGATCCGGAGGTGGCTCTTGTCGTCATGAGCTGACAAATAGAGTTAGTTACCAGCATCCTGATCTTACAGAATGTAGGATCAGCAAACGTGCACAAGATAAGAAGGAATGAGCATGAGTTGAGTGGGTCAGCAAGTATTATCATCCCAACTAATTTATCTGCCTAAACTGAAAATATGTATGGTTTTAAGCTTTAGGGGCAGCACACTTGAATTTTAACCTAAAGGTCAAACTTTACATGGCACATATGTTTGATATCTTTATATCACAAAAGAGGTAGCTAAACTAACAAAAAAGTAGCAAATTACAACCAAGTTACTGTAATATACATAGTGCCCACCTATAAAATATCCAAAAGTGCTCACGCTAAGCCCTACAAGTGAGCCCTAGTCTATCTGCCTCGGTCTAGTCGTCTCGGTCACGTCGTGCAACAATTGACCACTTCGGGGCAGCAGTGGGTGGAGGGCCAAAATGCTCGGTTTTCAACTAGAATTGTTGCCTGTTACTTCCTTTGGCATTTATTAGCATAATGTCTTGTTTCTTGGCAGTTGAAGCACACGATATTTGCGGTATGAGATGAGTTCTTCTGCGATTAGCCCCCAATAGATGCATCGGGGAAACCAGAGCTGGGCAGATGGTTCACTGCTGTTTCTTGAGGCATTGGCAGGCCTAAACTTCTGTACTTTTACAACTGCGATAAGTACCTTCTATTGTTTTTACCACTTGCTGCTGGTGTTATGGTCACGATTAGAATAGCTTCTGGAATGCCATTGGTAGTGGGTGCTAAGCGCCTTTTTGGGCATTGATTGGAAAAATGATCCATATCCCGACACCCATAGCATCGTACTCCTGGAGTCATGACTGCAGTTGTGGTTTGTGCTTGGTTGGGTTAGGGTTGAATCTCACGAGTCTTGGAGTTTCTTTCAACATATTGTTCTTGATCTACTATCTTCCTTTTGTAAAGATTGTCCTTTTGATTGGACATCTTGTGTTTGATCTGGTCAAAATTTTGCCTCTCTGTTTCTTGGGGTAATTTGGTAGATGTAGTTGTGGTCCTGCCTTCCTTGGCTTGAATTAGAGTGGCTTGGTGCGTCGTTCGAGGTTCTTCTTGAAGGGTAACGCGACAATGCTACGATAGCACAAACAAAAATTTACCGCGCAACCAAGGAACCACCACAAGTAATAGATCACGAGATTACCGCTAGACGCGCCGACCAGAGCGAAGTAGAGTCGCTAGAAGCGAGTTGATGCAATCAGAGTCGATAAACGACGCGGTTCTCCTTCGAGTAGTCGATTGCCACGCTCGCTCCTCCGAGTGGTCGTACTCGTCACGTTACTTCTCCTCCGACTCCGGTGAGCGTCACAAGTTGCGGATCGTCCTAGTGCTGATGCTTTGCAACAACACCTCCGAGGTATCCACACGTACGGGGCAGGATCACCACGCGCTGGAGTGCTAGCACCGGCAGCGTGGTTGAGAAGGCATGGCTATTAGGGTTTCGGGAGTTCTTCCAAAGATCATCCTCTCTCTTTTTACCCCATGCCACCGCCCCTCTTTATATAGGCATCCATGATGGGTCTCGACCTAGAGGCCCATTAGGAACTCATGGCCTATACGAATTCAGATCACCATCCAAAACAGATCATTGCCTTTTAAGTGTGCGACCCCACAGGTTCATGTGTAATTGGTTATGTCTCAGAAACTCTTTTCCGACCACTAGTCGTCGCCAGATACCTAGCAAAGACATAACGATTACCACGTATACATAGAATATATCGATTTAACCTTGATGTAATATGATATATGATCGTGTCCTCATCACTTACGACCGCTTCAGATTCTATATGCACGAAAGTTGCAATTGGTCATGACCATTCAGAATCTCTTTACGACTGTGTTCTTACCATGTCAGGATTACGCTCGACCAATCTACGACCACCAGATTCCATACGACTAGTCCGTAATTGATCGAACTAAGCAACCTACTCATGCATTCTCCCTTTGCCTCACGATGCCTGGTTGAACTCCAGGTGAGATTAAGTGTCAACCATGGACTGTTCAATACTTTTTCCATCGAGTGTCGGATAACATCATGTGGTCGACACTTCGACCACTAGTGGTATGGCCATACACTTTCTTTATCCGATCACCACGAGGGGCCCAGAGACATCTCTCCTGTTATGTTAGGAGGGGCAAATCCCATCTCGACCAGTCACATCCCTCTGTATGTTTCATAGCATACCTGAAAGCTACCTTTATAACTACCCAGTTAAGAGTAGCGTTTGGCAACCCCTAAGAGTGATATTACACATGCAGGGAACCATGCTGATCTTAGGTCTAAGGATTATACATCATCATTACTTGAGACCAACTAATGACACAAAGATTCATAACAATCTCAATAGTGTCTCAATGATGGGTCTATCCAACCCCATGTTCTCTAACATGTGCTCACATTATTGATTCGATATCCCCATATCCATGACCGGTGAAACCAGGTCATTAATCAATACATGTGCTAGTCATAGAGTCACTGGTGTTTCGACCAATGACCTCCGACCAGGGATACTTTTAGAATGACATCATATAGGTTAAAGAGTTCCACCAACAAGTCACATACTTATTGATCTATAACAAATGATTCATTCAGGAAACATGATAACATATTATCAAAAACATGAACATAATGAAATATCATCATCTCTATGATTGCCTCTAGGGCATATTTCCAACACTTCTTATCTGTCTTCTAGTGCTGAGGTTGCTTGTGATGCTAAGGATGATTGCTGAAGTAAGGGGTATTGTTTGACAAAGTATCCTTCCTCACCACAATAGTTGTAGACTTGATGCTGGATTACCTTTCTCTTGGGACACTTGGTGAAATAGTGGCTGGTGCTATTGCAGTTAACACAATGATTATCTTGTTTTGGCTTTCCTTTCTGAGGGCATTCGTAGGCAATGTGTCCTGGTTCATCACATCTGTAATAGATAATATACTTCCGTAGATGGTGACTTTCAGGAAGAAAGTAGCTCGTGTCATTACCATGAGATACTTCTGGTGGTTTGATCCTTAGTAACTCATCGCAGGGACACTGTTAATGAGTTGTAGGAGTAGTGGCTGGGGAAACATTATTGTTGTTCATCTGTTGCATCAGTTGAATCTGGGTGACGAAAAATTGTCTCATATTTTGAAGTGTTACCGCTGACAGTTGATGGATACTTTCAGTAGTGGCATTGGTGTTGGAATCGACCTTGTCTCTGCATGATTTATTTTACTGTTGCGGCCGATGTTGTTGCTGGCCATCTACGTATTTTAAGAAAGGAAGGTTAGTAGTTATGTGGCGAGAGACATGAATAAGAAATGATACTAGACAAGACAAAAATTTTAGTACAAATTTTACCCATTCTCTAGTTTATTTAGCTATTCTCTAAGGCTCAATTTCATGATTTCTACCCCTTGGTCTTCACATACTATTAGACCTTTATATCATCACTCAATTTAACTCCAAATGAAGGTGGGAGGGATTAAAGAATAGTACATCACATCATTTTCAACAAATACTAGGTTCTGAGATTTTTGGGGAAAGATCCATCTAAAGAAGCATCTTGCGGCGTTATCAACGGGTTCTTCCAAGAGATCTTCATGTAGGATGTTTTAAAGACTTTTTCAAAACAATTTGTCTTAGTTTTAAGGTCCTAAAAGTATTTAAAAACTTTTATGTTCAGAGAGCATACCATCTCTCAAAACTATAGTTATTTTGAATGAGAGAAGAAGAGATGATCAAAAAAAGATTTTAGATAAGAGGAGAATGCTAAGAGATGTAAGATTAGCAAAACTCCTAAATTTTCAGAATCAATCCTATGATTAAATTAGGTTACATTTTGAAAACTAACTGCTAATCTAACTGTCATTCTATCTAGGGCTTGTCATACAGTCAGTATGGCTCTGATACCAAACGCCGTCAGACCCCTGGGGGTGGAATACCCGAAGACCTTATGTGTGTACCGTATTAGTCCCATGATCATTGACTAGTACACACATTCGTAACATTTGACATTCACATCCATACATTCACAAACATAAGTAAAACAAAGGTGGTACTTAACTTAAGCGATTACAATATTTGCATTACAAGGGCCGACCGGCCAAATAAAACTTAAGTACCAGATGATACGGGGGATGCCTGATCTTCACGACGTAGGATCGATTATAACTTTGGATCCGTGCAACTTGACGAACTGATGGCGCTAACCACTGTCAAAACAGTAACCTGGGATAAAAGAATTCGCCTAACCACACGCTCGTGATCCCGTCTACCCAACCACACAAAGTAGACGTGTCGCCGCTCCTGCAAAACACAAGGAATCACAAGAACAACGGGGTTGAGAACGCCCAATTCACCTCTAGGTTGCAATTGTATGTCAAATCCTAGGAAGAGCAAGCGAATAGCTCTCTTTGAAAATAATATATTGATTCGTGGTGGTCTAACTTTACAAGGTGGAAGGGCTGTGGCTTTATAAAATGCCCTATCCTGGACATGCACACATATGGACCCATGGCCGTATCTAAGTCAGTTTGGCCAGTAGGACCGAATATAACTCATCTACTTTAATCCTAATAGACTCAAATAACTCAATGGTTCGGACTCAACCACTAACAACTAATTACATGACCAAAATAATGGCCTCCTTCTCATGTGCATGCATACATGAAATTTCCCTTGGTGTTTGATGCATGCTTTTCCCTTGGTGTTTGCTGCATGCGTGGAAGCCCCCTCCAGCCGCATGGCTTTTGGACTTGATGGCTGCATGGGCTGGCTTTGTCTTGCTCTCTTGGACCTTTCCTCCTGGATAGTTGGTGGCCGTATGAAGTTTTTTTTCTTCCTTGTGATCTTCCAGTGCTGTGGTCTCTGCTCCCTCCTCATACCTAATTATGTACAAAATACTAGAATTAGGTAGTAGCAAATTCTCATAAAAAATAAGCTTTTAAAGAACAAATTCACATGTTGATTAATCTTTTAAACTCATTCTCATGTAATCGGTCGAATCGGGATGTACTCATCATCCTCCCCCTCTTGAAAAGGAGTCGTCCTCGACTTTGATTCTTCCGGTCCAAAGAACAGCGACAAATCCTCATCGTTTTGCTATAGATCAAAATGTCATCGAAGTATACCACGATAAATTTACCAATGAATGTTCTTAAAACATGATTCATCAAATCGCATGAATGTACTAGGTGCATTAGATAAACCAAAGGGCATAACTAACCATTCATACAATCTAAATTTAGTCTTAAAAACAGTCTTCCATTCATCACCAAGTTTCATCCTAATCTGATGGTATCCACTTCTCAAATCAATTTTAGAGAATATAACAGCAACACTAAGTTCATCTAGCATATCATCTAACATAGGAATAACATGAAGATATCTAACAGTGATATTGTTAATGGCACGACAATCAACACACATTCTCAATGTACCATCTTTCTTATGAACAAGAATTACATGAACAGCGCAAGGACTAAGCTTTTCGCGTACATACCCTTTATTAAGTAGTTCTTGCACTTGCCGCTGAATCTCCTTTCTCTCCTCCGGATTGGTACGGTATGATGGACAGTTTGGAAGTAATGCGCCAGGAACTAGATGAAGTTGATGCTATTTTCCGCGCAATGGTGCAAGTCCCGCTGGTATCAACTCTAGAAATACATCCTCAAATGCCTGCAAAAAGAGATAAAACACTACTAGGAAGAGATGTTAAGTCATTAGTTGAAAGCAAAACAGTTGCATCTTTGTACATAAGCACAAAGTGCATCTTGGATGGGTTATTGCTCACATCTCTCAAATCTGATTTTGTGGCTAACATAACCAACCCTCCCCCACTCTTACTTTTTTCTCTCATATTTGGCTTGTGGCTCTCACTCACCGATGTGTAGAAATCACTATTTTCTTTCTTTTTTACTCTCATTTTCAGCAAACTTCTTTTGTTGAAATTCAGCATGTATTTGATTAGGTGTTATTGGATCAAGCTCCTTTGTCTTCCCCTTCCACTTAAAAGCATATCTATTAGAACAACCATCATGTTGCACACTTATATCATATTGCCATGACCTTCCCAACAGTAAATGACACAAGGTCATAGGTACCACATCATACTCAGCGGTGTCCTCATAATCACCTAATCTTGAAAGTAACATGCACCACAAACTGAACCTTCACATCACCACATTCGCTAAACCATTGCACATGATATGGACGTGGATGTTTCAACATCTTTAAACCAAGCTTCTCACATAATTCAACGCTAGCCAAGTCAAGTCAACTACCTCCATCAATAATAAGTTTGATTACCTTGTTGTTTACCTTGGCTTGTATTTGAAACAAGTTGAATCGCTGCGGATATGCATCTCCTTCTTGTGCAAGCATGCTCAAATTTTTAGATACTACTAGTGCTTCTCCCATTTCATAACTCAACACATCAATCCCATCACCGTCATCCGATGCATTTTCATATCTCTCTTTTTCATGACTGAGCTCAACCTCATCTTCACTTGCGGATTCATACTCTCCATCTTCCGTCACAAGCATACCTTGGCTGTTGGGACACTCCCTAGCTATGTGCCCACGCCCAAACACTTGAAGCATTGAATTTCTCTACTCTTTGTCGTAGCATCAATTGAGGATGCAGGAGATGGAGCCATCTTCTTCTCACTTGATGTATGTCGTAGCAAAAATGAGTTATACAGTAAAAGAGGGGGGGGGGGGACCCCGGACAAGCCCAGGAGGGCTCCGGGGATCCTCAAGAGAGGGGACTAGCCAGTGACAAGAACGAGGAGATTGTTATTGCTAAGGAATTCACGCTTGCTCTTTTTTTCCACCCCCCACAAGAGGGGGGTGATCCCCTATTTATAGTCCCTTGTGAGGGCTTTGTACATTACCCTTCTGACGCTACAATGGTACTGTATTCGTAGGGGTTGCAGGGACATTTCCCACCCCTACGCCTAGGCCTTGGTCCATGGTAGGCGCTCCTGGACTCGGTTCACCCTAACAGAGCCTCCGGTCCAGGAGCGGTAGTAGGGGCCTCTGGTCGCCTCGAGGGTCTCTGCCGCTCCGGGCACGCGGGCTTGGGCCCTTCGGCGCGCCGGCCTGTCCTGGGTGGCCCGAGGTCTTGTCTGCCCGGGCTCATGGGCTGGGCCCTCCGGCGCTTTGCCCCGCCTGGGTGGTTTTGAGGTCTTGTCGCTCCGTGCCTCATGGGTTCGGGCCCTCCGGTGCTTCCGCCTGCCCCGGGTGGCCCAGAGGTCTTGTCGCCCAGCCTCGCGGGACTTTGGGGCCCTCTGGGTGCCGGCCGCCCGGGTGGCTCAAGGTCTAGCCGCCTGCCTCATTGGCTTTGCCCTCCGGTGCCGCCATGCTAGGCTGTGGAGCCACCCCTGCGACAAGCCCCTCGCGGTCGGGGTCCTACTTCGCCATGGTCAAACTGCTGCTTCAAGGGCTTGGGCACACCGTCCCCTTCGGCTTGGCGAAGCTATCTATCGCACGATTTATCCTTGTGGTCATTTGTTTGTCCCATCTGGACTGGCGGCAGCTGGTTGCTTTAATGCGATGCGATTAGTTGTTAATGGGGCGCGCCGCTTCCTTGATCGTCGCGCCGCTTCATTTTTGGTGCGCGACCATTGGGTTTTAGGGCACACGCATCACTTGCTGGACAGTCACATCTCTTCGATTTTCGTGCCCCGTCGTTTCGTGTCCCTGGCGCGGGTATAAATATGGGGGGTTGCGGCCCCTTGGCTCAGTTGCATCTCTTCAGTTTTCGCCATCCTTTATTTCTTATGCTTTCTTGCCGCATCCCGCTGCTAGATGACGGTTGCAGTGTAGACGAGGGGCTCCGCGATATTTCATCGATGAGTTGGACCGATCTTTGGTGACGTCTGCGGTCCTCCGAGTGCTTGCGAAGGATGAAAAAGTTGCGAACCTTTCCCTCGTTCGGGCCCCCGGGATGGAGACGGTTCCCACACCCCGGGAGAATGAGGCTGTTCTCTTCTGCTCTTACCTCAACGCGGGCCTCCGGCTTCCCTGCGTGGGGTTGGTGAGCTGCGTGTTGCAGCTCTACCGGGTGGAGCTTGCTCAGTTGACCCCGAATTTTCTGGTAAAGCTCGGGGTCTTCGAGTGGTTCTACGCCCACGGGCAAATGAGAGGGTAGGTTTTCGCCTATCTTCACGACGCCACCGCCACCAAGAAGAAGAAAGATACCGGCGAGACGCTCAACTTCGGGAGTGTCAACTTCCAACCGAAGGCGCGCTTCCTTGCACTGCCCGCTCTCGCCTCCCAGAATCACGGGAGACGGACCGACCCGAGATGGTTCTACCACACGTCCCCCTCTGAGGATGGGTTGCTGTCGTCCGAGGGTCCTATTCGGCTCAGCCCATCCCCCGAGATCGAGCTGAGCTCGAGGGAGGAATCGCTCCTTCAGCTTCTTCTAACGGTGACGCGGTGGTTCTCCACCCGCGACCTAGTGGAAGAATTCTGTGTGCTTCGGGTGTGGCCGCTGGCGCGAGGTTGGGACGTCCGCCTCGGCGCGGAAGCACACGGCGTTCGTGTGCTTGGTTTACCGTGAGGGTCAGAGCGTAATTGCCGCCATGCTACTCGTATGGTTGCATTTTCTTTCTTGACCTTATGATTTTGCGCTTCGTTCTGTTGGCGAGGCGCGGTCGCGAGCAGCCTTCGCCCTTACACCGGAGGAGCACTCAAACGGGGCTTGTCAGGCGTGAGGCGCGATTAAATCACGCCAGATTTGGACCCGACCACCGTTCTGAGGAACGGTCGGACTCGACGATGGCAAGCGGCGCAGGGGCGCGTTCAAGAGTCAATGCTCCCTGCCAATCGGTTGCTGCGTTGTAAAGGCGGCGGGCTAACGGAGCTCAGAGCCCCACCATTGGCCCTCGCCGACCGCTTGCCTTCGGAGGCCGCCTGCTCCTCGTGCCATGCCGAAGCGGTGGCTCTAGCGGTCGCCTCCACCGGCCAGGCGGCGATGTTCCTTCTTCAAGCGAGCCCGGCTCTTGGGTCAAGCTCAAGGGACCCCTCTTGGGCGACACGGCCTGCGCCACCGAGGACACCGTGAGTTGACGTGGTTGGAGATGCTCAGCAATTTTAGTATGTAATAATTTTTTTCTTTTTAGCACCGCTGGAAACTTCAGAGGTGGGGAATCAAGGAGCCTCAACGACTCTTGAAGGCGGGTTCTGGCGCGCGCTAGCTAGCCTAGCCCCAGGGGCACAACGTCGCTGGTGCTTCCGGGGCGCCTCATGCCGATCTTGGGCCGCTAGTACCAACGACTTTAAGATCAGCCCCGTGCGGCCACTGCGTGTGCGAGGAGGTGTCTCGCTTGCCGCCTCCCGCCGTGGTCTCAACTATTCAGAAAATGCCAATGGGTGAGATGCTTAGGCTAATTGAAGCTTAACTCGCTAGGGTGAGTAACCCAACTTTTTGCCCGACGAGGTCAGACGCGCTGACCGTATTGTTTTGTAGACAATGATGCTCTCCCGCTCTTGGTGCGGATATTACGCCAGAGTACGCGGAGATCCAAGGTCGTGGAGTCTTCTTCACAGAAGCGAGGCGCTTTATGAGCGCGACGAGCTCGCAGTAAAAGCGAAGGCTCTTGAGGTGCGTGCTCGCGCAGAGGCGGAGTGGTAGGGCCTTCGAGACGAGGTGCGGATCTTCATTGGCTAAGGCGGAACCGACGCCGAGATTGCCTTGGAGCGGAGTCGCTCGAGTCGGTGTCGCGGCCGTCCCGCAAGCGATGGAAGCGGAGGCCAACGTTATCGCTGCTTACGTCGCGCCGCCACCGAGAACACACCGCGCTTTGAGGTTGATCGGACTGGACCACCTCCGCCGAGGTGGCGAGATTTTCCCGCCCACGCCTAAGCCTCACGGTGATCATTGCGCGAAGGTCGCCGGATCGCGCCTTCTGTCGCCGCAGGAAGGCGGTGTGGCATGTTGATGCCTCGGCGCGCTCCTTGCCCGTGGCTTCGGGTCGACGTCGCCCGGCGAACGCTTGGTGCGGAGGGCGACTCATGCCTTTGCTCAGCCTTCAGGCGCCACAAGGACGCGAGGTCGCATGGCTTCACCGCGAGGGTGCCGGAGTGGAAGACAAAGGGCAAGGCGGTTGAGGCTCTGCCGCCGATGGTCGGGGCCGCCTCGGCGAGCAGGTGTGACCTCCCGCCATCGCCTCAAACAGAGCCTAGGCTAGGGTTTTATTTTGCTTATCCTACCCCGCCTCGGCTTGTGCCGCCGGGTAGGGCGGTTTTGTAATGATCCATGTCTTTGTTGAATGAAAATGGTTGGTTTTGAGTTTGGTTTGTACGACGCTTGGTTTCTCCTAGATTTGACCGACGGCGGTTCGGTGGACCGCCGAACAAGGGCCCCGCCTCGCCGAGGGTGGAACATGAAAGTGGTAGTATCGTCATGCAGGAAGGCCGAGCGCCGCCATCTTGAGCGGTCGCAGGCCCCGAACGCCTCATGAGCCTTGAGCCCCTCGCGCGCCACGGGTGGCCCCTGCAACTTTGTTACCATGGGGTCGTGTACCATGGTGCCTGGTGGCAGCGCTGGAAACACCGTAACCCAGAGGGGTCTATGGAGCGCTTTTGGCGCTTCCGGGAGCGCAAGGCCGCCCGAGGTTGTGCTGAGATCCGCGCATTTTGGGCGGGGCGAGGTGTTGGTTCCTCCGATCGCCAAGGCGGGCCGATGCCGGGTAGGAGGCAGATCAATCGTACGAGCGTCTTGTGTGTCTTGGTGTCCCCGACAGGGAGCTGTTTGCGTGGGCGATGGAGTGGTACAATCGCCTCGCGCTGCTCCGATTCTTCCGGCAGAGCCGTTGCTGCTAATGCTAAAGTGGAAAAGTGGGACCTTGATGTGTAACAATGTATGTCTTTCGGAGTTGTACCTTTGCGATGTAACAATGTATCTTTCAGAGTTGTACCTTTGCGATGTAACAATGTATGTTGTTTAGAGTTGTACCTTTGCGATGTAACAATGTATCTTTCAATGTATGTTTTTCGGAGTTGTACCTTTTGCGATGTACCAATGTATATTTTTCGGAGTTGTAACAATGTATCCTTTGCGGCGGTGCGATTGGAGCGAGGGAGTGCGGTCTCCGGGGGAGCCCCTTGCGATTGGAGCGAGGGGAGTGAAGTCTGACCGTCCCTTCTTAGCTTGGCCCGGGAGCTCATGATTGAACGAGGGGAGGCGGCTGCGCTGGCCCCCATCTGCTTTAGCTTGAGCTCCGGGGGAGCCCCTTGCGATTGGAATGAGGGGAGGCGGGCTCGCGCCTGGCCCCCATTCTTTTTAGTTTGGGCTCCGGGGGAGCCCCTTGAGATTGGAACGAGGGGAGGCGGCGCGCGCCCTCTATTCATTTTAGTTTGGGCCCGGGAGCCCCATGATTGAACGAGGGAGGCGAAGGCTGCGCCGTCCCCCATTCTTTTTACCGGGGTCGTAGGCCATGCGGGGTGTCAGTTTATATACTTCACATCCAAGGGGTGAGCGTATTTGCGAGTTATCGCGTCTATTATATTGCTTTGTCAAAATGTGCTTTACATGGGGAGAGGGTTGTGCCGCTGACACTGGGAGGGACGCTTATCCGGCGTAGCTTGTTTTCTAGGGTAATACTTCCGAGGCTCTTGGCGCTTTATGTGTGATCCATTGTTGTCCTTCCGCATCGCTATGTAGTAGGACCTCACCTTGTGCTTCGTGTGATGATGTAGGGTCCTTCCCATTTTGATTCAACTTCCCTGATGCTGCTGCTTGGTACCCTTTTGAGTACCATGTCGCCTCAGTGCCAAGCAGGCGGATCCCGACTCTTCTTGTAGGCGTCAGAGTGACCCCTTCAAAGATACTTGGCAATTGTGGAGATTGCTTCGACCCGGTGCTCTTCTAGAAGATCTACTGACACCCCGCGATCCTCTACGCTTCTTCCTGCGGTTGTTCGGAGAGATCTTCCTGCGATTTCGACTGGGTCACTGCCTCGTCCCCGAAGAGAAGCTTAAAGGGGGAGAAGCCTATGGCCCTTGTCGGGGACGTGCGGATCGCCCATAAGGCCTTCTGGAGTTCTTCTGGCCACAACCCCTTTGGGAGCCCTACGAGGCGCTTGGAGAGCCCAACAAGCAAATTGCCATTGGCACGCTCTACTACCTGCTCGACTTCGGGTGGTCGGCGGCGCGAAGCATATATTGATGCCGATGCTCTCGCAGAAAACTCTGAAGGCTTCAGAATCAAACTGTGTGCCATTGTCGGTGACTATGTCCCGGGGCAACCCATATCGACACACAATGTTCCTCCAAACAAACCGTTGCGCCGCCGAGGCCGTGATTTTGGCCACTGGTTCGGCCTCGACCCATCTGGAGAAGTACTCGATGGCGACAAATGCGAAGCGCAGGCTGCCCTTGGCGGTGGGGTAGGGGCCGATGATGTCGAGGCCCCATCGCGCGAAGGGCCATATTGGAGCAAGTGGTTGTAACTGTGCAGGTGGGGCCTTGGACTGATGGCTAGCCCATTGGCACGCTCGGGCAAGATCGCACCAAATTCGCGGCGCCCCGAAGCGCCAGAGGCCAATAAAAACCTTGGCGAAAAGTTTTTCCCACGAGGCTCCGTGGTGCTTGGTGCGCTCCGCAGAGTCCCTCGTGTACTTCTCTTAGGAAAGATTGCCCCTCGGCCTGGGAGATGCACGACAAAGAATGGGCGCAGACACCTCCTTGTATAGCCGCCATCGATGATACAAGAGTTGCGAAGTTCGGTGCTTTAGGCGGTTGCCTCTACCGCTTGTTTCGCTCTTTTCCTTCAAGGTAGCTTCGGATAGGGTCCCGCCATTGCAGACCGACCGCAGAATCGCCACGACTCGGCCGGTGACGTCCCCTGCCACATCCGCCGCTTTGTTCAAATTTCTTGTGCTTCCGGTTGATGGTTCATACAGCCTAGAGTATAATACATCTGTAGGGGTTTTCGCTACGCCGCTATCTTGGCTGAATTGGCTGCGCCATTGAGTTGCGGATGCTTTGGACGGTGATGCCGTGGAAGTTTTTCCCTTCGACCCGGACCACCGCCAGGTACCTGGACATCTCCGGGTCCCTTGTTATGAATGATTTGTCGAAGTGCCATGCGACGAGATTGCATACCTCATTGAAAATCTCTACACTCAAAGCACTAAATAAGGCGTTAGTTGCTTGAGCGTCGAGATATAAGCATTTCTCTTCCTCAATAGATGGAGCAAGATGATCCAAAGGAGGAGAAAAGCCTACATCTACACTTCGCCAAATTTTTAGGCTCATGGCCTTAAAATGATATATCATGCGAATTTTTCAATGAGCATAATTTGTGCTATCAAATAGATGTGCTTTACCTAGGTGTACTAAATCTCTAGCCGCCATCATTTACTCTCTAGACAGTTAAGTCTAATAAATGAGAGACCAAGCTCTGATACCACTTGTAAGATCGAGGTGGCCGACTAGAGGGGGGTGAATATGCGGTTTTAAAAATCTTTCGGAGACTAAACCAATATATAATGCGGAAGCTAATAACAATTGGTTTTGCACAATTAAAATATAAATCAATTAGGCTTCCCTAATTGCACCAACAATACAAGAGAGCAATCATACAATGATATGTAAGCAATTAAAGCATGTAATGTAAATTGCTCAAAGTAAAGCACAAGTAAAAACAGGATGACACGATTATGTTTTACCGTAGTG
Source organism: Hsuehochloa calcarea (assembly GCA_036346395.1). Classification (NCBI taxonomy): domain Eukaryota; kingdom Viridiplantae; phylum Streptophyta; class Magnoliopsida; order Poales; family Poaceae; genus Hsuehochloa; species Hsuehochloa calcarea. The sequence goes on from CM070607.1 coordinate 16,001,209, forward strand.
TTCAGAGACTTGCCGGTCTCCCCTAATCCACGTTGAGGTTAGCCCAAACAAATTGGACCAGCTCCACTAATTAAGCCAATACCTCCGAGGTAAGTCCAAACACTTGGACCGGTTCCTAACCGAACCAACACCTCGCTCCACTATAGTTGCTCTTCCTCCACTCCGGAGATGGTGAGCACCAACCACTCACAACCAGACTGGGTCTTCTCACAAGCTTCTTGAGAAGAACACCGCGCACGACGCCTCGACACTGTCTAGGTGTCGGCAAACACCAAGAGTAACAAATCCAAACTTTCACTTGAACTAATCAAGTGTCAACGCTCACGTGGATACACAATCCACTACCTAAGGCAACATATGCACTTAGAGTTTGCTCTCAATTCTCACTAAGTGCAACACATGCACAAAATAGAATGAGAGGCTTGCTCTTAGCTCAAGAATGAGTATAGCACTCAACAATAGCACCAGCAACCATCCCCAACCAGCCAAGGTGGGTATATATAGCCCACACACAAAAACTAGCCGCTTGGGGACAAACCCCGAAAATCAGGAAATCGAAGTTCCGCTGCACAAAGTCCTAACTTCCGCACCTCAATGACAAGCACAAAGAACGGCTATATCGATGAGAAACTAGCCGTTGGAAATAAAATCTGGAACTTCCGCCAACCAATTTGCGGTACTTCCGATTATCGAAAGTTCCGATTCTGATGGGCGGTACTTCCGCTTCCACTCAGGTCCAACACATGGCACCTTCTGGAAAAAACGTACCGCGCTAAATCGGAACTTCCGCCAATGCGGTAGTTCCGTGTCCAACATGGCGGTACTTCCGCACTTTCAAAAATCGGCTAAGTCCCAAAACGGGTGCTTCTCTGGAAAAATCATTCCGCCGGATTTCGGAGCTTCCGACAATCGGAACTTCCGCCCATAACATTGCGGAACTACCGATTATCCTGACAAAGCACAGCAATAGCTTTTTCAACAACTTCAATTGCAAAACACATTTGCCAATTGATAAGCCATGCCAACAAGGATCAAAATCAAGATTCCCAACAAGTTGCAAAACACATTTGCCAACTTTAGAATCATACCACAAGGAAAAAGGTACATGGACTCACATCATTTGTAAAATATATTTGCAAACTTAAGTCACATGCTACAAGAAATCAAACATGAGCTTCAACTATTTGCAAAACACATTCGCAAATAACAGCATCATGCCACAAGGCCAAGGTGCATGGACTTCAACCATTGGCAAAACACATTGCAAATTATAGTCACATGCCACAAAGATTAAATGCATGAGCATCATTCATTTGCAAAACACATTCGCAAATAATAGCTCCATGCATAGATGAGCTAGAGCAAACACTATGAGCTATCAACACATGACTAACTCATGCTACTAGTCAAGACCCCTCTTAATAGTACGGTAATCCTATACTAGCAATCTGGTCTACCAACCAAACTCCAAGACCGGTAAAAGACTAGGAACACATCCTTAGCCCTAGCTAGTCATACATTTGCCTTGCATCCTCTTGAACCTTGATGACGCACATCAACACTTCAAGTCCGGGTCCTTGACTTGACAATCATCAACACATGATGATCTCTTCACTTCGGGATCTTGTCTTGAACATCATCAACACACGATGATTTCTTCATCCCGAGTCTTCACATGCATCAACGCATGATGCATTCCTTCACTTGACCTCTATCAACACATGATGGGTCTTCTCTTGACTTGATGTGCATCAACACATGATGCAACCTTTACTTCAAATCTTGACTTGATGATCAACTCATGATCATCCCAAGTCTCCATCATCCTGGAACATAACCTATTCATCCAACTCATAGAAAATGTTAGTTCCACAATATGATTATCATTAATTACCACACTATACCATTAACACATAATGGTGGGACAAGATACTCAATCTTTCCCTCTTTGGTAATTGATGATAACCATTTCAATCACACATAAATTGAATTGATAAATGTAACACGATGTGAGTATATATAACCTACACAAGTCATATATATCTGTAACACCCCAGCCCAACATGAGCCTGGAATGGTACTAAAATAATAATATAACAAATACAAATCTAAGACACTACAAAAAAATTTCGGCAGAACCTCCTTTGTATAACTAAGTTTACCGGAGATTCCAATAGATGCTTATAAAATTATCACTATTTCAACATCCAAAGTTCATCGAAGCATTCATAAATAATCTACTCAGCTAAAACATAAGCAAGCATAATTAAAATTTACCACTCTCATTATTACAAATAAACCAATGTATTCAAGTATAGCCAAAGTTAATCCTTAAGCAGTTTGCTTGTTATTAAGGTACGGTCTAAATGATAATTATCTTTTAAAGAATATGTGGTAGTGAGTGCAACCAAAGCAACCCTACTCCCTCCCATGCATGCCGTCTGCAAACGAGGTACCTAAAACACAACATCAAGAAGAGTGAGTCCAAGACTCAAAGAAAGTACAAATAGTAAGACAATAGCCAACACAACTGTAATTAACAACATCCATCCACATAACCCCATAAGAAATATGTCTCATGCTTATGCGATGCAAACAGTTCAAATGCACTTTACTTTTCTCTTTGCATATAATGCAGATATGGAGTGTGCATCCGCCGATGACACCCATGCTCAGGCCTTCTAGCACATGGACCTTAGCACATACTCCACAAGTATGGGACCCAAAACCCATCATATTCATGACGGGACCTCATTAATGCTTGGTCACCACGTGACCATGCCTCCAATATGATATCATGATGCACATGGTCAATACTTTAAATCATCATGCATACATGAAACTTACGCATACTTCTAGCATTTACGCATTAATGTCCATAACATTCAATCATCCATGATTAACATAATATACTCATAACATAGTAAACATGAACAAATGATCACACACAATTTACTACTCATCAGATTTGCCTTAACCACGAGAGAACGAGGGATGTACAGAATGAGCTACTCCCTCGCACCGGTCCACCACCAATAATAGTTATAACATATGCTAAGACACAACAATGGATCAAAACAACCTATATAACAACAACCATGGACTTGCAAAACTCCTAACTCGATCCCGACCCCAAACTCCTAACGCCGATCCGTCCCCCTGGACAATAACTTAAAAATCCATATCTATTAGTACAGGGTCCAAATAAGATGTTCTTAGACTTTCTGAAAGATAATTAAATTCTCCAACTAAGTATAGTTGGTGAGCCTTGCTGAATCAGCAAGTAATACCCTACCAGGCCAATTAAAAAAAATATCAAGTTCACGTCGGGTTTTCTGGACAGAGTACTAAAACCACCATAACTTTTGCTACGCAACTCGGAATGGGGTGATCTTAGACTCTCTGAAATCATGACAAAACCAGCTACAATAGTCTAGTTGGACAAGTCTCCTGATTCCCCCCTACTAATTCTTATATTCAGGTAAAGTTTTTCTAAGTCTTCCGCTCTCTAATCCGACAGCATTAGCAAAACAAATGACGGTAAAAATTTCATAACTTTTGATTGACAACTCTAAAAATTGTGTTCTTTATCAGCTTGGAAATCTTTCTGACTCCTCTACAATATTAATTTTGGGTGGCTTTTCTAATTCGGTCTATAAAAATTCATAATAACCAGACAATGCAATCTGCCACAACTCGTCGCCTCTCCCGGGCCGCAGGTAAAACTACCATAACTCCTAAACCGTAGGTCAAAATTAGGTGATCTTGGTTCCAAAAGAAAGATAAAGACGAGGCCTACAACTTTCTAAGAGGTAATCAGGTAAGAAAATGAACGCAACATACCCAAATATGACGAGCAACGGCGCACAGCAAGGAGAGGTGGGGAGAGGCGGCGGTTCAAGTGGGAGGAATGGGGAGAGGAGGAGGGGATTAGGGTTTTGGGGGGTGGGAACCCCCTTCTGGCCGCCACACTTGGGCCCCTCTCGGCCATGCCCAGCCCAAGTTGTCGAATAAAAGCAGAAATCCCCCTTTCTTTTCAGGTATTTTATCTTCTTTTTTTGCCTTTTCTTCTCCCGGCTAAATTCCTAATTACTTGATTAAATTCCGGGGTATTACAATATCCTCACACCATGAGTATGCGAGAACTACACAAGTTCTACATACTCAAAACATGAGTATACGAGAACTACATAGGTCCCATACACTCACAACATGAATATATAAAACTACACAAGTTTATATATTCAAAATATGAGTATACACAAACTACACAAGTTTTATATACTCAAACGGATATGTTTCAAAGTAAAGATCCCAAATATATGTGGAAGGTGGAATATGGATCAATACGAATGAAACCACAAAATATATAACAAGACTCCCCCTAAATGTGTGCATACACTAATGTGTAAAGAAAACATATGCACATATTCAAGATATACTTATGGTGGAGTTATTCTTATATTTTGGATCCGAGGAATGCATCATTATGTAAGAGTATGGGTCAAATGCATACCTCGTTGAATTTCACCTTTATATCCAAATAAGATTACACAAGATAATACTTGACAAGAGAGTTAGTCTCACAATTAGATTTGTCATTAATCACCAAAACACCCCATTAACTCATAATGGCGGGTCTAGATCTTTCAGTTGCCCCTCCGGCCGGGCTCACCAGGCTAGGGAGCTTGGCGAGGTATTTTTTGAGCTGTTGGAATGCTTCTTGGCAATCTTGGGTCCAATCAAGGGCTCGCTCATGGAGTGTTTTGAAGAATAAGAATGCTCGCCCACCGACGGATAGGAATATGCTAAGTGCCGCGAGGTGGCCTGTGAGTTTCTGTACCTCGCGGGCCGTGCGGGGGGTGCCATCGCCTGGATAGCTTTGATATTCTCTGGGTTTGCCTCTATGCCCCTTTGCGACACCAGGAAGCCAAGTAGTTTTCTGGCTCGGACACCGAAGGCGCACTTTTTCGGGTTGAGCATTATGCCCTTCGTTCTGAGGTTGGCGAATGTTTCTTGGAGGTCGAACACGTGGAAATCATGAAGCTTGCTCTTGACTATCACATCGTCAACATAGGCTTCAACATTCCGGCCGAGCTGGTTGGCCAGGACTTTGTTGACGAGTTGGCTAAACATGGCTCCCGCGTTCTTCAGGCTGAAGGGCATGCGAGTGTAGTAGTATGTGCCGATGGGTGTGATGAAGGCTATCTTGAGTTCATCCTCCTTTGCCATGAATACTTGGTGGTAACCGGAGTAGGCGTCGAGGAAGCTCATTAATTCGCAGCCTGAGGTGGCGTCCACTAGTTGATCGATGCGGGGTAGGGGGAAATCATCTTTGGGTGTAGCCTTGTTGAGATCGGTGAAGTCGACGCATACGCCAGTCCCCTTCCCCCTTCCGCATGAGGACCGGGTTGGCTAGCCATTCTGAGTGTTTGATCTCCCTGATTACCCCAGCCTTCAAGAGCCTGGTGACCTCCTTTTTGCGACCTCCAGGCGCTCCACTGACATGCGACGCAACTTCTGCTTCTTGGGCAGCGCTGCTGTTTCGTAATGTCAATCTGCTCAAGAACTTCCCGTGGGACCCCGAATGTCCTCGGGCCCTGCTTAACATATCCTTATTGCGGCGGAGCACCGTAAGTATGTCTTCGCAGGCCTCGGTTGATAGTTCGGCGCCGAGGGCCACTGTCTTGTCTGGTTCATCTTCAGCGATGGGCACCCTTCTAGCTTGGCCTTCGGCGCTGTCGGTGTTTTAGAACCGATCTTACGTAAAGATTGTTTGATTCGGGGGGTTTCCTAGAGATGAGATCACGCAGAGTGATTGACACGGATTTTATATTGAGTTCAGCCTTCTCCGGGAGAATAAAACCCTACTCCTGTGTGTGTGTGGTATTGATCAGATTCTCAACAATCAAGCTAGAAACTAAGACTATTACAAAGAACAATTCTTCTATTTCTCCCCGATTGTCCTTGATTGGCTCTGTTTGCGCCTCCTCTTGTCCTTCCGATTGATGCATTTATATAGTCGTGAAGGAGTAGCCGCTTTCCCCTCAAGTAAAGAGGCGCCTAATCAAGCCAAGAATGGGCGATGATGGCAATAATTACACGGTAGTGGCTCCTTCACGCCGCTTGGCGCTTATCTTCGAGGTAATGGGTATTTAAGCACCATTATCGCTGCAGTAATAATAGTGTATGTGGATCGCCCGATTCCTTAATCAATTGGACCCACTCGCTTGTAGGTCTTACTTATTATAAGGTGGTCGTGGTTGACTTGGTCGTAGCGTAACTTACGATCGGGCAATAGTCGAGAAGGACTTACGATTCAGGTACAGTCGAGCGTAACTTTACGATCGGGCAATAGTCGAGAAGGACTTACGATCGGGTAATGGTCGAGAATGACTTACGACGTGTAGTGGTCGAAAAAGACTTATTTATCATGACATAGTCGTAGTAAGACTTACTTACTATGGGGGTGATTGTAGGAGAACTTGCAATCACTTAGTAGGCCTCTCCCTTATAAATATAAGGGGTACTTCTGGGGACTACGTGACATCATATTTACCCCAAATAAGAATTATAGATAAAAGATAAAATGAGGATTATCAGATCCTCGTCAGGCGCCCATCTTGCTGGGGTGCCACTTGTCGCGCATTACTGCTCCCACCGTGGTGGACATGGCGGCGGGGGATAGTGCTTCGAGCCCTGTCTGCCTTGCTAGATCTTGATCTCCCCTCACAATGACTACCCCTTCTTGAGCGGGGATCTTCATGCAAAGGAAGTTGTGGTGCGCTATGGCACCGAATGCATTTAGCGTGGCCCGTCCCAGAATAGCGTTGTATTGATACGACATTTGACTACATCAAACGTGATGACTTCCGCGGCGGATGGCGAGCCGGCTACGTAAGGTGACGAATAAGTCGATCCGCCCTGGTCAGCATCGCCTTCCGCCAAGCCTACGAGGGGATGCCGGTGGTGACAACGGCCCCTCGGGATCATCATCTTATCGAATGCTTCCGCGAACAACAGGTCCGCGGAGCTTCCTCCATCCACCAGGACGCGGTGCACCTCGAAGTCCGCGATGTTTGCCGAGATGACCAGGGGGTTTAGGTGAGGGAAATACACACCCTTGGCGTCTTCAGTACGAAGGTGATAGGTACTTCGCCGAAGCGTGGCGGGCTAGAAGTTGCGCGACGCCGCCACATGGTGTATTTGGCGGCGAAGCCCGCCTGCCTTTTTGACGAGGTTCGGCGATGAGCCGCCTGTAATCATGTTGATGATCCTCTCACATCGCTTCCGCTCGTGTTCCTTTAATGCGAGGCCGGGGGCGGCAGTAACCGGGTCCGTGGCCTCTCTGCCATTTGGCCTCGCAGAGCGATTGCGCCTATGTATTCTTGCATGGTAGCGATCGGCGACAACACTGGTAGTGTGGGAGCCTTCACAGGCATGTACGATCAGAAGGCGACTAGGGGTGAATAGGCGCTTTTCAACTTTCTCACCTAAATCAAATTCAACACGAACTTTACTCCTTTAGCTATGAAAGCTAAGAAGATCAAGACGCACGTTGGAAGCCTTTGTGTCAATTCGATCACCCCGCCAACCACACGACACACACGCGGAGAATCGAACTCACCGCTCGATCGGGTATCGCGGTCGACCGGCAGACACAAAGTGGCCGATCGACGATCAACGAGCGGTCGGACCGGCATTAATCAAGGCCGGACCGGTGGATATCGGTCAATTAAGAAGATCGAAGCGGTTCAAACACGGCCATTTGACCGCCTGCTATAAAACCTGGCCGACCGTCCAAATTAAAGATCAAAAATCAAGCCCAAATCCAAAACAAAATTTGATCCAACTTTTGATTCAAGCAATGAAACTTGACCAAATTTCGAGCACACCTCCCTAATGATATTAGAGACCTATTTCTAGCGACGATCCTTCAGATCCACTTCGCAGAATCGATCTCTCAAGGATTTAACAAAGAAGTGCACAAACCCTAGAATTACGAAAAACTTTGATTCAAGACTTGCTAGTGGGGGTTGATGGTCTAGATGATTCTAGGAGTATTCCCACACATCAAAGCAAGACACAAAGGGTCAAGAGACCAAGCTTACACACTTGAATCAAGGAAGCACCAAATTCATCCAAAAGAGAGAATAACACAAAAGGGAGACAAATAATCTCTCAAGCAAGCATCACAAGATTGATTGATCTGACAAGATGCTTACAAAGCCACTCCCTCAAGGAGGACAAGAGCTCACACAAGGAGCACACACTTTTTTCAAACCCTAGCTCTCTTCTCCTCTTCTCTCCAAACCCTAGAAAAAGCAAGAGAGGCTCAAATGAATGCTTCAAAAGGGTTTTACATCTCCCCCCTTCTATTTATACTAGAGGCCTAGGGTTTCACTTTTGGGACCCACTCACACATGGGACCCACACACACATAACTATTGAAACAATCGTCTGCTTCACCACGTGTAGGTTGATCAGCGGTTCTCATCACGTCGCCAAGCCTCTCTTGTCCGAATCCCATCGGTTCTCATCACGTAGTAGGGCGATCGGAGAAAAATCCTTTCCGATTGCTACTTCATTCGACCAGAAAGACTTGGTCAAGAAAGTAATTTCGCTTGGAGGTGACAAAACGAACCTAATTTTCTCGAATGCACTATCTAGGGAATTGCAACCGACTCCCATAGACTGCTGATGAGATTTGCCTCTGGTGGTGGCAATCGTAATGTTATAAAATCTTACCGGAGTTAGACTTGGATTTTACCTTTTCCCCAAATCGTTCCCACTGTTCTTCAAGATCTTCGCCTTCTCCGCCGCCAACCCTAATCGTGTCTTCTCTGGCAATCCTTTCTCAATCCAAAACTTCTTGTTTCTGAGAGAAATGACCAAGAAAGTTTCTTAGTGGGAGGAGTCGGAGATGGATGCGGCGAAGATTAAAGTCTTGGTCGACGCCGGGAAGATTCCAGAGAAGGCTCTGGTGAAATGGCTTCCGCCATCGGACAAGATCGGCCGTCGGGAAAATGGGCAACTTCGCTTTCCAAGCGACAGAGAGCGGCCTTCGACTACCCGCCACCCTTTCTTATGGTGGTACTGAAAGACTTTGGAGTGGAATTAGTGAATCTAGGTCCTAATTCCATTATTATATTGAGTGTCTTCGTGTACTTTGCGAGGCGACTGGGATTCCATGACTCGAGCTTTTCCAATATTATTATGGGATGGCTCGACAAACCGAATCGCTTAAGTTATGGTCAAGCTCCACGATTTGAAGTCGAGGGAGTATATTCAGAGTTTCACTCGGTCTTCAAGGCCGGATGGAGGAAGAGGTGGTTTTACCGAAAGTCACATCGTAAGATAGCCTCTCTTGTGGGGAAGGTCACGAGAAGAAATCTTCATGGGACTCAACTCCTCAAGATATCACGGATTGCTCTCACATTCAAGCCATCAAGGACTTGAAGGAGGAGGGTTGACCGGATGGCATGTGGTGACAGATTTCATCACACGCCAATCACCCTCGAAGAAACGAGCATCTCCTATGTGGAGATATTCGGGAGAGGAGACCACCAGTGGACTATGACGAGGGTAAGTGAACTTCCGACTTAGCTCTCGCTTGGTCTTTCTCAAAGTTATCTAACGCTCTTATCTGCTTATTACGCATCTTCCACAAAGTGAGATTGACGCTAGAGTTAAACTTATCTCTGAGAAGTCTCCGCCACCCCGAGTGGTGATTCTCAAATCATTGCGGCTTTGCCCGCAAATGAAAGGATAGAGCGCCTAAAGGTAATCAAAAGTTGATTTTTTTCTTTAGGACTTTATAGTCGAGAAGAACTTACGATTAGTGGTGATCGAGAATATCTTACGATCAAGAAAATGTCGAGAAAAACTTACGACTTGACATCGGTCGAGAAAACTTACGATTTGATATCGGGTCGAGAAAAACTTACGACCGGTTAGTAATTCTTCTTTTCTGCTTTGCTTTACGTAAAGTAGGCATGGAAAATCGCCCAAACGACGAGGAAGTTGCGCTGATAACCATTGGTGCGGCGTTGTCGAAAGACAAAGCTCGCTCCTCCGGCCCAAGAGACGCCGACTTGCAAGATCCGCCGACAAGGGAGGAGCAAGTTCGAGCTCGTTTTTCACCGTATCTTTCGCAGCCTGCGCGCGACATAGCCGTAATTAAAGCCGAGTCCGTCCGCCGGGCCGAGGGGTTGAAGCGCTTGAACCTCTTACACAAACCGCAGGCTAAGGTACCCTTCTACTATGATAAGAAATCTTTCAGCTTCGCCACTCCTAGTTTTGTTAAGCAAACGGAAAAGGAAATCGAAAGATTTTATGTCTTTGTAAAGGATTTATGTTGCCCAAAGACACCGCAGCTTGAGGGTAGTTTGCTCTTGGAATGGTCGAGACCGGTCTCGCTATCCGTAAAATCAGAGACCAGAGGTGTGGTTCTGTTTCAAATTCTACGACTGACGTGGTCGAGTCGAGCCCATTATTGATCCTCGACTGACGTGGTCGTAGAGAAGAAGAAGTCCTCCGCTGGGAGGATTGTTCCTAAGTTCCCCGTTAAGACCGAGGTGCAGGTATGCGAAATGTACTAAAGTGTAAGAACAACATTTACCTTTTTCTTTTCACAACCCGATTTGCTTTTCTTTATTTTAGTCCGACTCTTCAAATTTCCCCGGAATGCTTCCGTTGAGAAGCCCATTGCCGCTTCTTCGCCTGGGTCGGAGAGGTAACAATGGAGGTGGTCGAAAGATCATCTTTGGCCCAGTGGCCGATGAAGTCGTGGTTCCTGTGAGTGGTTCCTACAATCGGCCCGGTTGTAGCTACGATCGTTGAAGTAGCCAAGGCGTCTACTAAAGTAGCAGCTACGACTCACCGAGGTCGAGAGACAACAAGGGCACCAGAGAAGCCTTCGTCAAGGCGTGACGAGCCCAGACACGCGCTGGGAAGGAATGACGAGCCTGCATACACGCGCTGGGAAGGAAATCGTGGCAGCGCCTTCCAAGATTCAAAGAGAAGCCGCAGCTTACGTAATCGGGAAGAAGAATACTTCAACTTCGTGGTCGACTTCTTTGGACTGCTACTACCGTAGGGTCTTCGCCAGATCTCGCGACCGAAGTCCCCATCCCAAAGATATTCCCAATAGAGGAAATATTTTGACAATGAGCGTCTTGAGAAGGTTTGTGGGACTGTTGCGAAGGTGGACAAGTCAAGACCCTGAGATGGTGTATTCTGCATTTGCTAGGTCGACCATGAATGTAAGTATTTTTAGGATACTTATATATGTGGCTTTCCCTTCCTTCTCACTGTCTTCTTTTTGTAGAAAGCTCTAGAGCAAATTGCCATTGTTGGTGAGTATCATCGACAACTTCTAGAGCTCCGAAAGGGAAAAGAGGAACTCGTGATGCAGTAGAGAGATCGTAAGTCATCATTATTCATAGTCGCTTTGACTTGACTACTTATATAGTGCTTACTTAGATTTGTCATGGAAAACTCATGACAAGGTATTGATCGTAAAAAGCTTACGCACTGCAGGCTTTGTTCTAGAAAGACTTACGACCAGGTCGATGGTTGTAGAAGAGCTTACAACCAATTGTCCAATGTTCATATCCACTTTTATCCTTTGTGATGGAAACGAGGTGTCCGATCTTTCGATGAGATTGATAACTATCGATTTTGGTGGCGGTGACTCTCACGATCCGACTACAACCGCATAACGACGCTATGCGCCTTAGCAATCGCCGAACCAACTCCAAGTGTTATTGACTCGCCGAGGCGTGATCAACTTGAACACGGTTCAATCCTCGCGAGCAATCAAGAACTAGCAAGAATAAGACATAGACAATCTAATATTGCGAATATGAAGGAAGCATAAATTGTATTGCGTAATAGCAAAGATGGGATCCCGGTCGCCTTTGACAGTGATCGCTCGACACAATCAAGAACAGAGTTTGCACAATGGCTAAACCTAAACTCAACGAAATCCCTGCTCAAGCGAGGGAGACGCGGCTCCTATATAGGGACGCGACTCAGGGTGGCGGCCAACGAGGTGGACGACACCCTAGGGGTTACAAGGCCTGTGGCCAAAGTAGAGGTGGCGCAAAGACCCTTCGACTCGGACTGACACGGATACGGACACGGACTCCTTTGATAATTTCGGCCGGTTCGGATAGAATTTGATGATGAGGTTGATCCTTTAGAAAGTAGACTTGATAAGCTTTCCACGAAGTCCGTAAACGCCTCAAACGGAGTCCGTATGAAGAAGTTACGCCAGTTTAAAGTTAGTGCCGACGCCGTAGTCCGAATCGACTCGTAACGAGCCCAACTCGAACTCTTGCTTGTCTTGGACCCCGTTGGACCGAAAAGGCGACTAGAGGGGGGTGAATAGGAGCACGCCACTTTTTCACAAATTATGAACTCAATACAATTTCACTCAAAGAGCTATTAGAAAGCTATGAAGATCAATATACCAAGACAAATGGAAGACTAGTATTGAATCCAATAAAACCCCTAAGCAATGCGACAATAATCAAGAAGAATCAAAGCAACACAAGCATCGGGCGGTTTGACCTCAGAGGAACCGGTCGGACCGATTGTCGGGCGGTCGGACCGCTGTTATATCGGCGGTCGGACCGCCCAAATCGGTCGGACCGGTGATGACGCGGTCGGACCGGCACTACGTAACCGATCTGAACAAAAGAAAATCAGCCCGATGACGGTTGCAATTAGGTCTAACTTTGATTCTCAACTCCAAACTTCACAAAACTTTGCACACACCTTCTCTATGCTATTGAGGACCTATTCCAATCGAATATTATGATAATTCTTGGAACGATCTTGAGCAATTGTCAATTGATTAATGAAGGTCTAAACCGCAAGAACGAAAACTTGATCCTAAAGCTTGTTCGTGAGAGATTGATGATCAAGATGATGCTAGATAGATTCACACATATCACAACAAGCTAATTCACGGAAAGAATCAATCACAAACTCGCTGGATCAAAGAAAGCCCTAAAACACGAAATTGAAAGCAAGAACGAAAAGAGACTTATCTCAAGCAAACCTTGCATAGATTGATTTCGTGGTTGATGCCGGATTACATCCACACCATCATGGATCAAGAGACAATCAAAGATCACGAATTCACCACAAACCATCAAGAGCCCTAGCCTCCACCTCAACTCCCTAAAGACAATTAGGTTTTGAAACATAAAGGCGAGAGAGGAGAGGTGCAGCCACCTCCTCCTCCTATTTATAGTGGAGGCCTAAAACTCTTAGGGTTTGACTTAATTGGGCTCCGTTAAGGCCCACTAACAAACGGGTCACACACGCACGCTTCGCAAAGCGCCGCCTTTAACCTTTTGACCTAAACCGCTTCACCATGCATCATGGATTTGCCAATAGGTCACCCTTGTCCATCTTGTGTCACGCTTGAGTCGTTGACTCACCCGCATCGCCGATCGCTCGACCTCAACTCTTCAAGTCTAGTCCCGATTCTCCTCGCCGCTGACCGTCGCTGACCACCAAGCAACTGCACAACCATAGACAAGAAAACACGATTCGGGAACAAGTTCTTCACAACTTGACCCATGTTAGTCAAAACATGCATCATGCAAATCATATGCCATGAAACCAATGACTTTGACCTAACAAATCAACATCGCCACGGTTGGCCGACGCTCAAGTAGAAACCGGTCCGACCGCTCCAGTGAGCGGTCGGATCGCTTCTGGCTTGGTCGGACCGCTCCTCGTGAGCGGCGGACCGCTCTTGGGACTTAGCCAAATTCATACCTCAAAACCAAACCTTCGAAACTTAAACCAATAGAACTTCATCAAGACTCCAAAAATCATGAGACCAAGTGCATTGGGATCCCTCACTTGCCTACAACACCTATTTTTGGCCCAAAGACGCTTTGACCACTTTAGGTCACCGGTCCGATCGCCCCACATGGCTTCGGTCCGACCGATTTGGGACCGGCCGGATCATTGCAAGGACCGGTCGGACCGCCCCGACTGTAAAAACATATAGCTTTGTCGAAAACACGTGAAACTACAAACCGTAAACGCCATTGCCAATTGTCACATCATCCTAAGATCTAGAGCATATCCCCATGAAATCCACAATCTCCCCTTGATGAACACATTGGCAATTATCCGTAAAATGTAAGTAAGAGGTTTGAAAACGAAGTTTACTCGCAGCTAAGACAAAGGCACAACTTGGTCCATAAGCAAGAAAAAGCAATGTGAATGACCAAGCGGCATCGTAATAGTATAGGCATGTGAGACAAGGCAAAAGAAAGCATAAAACTTTGATTTTTAAAAGGGTCAAAATTCTCACATGAGGTCCATATGAAAGAACAATTGTTCAATTGACCTATGATCATTGTGAGGATAAAAGAATGCAATTCAAGTTCGAATATTCAATAAGACAATAAGAATGCAACTCAAGAACTCCCCTCACTATGATCCTCAAATTTCAAATTTTCGCCCCTTTGTACAAACTTCTCCCCAACAACTTCTCCCCAAAGAAAGAAATATATTCTCATTAACACATCTTCTCTTCTCATTTAACACATTTTCTTCTCATTTAACACATCTTCTCCCCTTTGACAATGGATTCATCATGGAATCACGCCTTCCTCTCATCCAGAGATAATAAATATAGAATAAAGGAAGAAGCGTAAACAAAAGAAGCATAAAGAGGAGTATGCATGAAGTGCAATGGAGTGGCTTCATTTTTTTGTATTTTCAATTTTGATTACAAGAAGCTTTGAGATTACCCAAAAGAACAAGCTAGTATCTCTAATATTGCACAAACATCATATCAAGCCCGACAAATACTAGCAAGATCATGGTAAGACATATATATCAAAGCTAAGCACAAAGGCTCAAAAGTAAAGCAAGAGATTTGATCAATTTAAGCAACGCTCAAATTCAAAGAAGTTCATCAACAGGATCCTAAAGTGAAATTGGCCATGTCAAAATGTCAAAGTGAGATCAAAATCTAACAAAGACCACATTAAGAATCAATCAAGTCTCAGATTGAATCATTTTGCTCAATATTTTGTAAACGCCCATTTGTCAACATTTTTCTCATTTGCATTGAATATTGAAGTTGACTAATGATCTAACTTAGTGACAAGATCCCGGACTAGGAGCCATCCACAAACTCATCCTAAGCTTCACCAAAAGTTGATTAAAGGTATATCTTAGTAAAGAAGATCCGGACTAGGAGCCATCCACAAACTCTTTCTAAGCTTCTACCGGGCGACAAATCTTGAGGTTCATGTCATTTCGACAAGCGGTCCCCATGAGATCGTCAGGTTCATCAAACTATCTCCAAGTTCATGTCATTTGACAAGCGCCTCGTAAGAATAGTTTGGCACAAATTAAGCATAAGACAATCTTGATTTTCATTTTTCACATGAGCAGCTTTTAGAATCTCAAGAACACAAAAGCTCAAGTAATGGTCAATTTTAGATCAAAGAGCTAACAAAGCAATTCGACAGGCCAATGTCACAAGAGGAGCACTAATTGCGCAACTCGCTAAAACATCCACAAATTGCAATTTCTTAGTTTGAGTTGTTTAAAAGGTTCTAGCTCATATAGCAAAGACTTAGCTACACATGTAAAAGCATGATAATTCTAGCAAGTCAAAGAACTAGACATGACATTGAGCAAGAATTGAAATACAAAAGCTCCAAAGGGTAATAGGCAAAGCTTCATCAATTTTAAAAGATAAGCATAAAACTTATATTACAATGCATCTTTTGGATTTTTCATACCACTTGTTGTAACCACTTGTTGTTACCACTTGTTGTTATACCACTTGTTGGATTTTTCATATGAATGCAATATGACACAATGAGATGCAATTAAAAGCCTAAAACCTAAAAAGTTCAAAAGATCACTAAGTCCGAAAAAGAACAATAAAAGATCAAAAGAACAAGGAAAGATAAGAAAAGATCAAACTCCCCTCAAACCAACCCATAAGGATAAATTACCCTAACTCGCTTCTTAAAGAGGAAAATGGTTTGATCTAAAGGCTTGGTAAGAATATCCGCCAATTGAGCTTCTGACTTACGAAGTGCATCACAATATCACCTTTTTCAACATGATCTTTAAGGAAGTGAAAGCAAATGTCTATGTGCTTAGTCCTAGAATGTTGCAATCGGGTTTTAGCAATATTAATAGCGTATGTTATCACGTAAAAGAGGAACACTAGCAAAGTTTAACCCATAATCTTTCAAAGTGGACGCCATCCACAAAATCGCTCACAAAGAACTAGCAAAGACTACATACTCCGCTCAAAGAAATGGATTGTGCAATGTAAGACCGCTTCCTAGAAGACCAAGATACAAGAGAAGTGCCTAAGAAGTGACAAAGCGAGGTACTCTTCCTATCTAACCGACACCGCAAAATCGAATCAAAACCTCTAATGGACAAAGTCAAGAGCAGAATACCAAATGCCATATAAGAGGGTAGAGTGTAAATACCGAATATGCGCTTAACGGCTGGCGATGGGAAGTTCTCGAGACGCTCAAATCTTGCACAAAGGCATACCGTGAAGTGAATGTCCGGCCTCGAGGTCGTCAACATGTAAGGAGCCGATCATGTCATGCAGATCGCGTTGATCCACGACTTCTCCTTCCTCATCCGATCCAAAATAAATGGTTGCCATGGGAGTGGAAATTGGCTTGCAATCACCCATGTTGAAGCGCTTGAGTAGATCTTTAGTGTACTTCGTCTCGATGGATGAAAGTTCCTTCCTTGCATTGCTTGATTTGAAGTCCCAAAAGTAATTAAGCTCTCCCATCATACTCATCTCAAATTCTCGGACATAGTGTCGTAAAAGTCGAAACAAGAGCATTAGAGGAACCACCAAAAATAATATCATCCACGTAAATTTGAGCAAGTGAAGTCATTGTCACGCCTAAGAATAAATAGAGTTTTATCCACTTTACCCATCTCAAAATTATTTTTAAGCAAGAAGGTCTTAAGTCTATCATACTGTGCTCTAGGGGCTTGTTTAAGACCATATAATGCTTTAGATAGCTTGAAAACACGATTTGGATATTTAGGATCCTCAAAACCAGGGGTTGCTTAACATACACTTCCTCATCTATGAAACCATTTAAAAGGCACTTTTAACATCCATCCGATATAATTTAAAACCTTTTGATGCAAAGAAATGCAAGGTAATGCGAATGGCTTCTAGTCTAGCAACAGAGCAAATGTCTCATCAAAATCTAACCCTCAACTTGGTCAAACCCCGAGCTACTAATCTGCTTTATTTCTAACCACGTAACCATCCTCACCTTGTTTATTCTTAAACACCCAACGGTTCCTATAACATTATGACCACTAGGAGGTTCTACTAGGTTCCAAACTTTGTTTCTTTCAAAATTTTCTAACTCCTCATGCATGGCATTTACCCACTAGAATCGATAAAGCATGTGATATATCGCGGGGTTCAAAAGAAGCAACAAAAGCCGAATGAGAGTAGAGATTTGGATCATTATACCCGAGCGAGTGACTCGCCATGTAGATTACCTATTATCTGCTCCGGAGGATGCCGTCTCGAATCTGAAGTGGAGCGCCGGGTGAGATGTCGCTTCTTCGACCTCCGCAGTATCGCGATGATGATGATGCAAAGCAGAGCCTCAATCAAGGTGAAGTAGACGAAAGGTGTTCTTGTATCAATATGGGTGCTTGAAGAGAGCAGATGAAGGAATGATATTAGCTTCGTCCTCATCTTCCTCCACAAAATGCTCTCTCACACCAGAATCATCTCAGCAAATGATCTAGCTCTGTGGCTAGTCTCATCAAAAGTGACATTACAAGTCTCTGAATAATGTTAGTCTCAGATTAAAACCCAAAACCCTCGAATGAGCAGGATAACCTGTAAATAACCCATCAAAAGTTCTTGATTCAAATTTATCTAAGTTGTCTGCCTTAAGAATAAAACATTTTGATCCAAAACTCAAAATGCTAAACAGAGGGTTTTCTACCAAAACGAAGCTCATAAGGAGTCTTGCCTAAAGAAGGTCTCAAAAGACACGATTTGCAATATGGCAAGCAAGAGCAATAGCTTCGCCCAAAATCTCCTCTGTGTTATACTCATCTAGCATCGCCCTAGCCATTTCGACTAAGGTCCTATTCTTCCTTTCCACCACGCCATTTTGTTGAGGGACGGTGGAGAGGAGAACTGATGCTCAATACACAATCAAGACAAAAGAAGCAAAAGAAGTATTTTTGAACTCCGTACATTATCATCGCGAATCGCTCTCAAAGCACCAGAAGCTCGTAAGCCAAACGAAGAACAAGGTCATGAAAATAACCAAAAGCTTCATCCTTTGAAGTAAGAAAGAACACCCAAGTATATCTAGAAAGATCATCGACTATGACAAGAATATACCATTTTCCACCGATCGATCGGATTCTAGCAGACCAACAAGATCCATATGAAGCAACCGTCTCCGGTCCGTCACCATAACCATAGTCACGTATGGGTGTGAGGCGGCAACTTGTTTGCCATGCCTATGTAGGCGCACATACAAAGATCCTTGATGACTTTGAGTTTGGGCAAACCTCTCATGAGATCAAGGTTGCTAACTCGTGTCGATGATCAAAACCAATGTGCCCCAAACGTCGATGCCAAAGCCGTAAATCAAGAAGATGTAAGCAAACATTTAAGAGATCCAAGAAGAGATTCTCGAAAAATCACCCAAAAATTCTACCAACTCTAGAGATTCCAAACACAAGCTCACCAAGAGAATCAAGCACACGACAAGCATTTTTCTTAAAAAGCAGCCTCATAACCATCATCAAGAAGTCGAGAAACAGAAAGAAGATTATACCTAAGCTTGTCCACAAGAGCGACATCCTTTAGAATGAATTTGTTGTTTACCCTAATTGATCCTGCTCCTTCAATTCGCCCTTGTGTATCATCTCCAAAAGTGATGAAGTCATCACCGTTGCTGCGTGAAAGAGGTGAACCATTTTGAGTTTCCGGTCATGTGGCGTGAACATCCGAGTCAACGAACCACGTGTTCTTCCCTTTCCGCGATAATCCCGAAAATCAAGGAACAAAAGAACGATGTGTCTCAACATCAAGTTAGATAAACATGATTTAGGAATCCAAAGATCGAGACACACGTCGCAAGGAGTATACAAACCGAAGTACTATCCTTGATTTCATCTAACATTCTGTTATGAGCAATGTTTAAATTAAAATGAGACTTAAATCGTCCATGGCTGTCTCGACCGGCGTTGGTCGGGCGGTCGACCATGACCAAAACGGTCGATAAGTGATCACTCAATGATCGCCGACCGCCAAATCGATAAACATTAGAATTAGGATATTTAGGAACATAATGATTTGCATGAGAGAAAATCCTAATCCGTGTTTATTCTTTTCAATGTTACCATGTCTCATAGAAGCTCTAGGTTGCATGAATGAAATTCTATCAAAATTTTTCCTATCATTTTTCAACCTACGCCAATGTAATTCAATCAAATGTCCACCTTTTTGCAATAAGTGCAATGGTACTTGGTACCACTAGAAGAAGCACCATTTGAATTAATACAAGGTTGGGCAAAACTCGCAGATTTAAAAGATGTTTTTGCAAAGTTGGGTTTTGAATTCAATTAAACCTTTTCCAAGACTTGAATGACTTTTGGGTTTGAATTGTCTTGAAAAGAATTGAATCCTAAACCTTGCTTCTTATAAGGAGTTTTAGACTTGTCAAGAATCATGTTTAATTGTTTCTTACCTTTAGAAAATTTCTCTAATGTATCATGAAGGTAAGCATTTTCTTTTCTCAAGTTAACACAAGCATCACAAGTTTTATCCATAGATTTCTCCTTATACAAAGCAATTTCAAGCTTAAGAGTGGAACAAGAAGCACAAGTAGTATTTTCAATATTGTCCTTAAGCTTAGCATATTTGACTCTAGCGACTTCTAAGATATCTTTGATTTCACGCTCCTTTTCTAAACATGAAGTGCAAGGGCTAGAATCAAACACATCAAAAGCAATCAATTTACTAGATTCTAAACATTTTCACAAGGAGCACTTTTAATTTCATTTAGTTCAGATCTAGCATTCTCAAGTTGTTGTACGTAAATATTATGAGCAGATTGTAACTTAGTAATTTCGAGTGCATAGCATGACAAGATAAACATTCATCAGTTCAAGAGTCTTAGCATTTTTAAGCTCTACTTTCAGTTTGTTAATCTTTGACTCTAATTTCTTATTTTTGTCATAACAAATTCTAGCGCTTCATCTTGACTAAGCAATTGCTCAACTATAGAATCATATTTAGCGTAAAGCTCATCATAAGAAAAAGATACCTCATCATCATCAATGTCGCTTGTCACCATGAAGCACATGCCGGTGAAGTCTTTGGCCTTCCTTTCTTTTTGCCTTGAGGGATCTCCTCCTCCTTGTCCTCCTCACTCCCAAGATCCACATCGCTCAAGGATTGATCCTCAAAAGCTGCAAGGACCCGGTGAGCGCTTCACAAGCTTATTAGCCTCATACCTTGATTTGTTGAAAGGAGGCTTCTTCCAAGTCGGCTTTCCTTCCTTATGATTGCTCTTACTTTTCACTTGGGGCAATTTGTCGGATATGATTGAGCTCACCACATTCATAGCATGTCACCGACCACCTCTCTTTTGTTTCTCACATTATTGTAGGCCCGTGTGAATTTTTTAGCTAGAAGAGCTAACTCGGTTTCAGGATACTTTCAAGCTCCTCTTCATGAATAGCAGATAAACAAGCAAATGAAAATCCAGAAGAAGATTCAAAAGAGTCATCAAAAGCCTTTTGAGAGGATCGCTACCAAAGCTAAATTATCTTTCTTGGGATGATCAACTCTTTTAATTTCATGAGTCTTGAGTTTACTATAAAGCAATTCTAAAGTAAGACTTGAAAGATCAACATTTTCCTCTATAGCAGTAGCTTTCATCTCCCACTCCTTGGTGTTGATTGCAGCCAAGAGATGGGTGGCATTTTCAGATTGAGAATATTCAATATCAACAGCTTTCATTTGATTAATTACTTTATTAAAGCGACTGAAAATGTCATCGATGCTCTCTCCAGACGATCTCGAATTTATTGTATTCACGCTTGTAAATGCTTACGCACCTTTTGATTTGGGACGAACCTCATGATATGTTTCGAGAGTGTTCCAAATTTCATGCGCAGTTGAAAGATTACAAATTCGATCATATTCTTGTCTACCAAGTGCACCATATAAAAGATTCTTAGCCTTATTGTTGTTAGCCAAAAGAATTGCGTATGGTGTAGCAATTTCAGAATAACCAATGGGCTCTAACAACATCCCAAATAGCTTGTCCTCGCTCTCAAGAAAGACGCAGATACGATTCTTCCAATAGGCATAGTCGTGCCCATCGAAGATATGCGGTTTAGTAGAAAACTTATCCATCGCTAAAGTTCAAGGACCTGTTAAGATCAAGATTGAACTAACCTGGCTCGATACCACTTGTTGGACCGAAAAGGCGACTAGAGGGGGTGAATAGGAGCACGCCACTTTTTCACAAATTATGAACTCAATACAATTTCACTCCAAGAGCTATTAGAAAGCTATGAAGATCAATATACCAAGACAAATGGAAGACTAGTATTGAATCCAATAAAACCCTAAGCAATGCGACAATAATCAACTAAGAATCAAAGCAACACAAGCATCGACGGTCCGACCTCTGAGTGAACCGGTCGGACCGATTGCGGGCGGTCGGACCATTGTTATATCATCTTGGCGGTCGGACCGCTCCAAATCGGTCGGACCGGTGATGACGGGCGGTCGGACCGGCGATACGTAACCGATCCAAACAAAGAAATCACCGATGACGGTTGCAATTAGGTCTAACTTTTGATTCTCAACTCCAAACTTCACGAAACTTTGCACACACCTTCTATGCTATTGAGGACCTATTCCAATCGAATATTATGATAATTCTTGGAACGATCTTGAGCAATTGTCAATTGATTAATGAAGGTCTAAAACCGCAAGAACAAAACTTGATCCTAAAGCTTGTTCGTGAGAGATTGATGATCAAGATGATGCTAGATAGATTCACACATATCACAGCAAGCTAATTCACGTGAAAGAATCAATCACAAACTCGCGGATCAAAGAAAGCCCTAAAAACACGAAATTGAAAGCAAGAACGAAAAGAGACTTATCTCAAGCAAACCTTGCATAGATTGATTTCGTGGTTGATGCTGGATTACATCCACACCATCATGGATCAGTAGACAATCAAAGATCACGAAATTCACCACAAACCATCAAGAGCCCTAGCCTCCACCTCAACTCCCCTAAAGACAATTAGGGTTTTGAAACATAAAAGGCGAGAGAGGGAGAGGGGTGCAGCCACCTCCTCCTCCTATTTATAGTGGAGGCCTAAAACTCTTAGGGTTTGACTTAATTGGGCTCCCGTTAAGGCCCACTAACAAACGGGTCACACACGCACGCTTCGCAAAGCGCCGTCTTTAACCTTTTGACCTAAACCGCTTCACCATGCATCATGGATTTGCCAATAGGTCACCCTTGTCCATCTTGTGTCACGCTTGAGTCGTTGACCTCACCCGGCATCGCCGATCGCTCGACCTCAACTCTTCAAGTCTAGTCCCGATTCTCCTCGCCGTTGACCGTCGTTGACCACCAAGCAACCTGCACAACTATAGACAAGAAAACACGAATTCGGGAACAAGTTCTTCACAACTTGACCCATGTTAGTCAAAACATGCATCATGCAAATCATATGCCATGAAACCAATGACTTTGACCTAACAAATCAACATCGCCACGAAGTTGGCCGACGTTCAAGTAGAAACCGGCCCGACCGCTCCAGTGAGCTGGCCGGATCGCTCTTGGCGGCCGGACCGCTTCCTCGTGAGCTTGGTCGGACCGCCTTGGGACTTAGCCAAATTCATACCTCAAAACCAAACCTTCTCGAAACTTAAACCAATAGAACTTCATCAAGACTCCAAAATCATGAGACCAAGTGCATTGGGATCCCTCACTTGCCTACAACACCTATTTTTGGCCCAAGACGCTTTGACCACTTTTAGGTCACCGCCCGTCCGATCGCCCACATGGCCGGTCCGACCGATTTGGGACCGATCGGATCATTGCAAGGACCGGTCGGACCGCCGACTGTAAAAAACATGTAGCTTTGTTGAAAACACGTGAAACTACAAACCGTAAACGCCATTGCCAATTGTCACATTATCCTAAGATCTAGAGCATATCCCCATGAAATCCACAGACCCAAAGTGACGTGATGATCTCCATTATGCCTTCCATACATCTCCACGACTCCGCATGCCTCTCCATGGTCCTTTCCCATATTCCTAAGCACAATTAAATCACTTGCATTAGGTAGCGGTCTATTCTCAGTAGTATATAATCCTAGGAACGAATTCACCTGATAATTAAGTTGGCGAGCACGAGCTCGGGTAAGATGTCCTTGTACTGGTTGTGGTTGAGTTGTGTGTGTAGGCACGGTTATATCCATGGTAGGGATGTCCTCATCATCCTCCCTTCTTGCATTTGAGTCGCCCCCGACTCAAGCTCATCCTCTTCCCCAAGTATGGCTTCAAATCGCAATGTTAAATGTGGGACTAATCCCAAAACTGGAGGCGATTCAAGCTTCTATGCATTATCATTAATCTTTTCTAACACTTTGAAAGGACCATCGCCTCTAGGCATCGCTTTGACTTTCTCAATTCGGGAACCTATCTTTTCTCAAGTGCAACCAAACAAGATCTCCGGGTTTAAAAGTTATGTGTTTTCTCCCCGACTACCAAAGAAGTTTATATTTAGCATTCATGCGCTCTATATTCTCCTTGGTTGTCTCGTGTATTTTTAAAATCAGTTCAAAGACGTTGTTTTGCATCAAAGTTCAATTTCTCTCAAGGTGGGAGAAGCATTAAATCAATAGGAGCACGAGGCACAAAACCATAAACAACTTCAAAAGGGCACATCTTTGTAGTAGAATGCAATGACCGATTATAAGAAAACTCAATATGAGGCAAGCATTCTTCCCACATTTTAAATTCTTTTTCAACACACCCTAAGCATGGTAGACAACGTTCTATTCACAACCTCGCTTGTCCATCGGTTTGGGGATGACAAGTAGTAGAAAATAACAACTTAGTCCCCAATTTAGCCCATAAAGTTCTCCAAAATGGCTAAGGAATTTATCATCACGATCCAAACTATAGTATTAGGCACACCATGCTTTTAATAACTTCACGAAAGAATAAATCAAGAATATTGGTAGCGCCATCGCTCTTATGACAAGGTATAAAATGGGTCATCTTAGAAAATCTATCAACAACCACAAATATGGTATCCTTTCCTTCTTTGTCCTAGGCAATCCTAAAACAAAGTCCATCGAAATATCTTCCCACCGGAATGCTAGGGACGGTAAAGGCATATATAAACCATGAGGATTAAGTCGTGACTTAGCTTTTTGACATGTAGTGCAATGAGCAACGAGCGCCGACGCCCCGCCTCATCTTTGGCCAAAAGAAATGATCGCAAGTATGTCCTCTGCTTTCTTCACACCAAAATGTCCCATTAACCCACCTCCATGTGCTTCCTGTAATAACGAAGAGATTTAACGGAACTAGCGTGAATGCACAACTTGTTAGCTCTAAACACAAATCCATCATTAATGACAAATTTATTCCACATTTTCCTTCTTCACAATTCAACAATATTCTTGCAAAATCAAGATCGTGCACATATTGCTCTTTAATAGTCTCTAATCCAAAATTTTGAAGTCAAGTTGTGATAACATGGCATATCTCCTAGACAAAGCATCAAGCAATAACATTCTCCTTTCCCTTCTTGTGTTTTATGACATAGGAAAAGACTCGATAAATTCAACCCACTTTGCATGTCTACTGCTCAATTTACCTTGACTTCGAATATGCTTTAGAGATTCATGATCGTAATGTATAATAAATTCTTTGGGCCATAAATAATGTTGCCAAGTTTCTAAGGTTCAAAGAGGGCATATAACTCTTTATCATAAGTAGAATAGTTCAAACTAGGCCCACTCAATTTCTCATCAAGTATGCTATAGGTTTGCCTTCTTGTAACAACACACCACCTAAACCAATTCCGCTTGCATCACATTCTAGCTCAAAAGTCTTATTGAAATCGTGGAGTTGGAGTAGAGGTGCATATGTTAACTTATCTTTCAATGTGGTGAAGGCATTCTCCGTGCGGTGCCCCAAACAAATGGCACGCCCTTCTTGGTAAGCTCATTTAATGGTGCGGCGATAGTGTCAAATCCTTCACAAAGCGGCAGTAGAACCCAACAAGTCCTAAAGCTCCGCACCTGCAGGACCGTGTTAGAGTCGGCCAACTCAGATTGCTTCAACCTTGGCTTGATCAACTTCAATTCCTCGTGGAGTAACAACATAGCCAAGAAACGCGACTGATCGGTGCAAAAGGTGCACTTCTCAAGGTTACCAAATAGGCGGCATCACGAAACCTTAAAACAAGACGTAAATGGTCCAGATGTTCCTCTAATGATTTGTTATATATCAATATATCATCAAAATAAACCACCACAAATCTACCAATGAAAGCACGCAAAACCTCATTCATTAGTCTCATGAAAGTACTAGGAGCATTAGTTAAACCAAAAGGCATTACTAACCACTCAGTATAACCCGAACTTAGTTTTAAAAGCCGCTTTCCATTCATCGCCTAATTTCATGCGGATTTGATGATAACCACTACGCAAATCAACCTTGGAAAAGACAACAGAGCCACTCAATTCATCAAGCATATCATCTAACCTAGGAATAGGATGACGATACCTAATGGTGATATTTTTAATTGCTCTACAATCCACACACATGCGCCATGATCCATCTTTCTTTGGTACCAAATGACCGAATAAAGACAAGGGCTAAGAGATTCAAGACATACCCTTTATCAAGCAACTCTTGAACTTGGCGCTCAATTTCTTTAGTTTCTTCCGATTGGTCCTATATGGTGCCTTGTTGGGCAATGATGCACCGGGATTAAATCAATTTGATGCTCAATCCCACGGCGGTGGCAGACCCGTGGATGTCCTTTGAAAGACATCTTTGTACTCATGCAAAATGTTAGTGACAAAGAAAGTGGCAAAGAAGAAGGTATATCCTCAAATGAAAACAATGCTTCTTTACAAATTAATGCATAGCAAATGTAATTACTAGCATCCAGCTTGAGTCATATCGATTTGGTAGCAAGAAAACAAGCACCTTTCAATTTAATTTATTTATTTTTGTCATGAACAGATTTAGGTTCTTTCTTTTATGTTGCTCAAGCTCTTTTACTACAACTGATTTTCGCTCTTAGTATTCTCCTTCTCTCTTCTAGCTCTAGCAAGGTCATCTTTAACAATTTGTTCAGAGTCATAGGATGCAAAGACAATTTTCTTTCCCTTGAACATGAGAGAGTATTGATTATTCTTACCATGATGTATACAATCAAGATCGATTGCCAAGGTCTTCCTAATAATAATGAACAAGCTTGCATAGGAACAACGTCGCAATCAACAAAATCATGGTATGAACCCATAGAAAAGGTATTCTCACCATCCGTGTTACCTTCAACTTACCATTGTTGTTGAACCATTGAATATGGTATGGTGGGGATGAGGTTTAGTCGACAACGCAAGCTTCTCCACCATATCCATACTCGCCAAATTGTTGCAACTCCCACCATCAACAATTATGCGAATGGAACGCTCCTTGACAACGCCCTTGATTTGGAATAAATTATATACCGATTCCGCTTTCAAGATGAGACACTTGAGCACTTAGTACGCGCTGCACTATAATGCTCAAATACTTGTCGGCATCTTCTGCGCCAACATGTTCCTCCTCATGGTTAGAATTATCATCATGTCCCGCAGGTCATTTGCAAGCATAGCATATGTTTCACCATCTAAATCGCTAGCAGAGGAATACCCACCATCATCACGTGATAATCAATACACGCTTGCTTGGACAGTCCCGCATCATGTGCCCATAGCCTTTGCAACGATGGCATTGAACGCCCTCGCTCGTCTCCGTCAAGCGATCAAGAGGAAGTTTTGCGGAAGTTGTGGTGTTGTTTTGGGTGCTTCAAAACTCTTGTCGCTGAATTTGATGTAGTAGGGCGCCGCTTGTTGTTGGCGGTTAATGGTGGGGCCGCCATAGTGGATGAGGAAAAGGTGTACGCGCCCATGAATTTGTGCGACATGTAGAAGAGTTAGATCGTGTTCTCGCCTCAAGGCCCTCGCACTCTCGCTCACCTTTGCAAGCAAGATGAAACAATCTAGTCGTGGAGTTATAATCTTTATAATCAAGAATGTCCTGAATTTCACGATTCAATCCTCCCAAAAACCTAGCCATGGATGCCTCCTCATTCTCAACTAACCCACAAAGAACATACCAATTTGTAATTCCTGATAGTATTCTTCCACAGACTTTGCACCTTGTTGTAAGCGCTGCAATTTATTTAACAAATCACGAGCATAATATGAGGGAACAAATCGATGAAGCATAAGCAATTTTAAAGCCTCCCAAGTGTTAGGTATGTTATTGGGATGTTGACGGCAATGTTCTTTCCACCAAATAGAAGCAAAGCTCAGAATTCACTAGTAGCACTCTAACTCGTCTATTCTCGGAAAATCATGACAAGCAAATTTTTGATCAACAACTAGTTCGCAATCTAAATAACTATTAGGGTCATATTTACCATTAAAAGAGGGCATATTGAATTTAACCTTAGCAAAAGCATCTTCGTGGTCACGCACTCACGTCGTGGGGTTCTCTTCGATACCTTGTCTGCTGAAACGCAATTGGCGGACGAGCTCGATCGTTGTTGTGGTTAGCTCGCCATCCGCCTCGTAATCACCCACATATTCATCTTGTCCTCTCATCGTCACAAATAGGGGGAACAGAGTCGAAGCTTGGACAATCTCCTCAAGTCGCGCCATAATATCCGCCAAAGAATTATTAGTAATACCTTGTGCTCTTCCATCGCAGCCGAGCGTTGTGTTTGTCTCAATCGAGTGCTCTCGTTGAGCAAGTCGCCATTTGTAACTCGACGTCCTCCTCAAGGCCCTCCAGATGATGATTCATTTCGCATTAAATGTTGTATGATTCCTTCAGACGGGATCGTGAGATGTATCTTGATCAATAAACTCTCGGAACTCGCCATTGTTAGCAAAAAACACAAGAATATGTCCCTAACAAGAACTAGGTATGGTGGTTCAAAGTCGCCGTGACTCAAGCCTTCTATCAAATTCTTACCAATTCTTACCAAGCACACAGGGCGATCGGCAACCAAATGGTGACAATATATCTTCAAGATTGATGGAGCGATTGCTGTGTAAAGCTCAAATTGCACGGTGTAGAAAAGGTGTGGTCGGGAGGGCTCAAGTTTAGTAGCAAGGAGTAGCAATAATCAATTCGTAAAATGCAAGTGAAAAATCGCTCAACGCCGGTGGTGCCGCCCTTTGCTAGACTGCATTAGAGACGCGAGCCTAGAACACAAACGAAGACACACCGTGCGTAAAGAAACTAGATGGCGCTGCACACGGAGTTCGTGAGCTCAAAAGGGTGCCGCCTTCACAGGGACCTTAGAATCACGTGCGTAAGGGCTCACAATTTTGAGAAAATTTCGAGAAACTTGATTTTTCTTCGCCATGGGGTGTTTGGAGGCCCTAAACGACCTTTTTGGGTCTGAAGGCCACAAGATGTGCCCTGTGGCTTACGCA
Organism: Hsuehochloa calcarea; assembly: GCA_036346395.1. Classification (NCBI taxonomy): domain Eukaryota; kingdom Viridiplantae; phylum Streptophyta; class Magnoliopsida; order Poales; family Poaceae; genus Hsuehochloa; species Hsuehochloa calcarea. Next base: position 16,030,023 of record CM070607.1, read on the forward strand.
GATCTAAAAACCCTGATTTCCTGTGCTTGTTTTTTTCGCTCTATCTTCCGATTTCCTTTCCAACGGATCAAAATCGCCTCAATCGGAGGTCGATGCAAAAGTTAGGTTTTTCTCTTCGTTTTTTTAATATGCCGCTCTTTTAATGCGTCGCTCTCTGTTTTTTTTATCCCGTATGCAAAACCAACTCCGAGAGCGTGTCCTACTCAAACCAACCAGGCAAGGCTTCCAAAACCAACTCCGAGATCGTGTCCTACTCCAAACCAACCAGGCAAAGCTTCCAAAACCAACTCCAGAACGTGTCCTACTCCAAACCAACCGTGGCAAAGCCTCCCTAGAGATCGAGTCCTCCTCCTTTTCTACTCCCGTGGTAGTTCTGATCTAACCGAACGGTGAGACCAAACGTGAATGTAACTCAAACTCTAGAGGAACTAGACACTAAGACCAAAGAAAGAACACGACGATGCAACCGAAAGTTCAACAATGCAATGTAATCAAAAGAAAAATTATGAGGCTAAGACCGGTTTGGATGATTGAACTCATCGCTATTTTTTTGTGTACTCTAGGTAAGGAAAAGCAATCTAATCTATGGTAAATCGAAATTTCACCGAGCAACCTTGAGCTCGATACCACTTGATGGAAACGAGGTGTCCGATCTTTCGATGAGATTGATAACTATCGATTTTGGTGGCGGTGACTCACGATCCGACTACAACCGCATAACGACGCTGCGCCTTTTAGCAATCACGAACCAACTCAAGTGTTATTGACTACCGGAGGCGTGATCAACTTGAACACGGTTCAATCCTCGCGAGCAATCGAAGAACTAGTGTAATGACCCAAAATTCCAATTTCATTTAAAAATAAGAATTTATTAATTTTGTGGATTTTCCGAATTTTTAAAAGCTTTTCAATAAAGTATATTAAGGCTAAAAGAATTTATGTGCAAAATCTATTACCAACTAAAATTGGAATTATTTTATTTAAGTCCGTAATGACTCATAGAATTTTTGTGAATTTTCTCAAAATTTTGGACTTCATTTACTATTTTCTAAAGCTTATTTGAATTTCTCGAATTAAATCAATTGAAAAGGTTTAAAAACTTCACATAAAGATCGGGTCAAGCCCAAGACTGCACTTCTCGCCCACTTTTCCCAGCATGACAGTAACGCTGGCCGTCCGATCAAAATCTGACGGCCGACAATCAATCCGCCCGCGCCTCTCTCCATCTCTCTGTCTCCTCGCCGGTGGGGCCCACTGCAATGTTGTCGTCTTCCTCGCCTCCTTCTTCCCCGCGACTCCGCCATTACCGCCCTTCATCGCCGCCATCAAGTCCGCGATTCCTCCCCATTTCTCTCGCCATCATGCTAATAACGACGCCAGCTTCCACCGCGCTCATTCCCGCCATTACACCTTCGTCATTTCGCCAGAACGCCCCACCTCTCTCGCGCCGCCATTATCGCCGCCACGATCTCCACCTCCCGCCTCCCTCTCCTATAAAGCCGCCCCATTGCAAGATTCTCCCACACTACATTCCACCTACTCCGGCTTCGCCGCCTCAATCGCCGCATTTGAGTTTCCGCCACGCCAAGCTCCATCTTCTTCGATTCCGCGACAGCAAGTACTCCCGCCACCGCGATCGCACCATCGGCCGGTGACCTCCGCGATCCAGCGCGCCGCCTTCGCCTAGAGATCCCCGAGCATCCTCCCGCTAACGACAACCTCGCCGCCTCTCGCCGCCGACCATCTTCCGCCACGCCTCGCCGCCGTGTAGCGACTCGACTCAGTATCCTCGAACGCTTTATGACTCACGGAGCTCGCCACGCCTGCTCGCTGCACCTTGGTTCCCCGAGCGCCCCTCTCTCGGGCCGACGTGGCTCGCCACTCGCGCCACATCACGCGCAGATGCGTGGCGGCCAAATCGGCGCCAGCGTGGTCGCCAATAAGAATACATACACAAAGACAAATACCGCTTCATCAGGTCTTTGTGAGCCGAGTCCACCGTGGACTTGAAAACGCCGTGGACTCACCCATGACTGCTTGGGCCCACATGTCGCCTCTGTGAACAAGATCACTGACGCCATTGGCGCAATAAATAGAATTTCCTTTAGAAAATTAATTGGAAATTCGAAATTTCGATTTTTGATTTAAATTTAGATTTAAACTTCCAGAGCTCGTATTTCTTCATACAAACTCCGATTTAGGTGATTCAAATTTCTAAATTTGTATAAAATCAAGATCTAGCTAACTAAACCAAAATTATTTAATTTGGAGTTAATTTGAATTTTTATTTGAATTTATTTGTGTTCATTTGAATTTGCTTGAATTTGGAATATTTTCACAGATAGATTTTGACGACTCGGAGAGCTTGACCCTATTGAAGAAGTAGAATACTGTGAATTTGAGCAAGGCAAGTTACACCATTGACCATTTTGCCCCAATATTTAAAATTATTTAATTCTGCTTTAAATTATTATTGCATGCATAATTGTATTTAATTATTTTAAATTCTGCTTTAAATATTTAATTATTCCAATTCCTTTGTATAGCCAAATTTGATTGTTGTATTATCAATTCCTTGTAACCTTAGTCAAATGAATTTAAAATAAATATATATGCATAGCAAATGCTTAGACCATGAAATATTTGACTTTGGGAGAATTTAGCCAAAATTTCATAAATTGATAAAAAGCCTATGACATTGCTTTGTCATGGTGGACTTTTGCAAATATCTTTGAAAACTTATAAAAATAAGAAAATGGTTTGTACTTAGGCAAACATGGACCGCTGGTGGGTGCAAGTTTATGCACGGCCTGTCTCAGTTAGGATCGAGACCTGTGGTTATTATTGAAAGTTGCCCAAGTAGATTAAGGACCGGCCTTTGAGCCGCATCTTGCAAAAGCTCCACCAGACTACCACATGTTCTGTATGGGCGTAACTGTGCTTAATAATTTGTATTACCTCAAGATTGTTTATGCCATTTTGTTGTGTGGATGTCGGTTAGACTTTATTCCCACTTGCGCAAGAGGGGTTTCAGCAGTGGTTAGCCTAATGGAAGTGAAACCTTAGCGGGCATATTGGTATTGAGGTAGTACATTGGAAACGCCTTGTGATAATTGCCTAGTCACACACCTAAGGAAGTGTGTATTGGCCGACATAACTGCAAATTATCTCGTGTGGGTAAAGTTGTACAACCTCCGCAGAGTGTAAATCTATTCGAATAGCCGTGTCCACTGCTATGGACATGCCGAGCAAAGCCACTCTAAGTTAGATTTGTTTTTGGTTTTAAAATAACTTTGGACATGATTTGAGGATGGTTAATCCTTGTGGTAAATTTGGCATGTAGCCTTGTGATAGGAGGGTATCCATCACCATGTTTCATATGGAGGTTATCCACTATAAAATGATCAATTTTAAATCTGATTTTAGTTATGTAATAAAAATGTGCCTTGAAACTTAGTATAACTATTTAAACCAAAAGGTCGATTTATGCAAATAAACCCTACAACCTTCCTTTGAATAACTTATGCATGCATTCTAAATTTGATTGGTGTAATTTGCGAGCACGCTTGTAGTGCTCACTCTTCTGTGAATATTATTATTCGTGAGAAGACTGCTATCCGTAAGGTGAGGAGCGGGACGATTAGGCGCGATCTCGCATCGATTGCTGTGGCGATCGTGTGGCTACCATTATATTTTGCTTCCGCTAATGTTTTATTTGGCCTCAGCCCCAGCTTGTAATAAACTCTATGATTATTAATATACACGCTGGATATGTTTGTGATAACATTTTTGTGATCTGTACACTGGAAATCTCGGACTAGTGTATGAACACAGAGAATTCGGATCCTTCGCTCCGGGTTCGACAAAAGTGGTATCGAGCCATATCGATCGTAGGTCGTGACTTAGAAGGAAATCAAACCCTTAAGGACTTATTTTGAAAATCAAAAATACCTTGGTCTTCGAGTCATTTCTCAACTTTCTCTTGAAAATTATTTACTAACTCATCTCCTGCTCAAAATTGTAGATGGTCAAGTTCCACCGCCATTTCCCATGGAGTCTTTTTGGTCATTGGGCCGCCATTCTCGGAAGATGATGCAGACTTAGACTTTGAAGAAAGACCGACGATCAAGGATACAAGTATAAAGTGGGAAATCAGAACGATGGAGAGTAGAGGTGATCCTTACTCCAATCTATCGCCGAACACGGACTTCCACGCCTTCGATGCCCCAATGCGACGAGACACCTTCGCCAAGGCATCCAGATGCACCAGGAAGCAACCCGCAGACTACGCTACATCTACGATCATCGCCTCAACGGCACCGGTTTCACTATTACCCAATGCACATCCCAACCCGGCATGACAAAGCTTTCCGCTCAACTAGAGATGAAGATCGGCCCGATCTCACTCATCGTGGATCCGCCGAGCCATGGATTATGCCTACGGAATACACTAGATGAGCCGCCTCCCGCAAGTAAAATTACAAGATGCGTAAGAAAAGTTGAAGATTGCGATCAAGAACGGCCTCCTACAAGGAAGGCGAGGCTAGTTCTAGTGAGCCGATTATACCCCAATAACACCATAGATTTGACCTTAATTTTTTCATTTAGTTGTAATTATGAGCTACCAAACCTTTGTAGTAGCCATAATGAATTAATAAAATAAAAATAAATTATTTTGCTGAAATGTTCTTGTCTTGTGTTTGTTGAATTTGGGCTATTTTAGATCTATACTCTTATAATTCCTATCTCTCTTATCTAATCTGTGAAAAGTTCATCGATGGTGACCACCCGCACCGAAATGTCGGTGCTAGAGGGCAAGGAAATGAGAATGCCGAATATCAAGAAAATCCAGTTCAATCACCACCACCTCCTCCAATCAAGCTCGATCGGGCGCTAAATGATGGCCAATCGACTCATCGATTGAGTTGCTAGCCCATCCCTTCACAAAGAATCGTAATACCCAAGCGCCGCCGCACTTATCATGCTCCTCCACCTCCCGCAAGAGTAACTTTGTGCGAGTTCATGAGGATGCGCCCGCCAACATTTTCTAGTAGCACGTAACCCATGGACGCAGATGATTGGCTCAGGCCATTGGAAAGAAAACGGATATTGCTCAAGGTACGATCGTGAGAGAGTTTTGTTTGCCTCTCATCAATTGATTGGTCCCGCATCGTAATGGTGGATAATTTCAGATGTCCCATGCTAATGCCCAAGAAATCACTTGGGATGAGTTCATACAAGCTTTCCACGATCTCACATTCCATCCGCATGATTACCTTGAAAAGAAGGAGTTTCGCCATTCGCCAAGGAAACCGCTCGGTTGGCGAGTATCTCGCATAAGTTTAATCAACTTGCTCGCTATGCCCCTGAGGATGTAGCCAGAGATGAAGACAGGCAAGAGCGATTTCTGGAAGGGTTAAACGACGAACTCTCTGTTCGTTTGATTTCTCAGGATTTTACCGACTTTCAGCAGTTGGTAAATAAGGCCATACGCTAGGAAGGAAAACATCAGGAAATGGAGAATCGCAAGCGAGGATGGCGGCTCGTAAGTTTAACTCGAGGATCGCCCAAGCCTCGTTTCACTCAATCTCAACCACCTCAGCGTGGGAGATTCCAGACTACTACACCGAGAGTTCCAGCCCCAGTGCCGCGCCCAAATAGTTCCGGATTCCGTAGTAGTACGTCTGGAGGTCGGCCAGCAGGCTGATTATTTCCACAAGAGAATCACATGCTTTCACCGCAACGAGTTGGGTCATTATGCCAATAAGTGTCCCAAGAAGCGCAGATCGCCACCCCCGCAAGCCAACTCCTCGAGTTTCAGCCTCGCGGTCCTCAAGACCGGTGGTCATTCATGAAGGGACGTGTGAATCACGCCACCGCAGAGGAAGCCCATGCAGAGACGGATGTTGTTCTTGGTACGCCTTGTCAACTCAAGACAAAGATCGCTTTATTTGATTCCGAGCTTCGATTCTTTTGTTTCAAATAAGTTTGTGGAAAAGTATGGGTTATCTACCTTCCCTTAGTTAAGCCCATGTTAATCTATTCCCTGCTCGTAAATGAGGGCTAGTTTATTCTGTCCAAATCTTACCTTTGAAATCTCCGAGTAACTTTCTCGGCCAACTTAATAGTCTTATGCTCGCAAGGATTGGACGTAATTTTGGAATGGACTGCTTGCCAAAAATCGTAAGGTGATAGATTGTGCTAGTAGATCTATCAACCTCACCAATGAGCAAGGGATTTCAGTAGAGTTCCAACCCAAGACTTCTACGGAAAGAAGTCCTATCTTGACCAGTTTAAAGGAAGTGAAACTAGAAGATATACCCGTGGTACAAGAATATCCAGATGTTTTTCCGGAGGACTTACCTGGTATGCCACCGACCGACATAATGTTCTTAATTGACTTAGTCCTGTGGATCGCTCCAATTTCGGCGACCCTACTGCACGCTTGGCAAATGATCTAGCAGAGTTGAAGAAGCGATCAAGAACTACAGAGTAAAGGTTACATTCAACCAAGTTCATCGCCTTGGGGAGCTCCAGTACTATTTGTCAAAAAGAAAGACAATAGTATGAGAATGTGTGTGGACTATAGATCACTCAACGAGGTAACAATCAAAAACAAGTACCCGTTACCTAGGATAGATGATCTGTTTGATCAACTTAAAGGAGCCGATGTTTTCTCCAAGATTGATTTGAGGTCGCTACCATCGATTAAAAATCGACCTAAGATATTCAAGATGCCTTCACCACCGGATATGGATATGCGAGTTCACAAAGTGATGTCATTTGGACTAACAAATGCCCCCGCTTATTTCATGAATATGATGAACAAAGTGTTCATGGAATTTTTGGATAAGTTTGTGGTGGTATTCATAGATGATATTCTCATCTATTCAAGAGATATGGAAGAGCATGAAAAACATCTCAGAATTATTTTGGACAAACTTCGAGAACACCAACTTTATGCCAAACTCAAGAAAAGTGAATTTTGGCTCATCAAGTGGCATTTCTTGGACACATTGTGTCGGCAGGAGGAGTTGCGAGAGACCCTCAAAGGTTGAAGTCAGAATGGATTGAAGCAACCCAAGTCATCACGTAGTGAGAAGTTTTCTGATTAGTGGGTACTACCGCAGATTCATTGAAAGTTTCTCCAAGATCGCCAAACCCATGACTCAACTTCAAGAAGGAAAAGAAATTTGAATGGACAAGTGCTTGTGAACATAGTTTTTAAGAGTCAAGAAAAGACTAGTCTCGCACTGCTAGTTTTACCGGATATACGTAAGGATTTTGAAGTTTTCAGGACGCATCCGCCAGGCTAGGATGTGTTCGATGCAGAAGGAAAGGTCGTGGCTTATGCATCTCGCCGATTAAGGCCACATGAAGGAAATTATCCAACTCATGATTTAGAGTTAGCAAAGAATTGTGCATGCTTTGAAAATCTGGCGGCATTACCTCATTGGTAAATCACTGTGAGATTTTCACAGATCATAAGAGTTTGAAATATATCTTCACCCAAATGATCTTAATCTCGTGCAAAGAAGATGGTTAGAGCCGATAAAGGATTATGACCTTGGAATTCATTATCACCCGTAAAGCTAACGTGGTAGCGGATGCTCGAGTAGGAAGGCATATCGCAACACGGTGTTAGTTCAAGAAAATCAACCGAATTGTATGAAGAACTAAAGCATCCGAATCGAAATTATCGGTCAAGGTCAGATCAACACGGTGGAAGTCCAACCAACCATACAAGGTCGATCGAGAAAAACAAGCTAGAAGACGAAGACATCAAAGAAATCATGAAGAACATGAGAAGAGGCAAAGCCCTGTGATTTTCTCAAGACGAGCAGGGCACAATATGGTTTGGCAACCGCATCTGTACCTAAACATCATGAAACTGCATAACCGATTCGAAAGAAGCTCATGAATCACCTTACTCTATTCATCCCGGAGTACCAAGATGTACCAGATCCAAGGAAAAGTATTGGTGGGTTAGTATGAAGCGAGAGATCGCTGAGTTTGTTGCACGTGATGTGTCGTCGTGTTAAGGCGAACATCGAGACTCTGCGGATTGTTACAACCATTACCAATTCCCGAGTGGAAATGGGAGGAGATTGGTATGGATTTTATCACCGGACTTCCTAGGACCCAATCAGGTTGTGATTCCATTTGGGTAATAATTGACCGATTAACAAAAGTGGCTCATTTTATTCCACCAAGACCACTTACGAAGCAATAAGTTAGCAGAATTGTACATGGCCAGGATCGTCTGTCTACATGGTATACCCAAGAAAATTGTGTCTGATAGAGGTTCGCAGTTCACTTCAAAATTTTGGCAGAGTCTACATGAAGCTTTGGGAACCAGACTCAACTTCAAAGCACAACATATCATCCCCAAACAGATGGCCGACCAACGTAAATCAGTCCTAGAAGATATGCTTCGAGCTTGTGCTATAGATTATGGAAGAAGTCGATAAGAATTTGCCCTATGCAGAATTTTCCTACAACAACGACTTTCAAGCCACCGCAGATGTCGCCATTCAAGCATTGTATGGTAGAAAGTGTAGAACCCTCTTCTTTGGGATCAAGTAGGAGAACACCAATTCTTCTGACTGTAATTGATAAAAGAAGTGAAAGTAAGGTAAAAGCAATAAGAGAACGCTTGAAAGTAGCTCAAACCCGACAAAAGAGTTATGCCGATAATCGTCTGAGAGAACTATCCTTCGAGGTGGGAGATTTTGTCTATCTCAGGTAACTCCACCCGAGGAGTGAAGAGATTCGAGACTAAAGGAAAACTCGCACCTGCATTTGTTGGACCCTATAAGATTTTGGCAAAAGAGGTGAAGTTGCTTATCGCTTGAACTACCAAAGATCTCTCACACTGCTCACAATGTCTTCCATGTATCCCGCTTAAAGAAATGTCTCAGAGTACCAACGGAAGAAACACCGCTGAGAGCATCGATCTTCGTGAAGATCTCACCTATGTGGAACAACCAATCAAGATTCTCGATGTGGCGTAACGCGCCACCGAAGCAAAGTCATCCGCTCTTGTAAGGTTCAATGGAGCAATCATTCGTAAGAAGAAGCTACCGGGAGCGAGAAGAAGTTTTGAGAGCCGAGTATCCCTACCTTTTGTCGACCAAGTCCGAATCTCGGTCGAGATTCCCTTTAAGGGGGTAGGTTTGTAATGTACCCAAAATTCCAATTTCATTTAAAATAAGAATTTATTAATTTTGTGGATTTTCCGAATTTTAAAAGCTTTTCAATAAAGTATATTAAGGCTAAAAGAATTTATGTGCAAAATCTATTACCAACTAAAAATTGGAATTATTTTATTTAAGTCCGTAATGACTCATAGAATTTTGTGAATTTTCTCAAAATTTTGGACTTCATTTACTATTTTCTAAAGCTTATTTGAATTTTCGAATTAAATCAATTGAAAAGGTTTAAAAACTTACGCATAAAGATCGGGCCAAGCCCAAAGATCAGGCGCTTTCGCCCACTCTTTCCCCGCGTGCGAGTAACGCGGGCCGTCCGATCAAAATCGGACGGCCGACAATCAATCCGCCCGCGCTCTCTCTCCATCTCTGTCTCATTGTCCGTGGGGCCCACGCAATGTTGTCGCCTTCCTCGCCTCCTTCTTCCCGCGCGACTCCGCCATTACCGCTTCTTCACCGCCGCCATCAAGTCCGCGATTCCTCCCCATTTCTTCGCCATCATGCGCTGTTAACGACGCCGGCTTCCACCGCGTTCATTCCCGCCATTACACCCCGTCATTTCGCCCGGTAACGCCCCCACCTCTCTCGCCGCCGCCATTACTGCCGCCCACGATCTCCACCTCCCGGCCTCCCCCTCTCCTATAAAAGCCGCCCCCGGCTGCGCATTCTCTCCCACACTACATTCCACCTACTCCCGAAGCTTCGCTCGCCTCAATCGCTGCATTTGAGTTTCGTCGTGGCAAGCTCCATCTTCTTCGATTCCGGCGATGCAAGTACTCCCGACCACCGCGATCGCACCATCGCCTTCGGTGACCTCCGGCGATCTCGCGCGCCTCGTCTTCGCTTAGAGATCCCCGGAGCATCCTCCCGCTAACGACCGAACCTCGCCGCGCCTCGCTGCCGCCGACCATCTTCCGGCCACGCTCGCGCGCAGTAGCGACTCGACCTGTATCCCCTCAACGTTTATGACCTCACCGAGCTTCGCCGCCGCCGCTCACTGCACCTTGGTTCCGAAGCGCCTCCCTCTCCGGCCGACGTGGCTTTCGCCACTCGCCGCCACATCACTGCTGTGATGCAAGGCGGCCAAATCACCACAGGTCGCTAACAAGAATACACAGGCAAAGACAGCCTACCGCTTCAGATCTGGCCGTGAGCCGAGTCCACTGTGGACTTGAAAACGCCGTGGACTCACCCATGACTGTTTGGGCCCACATGTCATCTCGTGAACAAGATCTTGCGACGTCGGTGGCGCAATAAATAGAATTTCCTTTAGAAAATTAATTCGGGAAATTCGTAAATTCGATTTTGATTTAAATTTAGATTTAAACTTCCAGAGCTCGTGATTTCTTCATACAAACTCCGATTTAGGTGATTCAAATTTCTAAATTTGTATAAAATCAAGATCTAGCTAACTAAACCAAAATTATTTAATTTGGAGTTAATTTGAATTTTCATTTGAATTTATTTGTGTTCATTTGAATTCGCTTGAATTTGGAATATTTTCACAGATAGATTTTGACGACTCAGGAGAGCTTGACCCTATTGAAGAAGTAGAATACTGTGAATTTGAGCAAGGCAAGTTACACCATTGACCATTTTGCCCCCAATATTTAAAATTATTTAATTCTGTTTTAAATTATTATTGCATGCATAATTGTATTTAATTATTTTAAATTCTGCTTTAAATATTTAATTATTCCAATTCCTTTGTATAGCCAAATTTGATTGTTGTATTATCAATTCCTTGTAACCTTAGTCAAATGAATTTAAAAATAAATATATATGCATAGCAAATGCTTAGACCATGAAATATTTGACTTTGGGAGAATTTAGCCAAAATTTCATAAATTGATAAAAAGCCTATGACATTGCTTTGTCATGGTGGACTTTTGCAAATGTCTTTGAAAACTTATAAAAATAAGAAAATGGTTTGTACTTGGGCAAACATGGACCAGTTGGTGGGTGCAAGTTTATGCAGGCCTGTCTGTTAGGACCGAGACCTGTGGTTATTATTGAAAGTTGCCCAAGTAGATTAAGGACCGGCCTTTGAGCCGTATCTTGCAAAAGCTCCACCGTACTACCACATGTTCTGTATGGGCAGAACCTGTAACATCCCAAAATTGGTTTGTGTTTCAAATGTAATAAAAATGAGGAGAAATTAAAACTTTTTCTCTGATCTTGATTTTTGTAATCAGTTCCATAATTTTTGTAAAGGAATTATGTGGAATCAAAAATCAAATTGCCATTTGGACACCAACACAAGTCTCCTTCATGAAAATCTTGTGCCCAACCTTTGGAAATAATTTTCATTGAACCTAGGAGTGATGTTTAACACCTCAGAATTATTTCATAATTTTCAGAAATTATTTGATAATTTTTTGAGGCAAGTCAAACATTAGTCAAACTCCTAAATTAGCTTTCTGGAATTTTTAGAGAAAAATGCAGTGCATAAAAGTCTCTGAAAATTTTATATAAGGTTCATCATCCTGTTAGCAATCTCCATTTAAAATTTCATAATTTTTGGGGTTTGTTTGCTACCCCAAATAATTCCTCCAAAATCAGCTATTCAAATTCAAACCCTAACCTGCCACTGTTCCTCTGTTCGGATCGACTGGGCTCGAGCCACTTGATTTGGTCCAACCAACTAACTGCACCGCTCTGACGCTCGGGCGCGAGTGTTGTGAGTCGTTGATCAAGATCGAACGGCTCACGATCGCGTGAACGCTCGACCATCCGAACGCGCCGATCCATTTGAACCGCTGGATTCTAAATCGAGGGTTCACGATCGCGCCAACGCTCGGACCGTCCAACGCTTCGTAACGCGGACCGTAGGATCCAAATCAACGGTCCAGATTGAGTGAGCGCTTGAATCGTTATTATCGACCCGTTCTTTTTCAACCGCTCGATTTCAATCCAACTACCGGGCGGCTATCGCTTCACTCCTCACCGCCAAGGCCGCCATGGTCAA